>JAFMSR010000002.1:9722987-9802987 GCA_022818135.1 Saxidomus purpurata | reverse complement strand
TTCAACTCCTTTTGGATACTGTCTGTTTTTATAACACATCTGAACAAGCCAGGATGTTAATAGTCGTCTTGTTTATTGCTAGCACCATGTAAGAGTGGTGAAGAAGTTGCACCAGATGGAAGTTGTTACAAGTGTGCAGTGGATAAGTACCGAGACACACAGGAAACATTCCAGTGTGTAGATTGTCCATCAGGAAGAACAACAAATGGTGCCACTGGTGCAGGCGCACTCTCAGGCTGCCTTTTTGGTGAGAGTTGACTTGAAATATTGTTTTAAGTTGCACAATATGAAATGTTAATGAGTAAATTTAAAAAAAAAAAGTTTTTCAACTACAATATGTTTAAGGATGGAATAGTTAATTTCCCCCATGTCTCTGTACTAAGGATTCAAACTTAAATAGAAGAGAAGTAAATTAACATCAATTAACTTAATGAGGTCTATGTTTGTCTTTAACAATCTTTAAAAATGTCTAACAGATTTCAACTGAAAAGTAGAAGTGTTAAAACAGTCAAAATAGACTCAATGTCATGTTTGTAAATACTCTTCTTGTGGATGCAGTGGGGGCATCTAAACTCATTGCTTGCTTTCAACATAGACACAATTCTACAGTAATGTAAGTGCCTCAAAACACATGTCCCACTTGTCGCATTCAATGAAAGTTACTATTTCTCTTATCTTGTTATTCTTCTGTCTGCGGACAACACGACATCAGTCATTTTCATTCAGCAAAACTTATGATGGTGCCTATCTAATTTTTACCTTCTTATTGACAGCCGCTAGACATGCTTCTGGCGTTATCATGTGATCTAAACAAGTTTATTCATTAAAACAATTGAAGCAAATTTCAGTGCTGTCAAATCAGATTTATTTAAAAAAAGGAATTTTTAGAGGGAAGGGAGTTGAGCAGAAATAAGTCCTATTTTAGGATATGGGTGGTTGCGGGGAAGGTAAGTTTTTCTGGCAATTGAAAATGAAAAATTACTTTATTTCATACCTGTTTACCTGTCACCACAGTGTCGGCTAGGTTCCATCAGCAACAATTTCTAATGAAGGGAAATAACAGCATTAAGAGGGAGAACCAGGGATTAATGGGAACAACAATAATGGCACTATTGATTGATATTTGGTGAATATACAAAGTTAACAAACCTTGGCTGATGAGTTAATATCTATTGATATTTTAAATTTTCAGCCAACTGCTTGTTAGAAAAACATACCTCCTTGCAAAGTTTCATGAGACTTAGTCCAGAATATGATATTGGCATACATACATACATAGTATATTTCCATAATTCCAGGTTATTGTGGCACTCGCATGGATATAGTATTTGTTATAGATGCTTCAGAAAGTATTTCAAGGACAGCTTTCATATTGATGAAAGCTTTTCTTCTTAGAACCATTGGAACGTAAGTCACGTTTTCTGTTCATCTAAGCTGAACTATGTCTCTGTTCATCTGTTTCCTTTTGACACATTCTGTTCATCTGTTTCCTTTTGACACATTATGTTCATTTGTTTCCTTTCGACACATTCTGTTCATCTGTTTCCTTTTGACACATTCTGTTCATCTGTTTCCTTTGGTCACAGTCTATTAATATGTTTCTTTTTGTCACATTCTGTTCATCTGTTTTATTTTGTCATATTCTGTTCATCTATTTCCTTTTGTCACAGTTAATCCATCTGTTTCTTTTGTCGCATTCTGTTCATCTGTTTCCTTTTGTCACATTTTGTTCATCTATTTCCCTTTGACACATTCTGTTCATCTGTTTCCTTTTGTCACATTCTGTTCATCTGTTTCCTTTTGTCACAATCAATTCATCTGTTTCCTTTTAACACATTCTGTTCTTCTGTTTGTTTTTGTCACATGCTTTTCATCTGTTTCTTTTTGTCACATTCTGTTCATCTGTTTTCTTTTGTCATATTCTGTTCATCTATTTCCTTTTGTCACAGTCAATTCATCTGTTTCCTTTTGACTGTCACATTCTGTACATCTGTTTCCTTTTGACTGTCACATTTTGTTCAATTGTTTTCTTTTGTCACATTCAGTTAATGTTTCCTTTTGTCACATTCAGTTAATGTTTCCTTTTGTCACAGTCACTTCATCTGTTTCCTTTTGACTGTCACATTCTGTTCATCTGTTTCCTTTTGACTGTCACATTCTGTTCATCTGTTTCCTTTTGACTGTCACATTTTGTTCAATTGTTTTCTTTTGTCACATTTTTTCAACTGTTTCCTTTTGTCACATTTTGTTCAATTGTTTGTTTTTGTCACATACTTTTCATCTGTTTGATTTTGTCATATTCTGTTCATCTATTTCCTTTTGTCACAGTTAATCCACCTGTTTCATTTTGTCACATTTTGTTCAGTTGTTTTCTTTTTGTCACATTCTGTTCATCTGTTTTATTTTGTCATATTCTGTTCATCTATTTCCTTTTGTCACAGTTAATCCATCTGTTTCCTTTTGTCACATTCTGTTCATCTGTTTCCTTTTGTCACAGTCAATTCATCTGTTTCTTTTTGTCACATTCGTTCATCTGTTTCCTTTCTCACATTTTGTTCATCTGTTTCATTTTGTCACAGTCGATTCATCTGTTTCCTTTTGACCTGTTCTGTTGATCTGTTTCTTTTTGTCACATTCTGTTCTTCTGTTTCCTTTTATTACATTCAGTTCTCATCTGTTTCCTTTTGTCACAGTCAATTCATCTGTTTCTTTTTGTCACAGTCAATTCATCCGTTTCCTTTTGACTGTCACAGTCAATTCATCTGTTTCCTTTTGACTGTCACATTCTGTTCATCTGTTTCCTTTTGACTGTCACATTTTGTTCAATTGTTTTCTTTTGTCACATTTTTTTCAACTGTTTCCTTTTGTCACATTTTTTTCAATTGTTTCCTTTTATTGCATTTTATTCAATTGTTTCCTTTTGTTACTTTTCTAAAGATTTATGATTTTTTTATATTCATATAGTGTAGATAATAGGTCCTTTATGTTTGTAGCTAGGCTAAGCTTACTCGACTTAGATATTCTTTTTCTTTTTGCAGAATGGATATAGGTTTTGAATTGACCCGTGTAGGCTTGATGCCTTTTTCCTCTGACATTGTGAAACCTTTAATATTTGAGCTGCAGGAATCAACAAGCCAAGACCTTGTGCTACAGGCTGTCAGGAATCTTCGTCAAAGAGACCTTCCCACTGGTTTGTAAATGTTGATCTAATATTCTAGATATATAATTATGCATTGTGCTGTTAGTACCTATCCCAGTAACTGTTGTACTAATGCCTACAGATCCACATCATTATTTTATCTAGTTGTCATACTTTATCAAATGTCAAGAATATGAAAAAACTTTCACCTTGTTTATTATTAATTGTTTACACATTGTGAATCTTTATACTTGTTTGCTACATTCAGGTACTAACACATCCATAGCCATTGAAGCTGCCACATACATGGTCAGTACACAAGGTCGTACTGGAGTATTTCAAATTATCTGTGTTATAACTGATGGTATATCAAGCAATTCATACGATACAGTTGAAGCAGCAAAGAAAGCGAAGGTCAAGTTTATTCGTATATACATCCTTGGAGTTGGCCCTAACATATATGTTGACGAGCTTAATAAGATTGCAAGTGATCCTGACTCAAGAATGTTTGTGAATGACTTTGTGAAACTGGCTGGTATTAACAATTTCACCAGAACAATTTGTGAAGGTAAATAAGTTTTATTTTTTTGCTCTTCACTGAGGGGAGGACATAAAGATTTGTTCTTGTCCTTCTGTACAGATGTACATAATCTTGTCGCACTCCACCACACTTTTGTCCAGAACATAACTATTAAAGTATTCTAGGGAATTAATTTAAACTTTACACACAGACAGAGGACGTTGAGAGGAAGTGCAGTGTACAAAGACCTTAACTCTAGCTTGTCCAATATTTTAATTATCTCCCTTTATTAGCTCGACTATTCGGAGAATATGGAGAGCTATTACAGTCACTTGTGTGTCGGCGTCGGCGTTGCTTCTTTGGTTAAAGTTTTGCCTGCTAAGTACTATCATGCACATATCTCAGTAACCACTTATGATATTGACTTCGAACTTTGTTCATGTCTTTAGGGGTATCATACAATCGAGTCAGATAACTCTTGTATAAATTTAGTACAAATTATGGCCCTTGTTTGACTTTGAAAATTTGGTTAAAGTTTTGCCTGCTAAGTACTATCATGCACATATCTCAGTAACCACTTATGATATTGACTTGAAACTTCGTTAATGTCTCTAGGGGTGTCACACAGTCAAGTCAGATAACTCTTGTATAAATTAAATACAAATTATGGCCCTTGTATGACTTTGAAAATTTGGTTAAAGTTTTGCCTGCTAGGTACTGCCATGCACATATCTCAGTAACCACTTATGATATTGACTTCAAACTTTGTAAATGTCTTAAGGGGTGTCACAGAGTCAAGTCAGATAACTCTTGCATAAATTTGATACAAATTATGGCCCTTGTTTGACTTTGAAAATTTGGTTAAAGTTTTGCCTGCTAGGTACTATCATGCACATATCTCAGTAACCACTTATGATATTGACTTGAACTTTGTTAATGTCTTAAGGGGTGTCACACAGTCAAGACAGATAACTCTTGCATAAATTTGATACAAATTATGGCCCTTGTTTAACTTTGAAAATTTGGTTAAAGTTTTGCCTGCTAGGTACTATCATGCACATATCTCAGTAACCAGTTTTGATATTGAATTGAACTTTGTTAATGTCTTAAGGGGTGTCACACAGTCAAGTCAGATAACTCTTGCATAAATTTGATACAAATTATGGCCCTTGTTTGACTTTGAAAATTTGGTTAAAGTTTTGCCTGCTAGGTAATATCATGCACATATCTCAGTAATCACTTATGATATTGACTTGAAACTTTGTTAATGTCTTAAGGGGTGTCACACAGTCAAGACAGATAACTCTTGCTTAAATTTAGTTCAAATTATGGCCCTTGTTTGACTTTGAAAATTTGGTTAAAGTTTTGCATGCACGGTACAATCATGCACATATCTCAGTAACCACTTATGGTAGTTATATCAAACGTAGCAATAGTGTTCAGGGGTACATTTTGTATCAAACAATTAATTTACCAAAAATTAAATATGTAGTGATAGATTTTGACTTTTTTTATGATTCAACTTTCCTAGTTTATACTTAATAGTTAGCAGAATTTTGTTTTGCTATTATACTGATAAAAGTTTTGTTTTATTAGCAAACACCCACAATAGTCGAGCTTGCGGTCTTATGGACAGCTCTTGTTGAATGTTCTTGTTGGGCCATAACTCCTTAAGTACTAAAAGAATTAATTCAAATTGCACACTTACAGAGAACATGAAGATGCAGTGCAATGTTTAAGAACCATAACCTTACCTTACTTTAGTTTTGAGTAATCTCCCATTGTTGAATTTTCATATAACACTTTTGTCTGGAACATAACTCGGAAAGTTTTCAAGGGAATTTGTTTAAACTTTACACACAGACAGGAGACATTGAGAGGAAGTGCAGTGTACAAGGAACTTAACTCAAGCTTGTCCTTTTCTAACTATCTCCCTTTATTACTTTTCCTTGTCAGGGCCATAACTCCTTAAGTAGTGAGCTGAATTGATTCAAATTGCATACAGTCACAGAGTGCAGTGTCCAAGAACCATAACTCAAACTTACCATGGTTTTGAGTTATCTCTCTTTATTGATTTTTCGCATAAAACGTTTGTGCAAAGCATACAATTTTAGAGTAGAAGTGAGACATTAACACAGAGAAAGTGCAGGTGAATAACCCTCAACACGTCATAATTACTAACATTTTATTTATCCCCCCGCCGAAGGCGAAGGGGATATTAGAAATGGTCTTCGTCCGTCTGTCCGTCCGTCCGTCCGTCCGTCCGTCCGTCCGTCCGTCCGTCCCAATTTTGTCCGGAGCATAACTCCAAAAGTACTTGAGCGATTTTCTTCAAACTTCATACACTGACAGAGCACATTGGGAGGAAGTGCAGTGTGTAAGAACAATAACTCTACCTTGCCTACTTTTAGAGTTATTCCCCTTTTATCAGATTTACTTGAAAAACTTTGTCCAGAGCATAACTTCAAAAGTACTTGAGGGATTTTCTTCAAACTTAATACACTGACATAGCTCATTGGTAGGAAGTGCAGTGTGCAAGAACAATAACTCTACCTTGCCTACTTTTAGAGTTATTCCCCTTTATCAGATTTACTTTAAAAGTTTTGTCCAGAGCATAACTCCAAAAGTACTTGAGGGATTTACTTCAAACTTAATACACTGACATAGCACATTGGGAGGAAGTGCAGTGTGCAAGAACAATAACTCTACCTTGCCTACTTTAAGAGTTATTCCCCTTTATCAGATTTACTTGTCCGAAGCATAACTCCAAAAGTACTTGAGGGATTTTCTTCAAACTTAATATACTGACATAGCACATTGGTAGGAAGTGCAGTGTGCAAGAACAATAACTCTACCTTGCCTACTTTTAGAGTTATTCCCCTTTATCAGATTTACTTTAAAAGTTTTGTCCAGAGCATAACTCCAAAAGTACTTGAGGGATTTACTTCAAACTTAATACACTGACAGAGCACATTGGGAGGAAGTGCAGTGTGCAAGAACAATAACTCTACCTTGCCTACTTTTAGAGTTATTCCCCTTTATTAGATTTACTTTAAAAGTTTTGTCCAGAGCATAACTCCAAAAGTACTTGAGGGATTTACTTCAAACTTAATACACTGACATAGCACATTGGTAGGAAGTGCAGTGTGCAAGAACAATAACTCTACCTTGCCTACTTTAAGAAGTTATTCCCCTTTATCAGATTTACTTGTCCGAAGCATAACTCCAAAAGTACTTGAGGGATATTCTTCAAACTTAATACACTGACAGAGCACATTGGTAGGAAGTGCAGTGCGCAAGAACAATAACTCCACCTTGCCTACTTTAGAGTTATCATAGTTATTGCCCCTTTATCAGAATTACTTGGGGATATTTAAAATACACTGACAGAAGGAAAAACCTCTTTTAGAATTCCTTTATCAGATTACTTTAAAAGTTTTGTCCAGAGCATAACTCCAAAAGATCTTGAGGGATTTACTTCAAACTTAATACACTGACATAGCACATTGGTAGGAAGTGCAGTGTGTAAGAACAATAACTCTACCTTGCCTACTTTTAGAGTTATTCCCCTTTATCAGATTTACTTGAAAAAAAAATTCCGGAGCATAACTCCAAAGTACTTGAGGGATTTTCTTCAAACTTAATACACTGACATAGCACATTGGTAGGAAGTGCAGTGTGCAAGAACAATAACTCTACCTTGCCTACTTTTAGTCAAATAGAAAAATATCATACCTATACTGATAATGAACATTAATATAATTTTGCAAACCTTCTCTTCATTGCCTTATTGTTTTTCCAATTACTTGAAAACTGTACTCAGCATGGCCATAACTATACGGCTTTTTAAGGATTTTCTCTCACCAAGTAAAATGTACGAAAGTACAACCTTCAGGTAACTTCTTCCTGGCGGGGGGATTAACCATGTGTAACATGGCTCTTGTTAAATTAGAACCTATACCATATATATTCCTCTCATTTCAAATTTCTTTGTCATAGAAAGAGCACTAGGTGGGGCGGATGGCCATGTCTAACATGGGTCTTGTTCATTTTATTATTACTAATTGTTTTAAATAAATGAGATTATCCACCATTGGGGCCTAAAAAAATCATGACCTCGCCCTGGGGCTCACTTGATTTTACATTGAGATAAACAGTTGTATAGAAAAATCTTTTTAAAACAACTTCTCTCGGATACAAGGCCCAGACCTTAAATATTTGACATGTAACATTGCCTAGTGGTCCTGTACCAAGATTGTTCAAATCATATCCTTTGGGTCTAATTTGGCCCAGCCCCAGGGTTACTTGATCTACCTACGTACAACTTTCTTATTTTTTAGCTCACCTGAACACATCAGGTCAGTTAGAACAAACTTATGAAAATCTGCTCTTGTTTTGTGACAAAGCTGGAAAATGGTTGCTTCCTATGGACACAATTCTAGTTTTAAACATGTTTCTACACACTAAAGAATATAAACTATGTTTTGCACATTTTGTGTGTACATTGCAGCAAGTTTGGAAAATATTCTCTTGGATGAATTAGTTTGGTTACCTTAGATAACAAGTTTAAAGGATCAGAACTAAATATATACCTTTAGTTTGTTCTCTCTTGTCGATGACACACCTCAGGACATCGTGAACATTTTGCATCACAAATTTTAAGGTCAGATAGCAAATACTTTTATTTTTGTGAGAAATATTAATAGTGTTGACACTGTAATTCACATTTTACAAGGAATTAGGGTCTTCACAGTGTTCAGAACTTGAGATGATATGATGAAAAATTTGTATTAGGTTGAAACAGTAGCTGAAATTGTTTATCTTTTTCAATTACATAGATTTTGATTTTGTTTTCAGATTCATTCTTCTGTGGTAGGGTAATGGATGTGGTTATTTTTGAAGATAGAACAACTAGTGACTCTACATTTGCTAGTAGGCTGGACAGCTTTAAA
The DNA here is from genome assembly GCA_022818135.1 of Saxidomus purpurata. NCBI lineage: Eukaryota > Metazoa > Mollusca > Bivalvia > Venerida > Veneridae > Saxidomus > Saxidomus purpurata. The sequence continues at coordinate 9,794,376 of JAFMSR010000002.1, read as the reverse complement.
ACAAAACTGACAAACAGGTAGAATATGTTATACTTGCCTCAATGTTCAGTTAGAATATGTCATACTTGCCTCGATGTTCAACACTGCTCAGCTGAAAAGTGGGTCGCTGTTCATAGGAAGTCAATATTTGGGTGAATGGATGACGCTGAAGAACCTATTTTCATCCTGGAAAATCTGATTTAACTGATACTTTTTCAAAATTGAAGGCTGAAGGCTCTGGAAGAGTTATAAGTACCTTGGCTGGTCTGTCGTCTATCGTCAGCATTTTCACTTAAAGCTCTTCTTCCCAGAAACTACATGTCAGATTTATACCAACATTTCTATGTAGCATCTTTTGCTTTGGCTTCTTTCAAAAAGCAGGAAATGGTTCCAGTCCAGTGCACACATAGGTAACTGTTATTTATCCCCCCGCCAAAGGCGAAGGGGATATTAGAAATGGTCTTCGTCCGTGCGTCCATCCGTCCGTGCGTCCGTGCGTCTGTCCCAATTTTGTCCGGAGCATAACTCCAAAAGTACTTGAGCGATTTTCTTCAAACTTCATACACTGACAGAGCACATTGGGAGGAAGTGCAGTGTGTAAGAACAATAACTCTACTTTGCCTACTTTTAGAGTTATTCCCCTTTATCAGATTTACTTGAAAAACTTTGTCCGGAGCATAACTCCAAAAGTACTTGAGGGATTTTCTTCAAACTTAATACACTGACATAGCACATTGGTAGGAAGTGCAGTGTGCAAGAACAATAACTCTACCTTGCCTACTTTTAGAGTTATTCCCCTTTATCAGATTTACTTTAAAAGTTTTGTCCAGAGCATAACACCAAAAGTACTTGAGGGATTTACTTCAAACTTAATACACTGACATAGCACATTGGTAGGAAGTGCAGTGTGCAAGAACAATAACTCTACCTTGCCTACTTTTAGAGTTATTCCCCTTTATCAGATTTACTTTATGTCCAGAGCATAACACCAAAAGTACTTGAGGGATTTTCTTCAAACTTAATACACTGACATAGCACATTGGTAGGAAGTGCAGTGTGCAAGAACAATAACTCTACCTTGCCTACTTTTAGAGTTATTCCCCTTTATCAGATTTACTTGTGAGAAAAAAACAAAAAAGAATTTGGGGATTTTCTTCAAACAAACTGACATAGCACATTGGTAGGAAGTGCAGTGTACAAGAAAATAACTCCACCTTGCCTTCTTTTAGAGTTTTCCCTTATCAGATTTACTTTAAACGTTTTGTCCAGAGCATAACTCCAAAAAGTACTTGAGGGATTTACTTCAAACTTAATACACTGACATAGCACATTGGTAGGAAGTGCAGTGTGCAAGAACAATAACTCTACCTTGCCTGCTTTTAGAGTTATTCCCCTTTATCAGATTTACTTGAAAAAAAAATTCCGGAGCTTAACTCCAAAAGTACTTGAGGGATTTTCTTCAAACCTAATACACTGACATAGCACATTGGTAGGAAGTGCAGTGTGCAAGAACAATAACTCTACCTTGCCTACTTTTAGTCAAATAGAAAAATATCATACCTATACTGATAATGAACATTAATATAATTTTGCAAACCTTCTCTTCATTGCCTTATTCTTTTTCCACTTACTTGAAAACTGTACTCAGCATGACCATAACTATACGGCTTTTTAAGGATTTCCTCTCACCAAGTAAAATGTAGGAAAGTACAACCTTCAGGTAACTTCTTAACCATGTGTGACATGGCTCTTGTTAAAATAGAAATAAACTTTAAATAGCATCTTCACATGCACCAGTGGATGGAATGTCATCAAACTTGTTTGCTTCATTCAGTTTTCTTGTCAAGGTCACACTTAGGGGTCAAATTTAATTAGACTGTTTTTCCTTAACTCTTGAAGGATTCTCTTTAAGTTTACTTGAGATGTTACCTGATGGAGGCAATCAAGGTCAAGGTCACACTAAGAGGTCATAGGTCATTAGACTATATCTCCTTAACACTTTCTAAGATTTACACAAAACTTAGGTCATAGGTCAAATGTTTAAATTATCAATATAGCATGCAAAACATAATGTTCTAACTGTGCCAACTTAAGGTCTAGATCACAATTAAGGTCAGAGGTCATGAGGCTCTTTGAAGGATGTTCATGAAACTTAAGTCAAATGTTCACCAAATCAAGATGATTAGCATACATGTAATGTATATATAGATAGATAATCTATTCCACCTGTAGAGAACTGAAATACTGTTGAAATGGGCATGTATCTCTTACAGAGGGTAGGTGTCTAGTACAAGTTCCCAGGAATGATGGTCTGTTAAACTGCCTGCATATAAATAACTGACATACAATATGCAGTTATGAAATTTTAAACTATATATATATCTTTATAGTTACAATTCATCAGCAGTGATCAAATTGTCCTTCACCAGCATGGTGCAGCTTGATACCTACGTGAAGAATCAGAACCTGTCAATCAACCCTCACAGAACTAAACTGTTCATTTTCATAACTAGAACAGACATAGTAAATGATGTGGTGAACACTATAATTGCCAGTTTGTTAAATAATGGAGGACTTGTGGCTGTCATTAATGCCAACAGAAACCTTGAAAATACAAACTTTGTTAGCATGGTTTCGGGATTGGAGTACCTGTTTAATGTTGAGAATTTTGATGAACAGCCAGTTTACAGATTTATGGAGAGAAAGCTCTGTACAGGTAACATTTAGCTTCCTTTGTTGACATCAAATGTTTGTGTCTTCTAATTGTACCCCCAGTATTAAATTGTCATGGGGGTATACCAGATTCAGCTTGAATGTCCATCTGTGGCTGTACACATCTTGTGTGCACTTCATGTCCTAAATCCCTGGCCAGAATGGAATGAAACTTCACAGGAGTGATTTGTACCAAGCCTAGTTATGCAAGCTCTCACCCTTTTTGGTCAGATCTTTTTTTCCACAGAGTTATGGCCTTTTCTTTTTTTTCAAAACAGTATGTGTACATAGAGATTTTTATGTGTGATTCATCTCCAAAATACAAGGCCAGAATTGAATGAAACTCTACAGCAGTAATTGGTACTATGCATAGTTGAGCATGTATTGAAAACTGTGTTCAACAATGCATTGGCCTTAGGTAAGACACCTGGTGCCACAGATGGCATAGTCAGCCCATTTTGTAAACAAGTACCAGTTATATAAATTACTTGCTTTATCAGTGATATTGGTGCCATCATGGATGGTATTTCAAAACCATTCATCTTAAGATATCTGTTCTGAAACAACTTGGCAAAAATTGATATGTTATCCTTGGTGGGAAAGTAACTGATCATTGAAAAAATTTTGTTGCTTTGATACAAAATGAATTCCTCTGTTAAGTATTAAGGTGACTGTAATTGATCAAAATTAAGACTTTTATACATCTTAGTATTGTGTTGTGTTGTTATACATGTAGAACCATGTGCTGACGGAGAGCAGAGGTCAAAGAGTGGATCGTGTGAGAAATGTTCTACAGGAACATACAGAAGTAACACAGATACACATATGTGTGCAATATGTAGTGGTGATAAAACAACTAGAGTTCCAGGAGCAACAGATGCTAGTGACTGCATACGTAAGTTGACAGTATACATATAAAAAGAAATTATAATGTTGTATCATCATGCCATGAGTGGACCCTGTCTGTTGAGTATCGTTTCTTTCTACCTTCAGTAAGATACTATAATGTGTACTTTTAATTTTTGCATTATTCACAGTAACCGTATGTCCATGAATACACGACTGTAGCATTATCAAAATATTCAAAGTGATCATATAGCCACGAATACATGTTGCATTATTCAAAGTGATGGTATAGCCACGAATACATGGTGCATTATCCAAAGTGATTGTATAGCCACGAATACACAGTGCTTTATTCAAAGTGATTTTATAGCCACAGATACATGGTGGATTATAATATTATATAAATTATGGTCATGTGTCCACAAATAAGTGATCAATGTGATAAATCTACCACATTTCTACACATATTGTTTTTGTTTGTTCAAGAATTCATAATAGCATTAAGACGTCTACAACCCTTCAGACTGGACTGTTCCATGGAACTTTTATCCACTATTCAAATACACAGACAGTATAAGTCTGCTGTATATAGGTTACTGTTGAAGGAAGTTACTCATGATAAACCTGCCCATGAAATAACCATAGATATCTGTACGAAATATATATTTCATGACATTTCAGCAAACTGTGGTGCTGGAAATAAGACGGTTGGTGAAGTATGTGTGGCCTGTGCCAAGGGAGAGTACCAGGCGGAGAACTTCCAGCCGGATTGTGATTCTTGTATCTCTGGTTACACTACAGCAAAAACACAATCTACATCACAAGACCAGTGTATTAGTGAGTGACGCTTCATTGCAACTGTAGGTGTTGCCTCAATTATAAATAAATCACTGCTGACTTACTTAAAAAGTACTTATATGCTTTATGGCTATAAGTTTTTCTCCGTGAACATTTCCGTATCAGAAAAAAGTGCCAGAAAACCCTTAAACTTATATTTTTGGACTGTTGATGCGTGCACAGATAGTCTTTAGTATTAATAGGCCACTGAACTCTTTTCATCAGATCCAATGTATCACTCCCCTGCCATTGCGGTAGCATATAATGTGCAGTTTAGTTGCGATTGTAACATAAAATCAAGTATAAAGCTGTAAATGTTTTATTTTTAAATACATTTACAGTATGACATTCAGAATATCTTGTTTAATTGTTCTTTCTTTCAGTTTTGCATTAAGAAACCAAACTGCATATCAAGAGTTAATGGCAAAACTGTTGTAACTTACATGAAATAAAGAAGGACTTGTGAAAGTTTTGCTGTCAACCTTCCATATTTTTACTTTCAATATTTACCTCACTGTCAGGCCCGCTCTAGCTGTGTGGTAACAAAATAAATGCATTAGCAATTATGTCAACAGTATAGTTTGGTCAGTGACAAGAGAAAGTGAGGGAATAATCAAATCTGAAGGAAAAGAAGTTTGTACATCAAACATAATCTACAGTAGGTTTAGATGTTTACAGTTTAGTATATAAATAGACATGTCCTGTAGTAGTTTCCAAGCTGGCCCAATAGGTAAGCATGCTGGGGTTATAATAGCAGCTATAATCTTATAATTGTGAATTTGAATGTAGTTGCAAGGCATTTCTTCATGATCTCCAAAGGGAAGCATAAAGTTGCTGCATAGTCCGGATCGAAGGGTCTCGGGTTTGATCCCTACCACAGTCAGGTTGGTAGTGTCCTTGGGCAAGACAAAAAAAATGCCACATTGCCACTCTCTCTCTCTCTTCAAGGCTGATTCCGTCTTGCATGAGTCTCGAGAGCGATTAATATAAGTTGTAAGAACTTTTTTTCGCAATCAAAAATAAATAAATTAGTAAATATATAATTACCTCTCTTTATTATATGAAATTATGCATGTCCAATACATTGTCAAAAACCATTAACAGATTTACTTGATAATAAGACATAGTGATAGATGATATTTTGAGGAAGTGCGGTGTCTAATAACCTTAACTTTAAATTACACCAGGTGGGATGTTTCTCAGCAATTTACCTGCTTTCAGTAGTTTCAATGCTTTGATTGATAATTGTCAGAGTGGTTTTCAGGAGACTGTGATGCAGGAAAGAAAATTTCACCGTCTAATTCTTCATCCTGTGAAGAGTGTGAGGAGAACACGTACCAATCAGCTAGAGCCCAGACCCAGTGTATAGCCTGCCCGATCTACCTCAGCTCAACTTCCGGAAGTACAACACTTGATAATTGCAATGGTAATATACATGATGGTTTTTGCAGCCTTCAGATTTCAAGATGTATACTGTAATTTTGTTAATCGGAATTGCATTGAACCCTGGATTATAACGAGAGAAAATCAAAGATGAAGGATTATTTCTTTAACTTATCTTAATAATGATACATGTACTGCTGAAGTACTGTAGCGGAAAGACTGGTTGGTTCACAAAAATAGTTATTTGTTTAAGGGAACAAATCATGAAGAATTTTATAATCTATCGAACCATTAACCTGAAAATTTACTTGCATTCAATTCTTACTTTTATTTTATGACAAGAGTAATTGTGTACAGTCATACCAGTGTTAAAGAACATCTCTAAATACAGACCATCCAGTGAATAAAGACCATCAGGGGGAAAACAATGCACTATCCAAGCACTGTGTAGATGTTTGTGAATAAAAACCGCCTGTCAAGAAAGTCTGTTTTAGCTCCTGTCTGGGATGTGTATTGGTTAAAAGGTTTGACTGTATTTTTTTAAATTGAGCAAGATCAACTGGAATAAGAACTGATTACATCTTGTTTATATCTTATACATCTTGTTTGCAATTTTATCTTGTTTGTAACTTCTATATCTTGTTTACAACTTAAATAAGTTTCTTACTGTTGTATTGTGTAGATGCTTGTGGGAAAGCCCTGGACATAATATTTGTTGTGGATGCTTCTTTGAGCCTAAGGAGGATAGATTTCAGTCGTGTGAAAGCATTCTTAGAAAATTCTATCATAAGGTTAGTATTGAAATATTGTGTTCAGTTTAAAAGTGTTGGCATCACTTAGGTTTATAAAGAAAGGGTTTGTATTGATTTTTTTGTCTTTTTTTTTTAACCTTACATTTGTTTTCTTTCTTGTTTAAAGTGGGACTGTGCACTCTGGGTTTTGATTGCTCTCAGTAAAGGAGTTATGCCCTTTGACACAACTACATGGCGCATTTTCAACTTGAGTCCTGCATTTTTAGCTCACCTACACACAAAGTGCTCAAGTTTAGTTATTGTGATCTCCTGAGGTCCATAGTCTGTCAGTTGTTTGTTTTTCTGTTGTCTGTCTTTCTGTTGTTTGTCTGTCTGTTGTTTATCCACACTTTACCTTATGTATGCAATAGGCACTGCATGTTTCACTGGATTGAGATGAAACTTGTTTCAGAATGACTACCTTGATGAAATCTAGCTTGTGTTTGAATACTGGTCATTTGGGGTTAAAAACTAGGTCACCAGGTCGAATTGCAGAAAAAGTTTGTGTATGCAATAGTAATTGCATTTTTCATTGGATCTTCATAAAACAAGTCAGAATTATTGTTTTGATGAAGTCTAGGTTAAGTTTGAATATGGGTCATCTGAAGTAAAAAAAAAATAGGTCACTCAGTCAATTCATAGAAAAACCTTGTGTATGCGATGGAGTCTGCATTTTTCACCTAACATTCATGAAATTTGGACACAATGATTGCCTTAATGAATCTAGGTCGAGTTCAAATATGAGTCATCTGGCATTAAAAACTTGATCACAGGGTCAAATCATAGAGAAACCTAGTGCGTATGCAAAAGAGGCTGCAAATTTTTATTGGATCTTTGTCAGAATGATCATCTTGAGGAAATTTATGTCAAGTATGAATATGGGTCCTCTGAGGTCAAAATCCAGGTCAACTGATCAAATAATAGAAAAACATTGGGTACAGTAAACTCTGTATATATCGACTCCGGATATAGCGTAACTTCGGATATAACGAACAGCTTTTTTTGGCCCGATTTTTTCCCTTCTTTGTTTAATGTAAAAATATACGGTTATATCGTACTCCGGTTATAAGGAAACTTCGGATATAAGGAACAATATTTTCTGGCCCAACAATGAAAAATGTACAATAAAGTGATCGTATATATCGAACTGCAAATATGTTCCGAAAAGTTAAAAAATTCTGTTGATTTTGCATTTTTCTTTTATTGTTCTTCAATTGGTGTTTATACAGACGGAGTTTTGAAAGTTCTGTCCATTCATAAAACATTTACATTTGAACATGTATCATGGAGAAAAAACATAAAATGCTCACATTAGAAAATAAATTAACGGTTATTTATAACTCTTTAAAAAGGAGGTATGAGCATCAAAAGCAACTATAAATTGATGGTTCGGATTCAATTACATTTGACTTTAAAATACTTGATCGATATATATTTGAGTTCAATATATATATACATCGTATATAAGGAACTTGTTCGATATATGGATATAAGGAACTCTGGATATAAGGAACATATTTGATAGGTCCCGAGGAGTTCTTTATAAGCGGAGTTTACTGTATGTAATGGAGTCTGCTAGTGAAAGATCTTGAACCTGATAGATTATGGGATAGATAGAATTATTAAAGAAAAATTAATCTTGATATAGTAATAGCAAATGACATGTAAAAGTGCATTGCCTTAGAAATGAATTTCTGCCTTAGTTTCAAGTAACTGTATGGAGCATCCATCACTTCCAAGCATTTATTTTTGATCTACAGGTTTAAGGTGAGTCTGACAGCAACAAGAATTGGAATTATCGAGTTTTCATATAAAGTCGCAGTTAGTCCGCGCTTTAATCTGACGGAATCAGTGAGCCGTGATAGAGCCATTACTCTAGCAAGATCTCTCATACATGGTACGCAGCCAGGAACCAATACGGCAGAAGCCCTGGATGCAGCAGTGAAGATGTTCGAAGATCAGGGACGTGCTAATAAATACTGGAATATTGTCATAGTTACTGATGGAAAATCTGATAATACTGCTAAGACAGAGGCTGCAGCTACTAGAGCGAAGAAAAAGTTTATAAATATAATCACAATTGGAGTCGGCAATAATTTCTTTTTACCGGAACTGAAGAAAATAGCTACAGACAATACTGCTGTGAAAACTTTCTCAAGTTTTAGTGCCTTGGTAGGGTTCAACATTCTGCCAACTGTTTGTACACCAAGTAAGTGATAGCTTCTACTCTTACTACTACACCTGTCTGACTGAAAGTTTTCAACAAAAAAAAGGCTGCTTTACATAATTGATGCAAACACACAATGTTCTAGTTTGAGTCCTCCTTTACTGAACACACTCACTTAACCAAATACCAAAATGCAATTTTGAATTGCCTCAGTAAATACTGTTCATTTTATTGAACCTTAAGCAGTTTTTCTAAAGTTTTTTGTAAGAAATTGAGCTGGCTCAGGGTGAGCTATTAGGATCGATGAATGTCCGTCGTCCGTCCACACTTAGTTCGTTAACACTCTAGTGGTCACATTTTTGCCTCAATTGTCACGAAACTTGGTCAGGATGTTTGTCCCAGTAATTACTCGGACGAGTTCGAATATGGGTCATCTCGGATGAAAAACTAGGTCACATGACCCAAAAATAGAAAAATCTTGTTAAGGCTCTAGAGGCTACTGTTTCAGTCCAAATATCCTGGCAATTTGTCAGAAAGGTTGTTTGGTTGATTTCTAACTCAGGTTTGAATATGGGTCATCTGGGGTCAAAAACTAGGTCACACAGCCCAAATATGGAAAAACCTTGTTAACACTCTAGAGGTAACATTTTCAGCCCAAATATCCTGGAAATTTGTCAGAAAGGTTGTTTCTATGATTTCTAGCTCAAGTTCGAATATGGGTCATCTTGGGTCAAAAACTAGGTCACAGAGCCCAAATATGGAAAAACCTTGTTAACACTCTAGAGGTAACATTTTCAGCCCAAATATCCTGGAAATTTGTCAGAAAGGTTGTTTCTATGATTTCTAACAACTTTGTTAAAAGCAGTTGTTCTCGGGTGAGCGATAAAGGGCCATCATGGCCCTCTTATTGTAATTATGGTTAAACTTCTTTTGCTCGAACTTCATTCACTCAAATGCGACCAATTGCTCGAACTTGGTTGACCGCCCAGCAAAATCTCTATATAAATCATTTTGTCCGACCTCCGAAACCTCGACCTCTCGAAACTGTCTGGCAGACCCTTCAGATCTATTTCATTGTCAATCAAATCCTTTCACTTAAACAATAATATGTGTCAGACTCAATTATCTGGCAAACAATTGCAAATTTGATCAGAAGTTTAAAAGTATGGCTTTGTTGAACGGTGCATGTTTTAGCACCTCGGTAAATGAACAATTAAAGATAAACTGTTACAGAATTTCTTTACAATATTGATAAAAGAAGTAGTAAATTGGCATAAATTTAAGTTTTTTTCTCACAAAAATTAATATAATATTTAATGAGTGACAGATTTTTAAAAAGTGCATGTTGCCGCTAAAACATTAAGAACAATAGTGCAAGTTTTGTGTTTGCAGTGTTATCATGATGACTTGATGAGTTTGAACGAACAAAGTTTTAACTGTATTTAAAAATTTTAAAACTATTTTAAAAGAATAAATTTACTGAAATTGAATTACAATTTAATTTGTTTTAAAATGTCATTTAATATTATGTTGTGTTTTAACCTTTACAGAGCTTGGACTATTTAACACATTCTCAGTAATGAACTATCTTGCAGCACAATTTTGAATTGTGCGAAACATTTTTTCTTTGTGAAACATATTTTGTTACTGAGTAATTGAAATTAGCATTGCGGTAAGTTGTAACTTGTTGACACATTCAGCCCTTTCTATGAAGGCATTAAAGTATAAAATTAGCTTTATGATTTACAAAGATTGTACAGTCAAACTAGCTTAAACAGCCAGCCAAAGGGAGGCAACTACAATGACCACATAACATAGGAACAGTCCAACCTCTCAGGAGCAAACACCTTTGAGAACATAGACATCTGTTTGTTGTAGAGATGTGTTCTAAGAGAGGTTGATTCCTGATATAATTGACGCAACGGGAAAGAAAATGTGTGCCTTTTTGGGGAGGGTGTTGTTCTAGGGAGGTGTCATTCAGGGAGGTGAGACTATAGTTGCTACTGGCTGGTGAAGACAGGATGGGTTCTAAATTAAAGTGAACACTAACACAGCTTTAACTGTGATTGTTTTGTAGCACAATTTACCTGTAAAGAAAACATGGATATCTTCTACATCAAGCATTTTGATTCAACTGCGACTGTGGAAACCCAAGTATCCAAGTTCTTCACTGAATTATCTACAAGGTATGTACCAACCATACAGTAAAACTCATCTAAATTTAGTATTCTCTAGGTTATTGAATATCAAATTACAAATACTTCCAACCTTCATATATAGTGTATATTTAAGGGGAGCCGTGGTATACAGGTTAAGGTGTCTGCCGCTCATCCCAGAGGTTGCGGGTTCAAGTCTCACTGGGGTCTCGACCGTACCTCCTCATATGACACAAGTACTGGTTTTTCCAGGAAGCTGACTCAAGAGTGACTCGATAAGCTATAAGCTTTATTCACAATTGAGCTAAAATAAATTAATATAAAATAAAATTTAAGTGTATATTTGAATACAATGTATTTGGCTATGCAAAGGACATAAATTTCTTATAAATCAGACTTGGCAGAATGGCTAAAAAGATGTCCATTTTGTGTATAATATTTTTGTTACCAGGTATAAGGCTGGGACCAACTATACCTTAATTGATGCTAACTCGGGGACTGAATCATTGAATGACGACCTGAATAACTTCACAGCAGTATCTGGCAGTCCAGAAAGTACCAAAATACTCATTGTTTTCACAAACAAGATTAACAGTGAAGGGGCAGTAGCTACTGCTGCAAAGGCAAGAGGGGTCATTGTCGCAGTGGTATATGCCTCTGATGTGCAGACAGATCGAAGTTTTGATTCACTTGTGTCCAATCAAGATTTACTGTTCTACACACAGAGATTTGGTGAACCCCCATACATTGATTTCATACTGAGAAGTCTTTGCATAGGTAAGTATTGTAGGGTACAGAAAGAATATTTTGATGCAGTTCATCAAAGAAAGTGCAATGATTGTTTTTAAAGCACTGTGACATTTTTTAGTTTATATGAGTGGCAAAGAGAAATGGAAAATTAGTGACTAAGATTTAGCCTAAACATGATACGTTGTATAGAGGAACCAGTTATAATTTTTTCTTTCACCAACAACCATGTTTCTTGAACATCCAGTGAAAAACAAGTCTTCTAACCTTTTGAATTCATTAGCTTTTCTGAGCATGTCTGCATTGTGTTGACCTATTTTGACCACTCACAATTCTTCATTGCTGTACATACATTCTGTGTTTAAGACATGGCTTATGTTTGGTTATCTGCAAGTGTTACAGTTAAAAGTAACAAAATTATTTCTTATTACAAAGCTATTCAGATGCTCAACTTAGAAATGGTTTGACGTTGTTTTAACTTAAAAAATGGTTTTATATACTATGTTTGTAATTTATTTATTTTTGATTGCAAAACAAATTCTTACAACTTCTTACAATCACTCAAGAGACGCATTCCAAATGTAATCAACCTCAAAAAGAGAGAGGCAATGTGATATTATTTGTGTCTTGCCTAAGGACACTAGCGATATTGCTATGGTAAGGATCAAACCCGGGACCCTTTGTCCCTGAGGTTAACGAGCTACCAATGCACCACAATGGCTCCCCAAGAAGTGGTTAATAAAAGAATGTAATTCAACGTACGTGTATGTGTTTATCATGTAGTACCGTGTAGCGATGGCTTTGAGAGAGCAAACACTGGTCAATGTACACAATGTGTGAAAGGAGAATACAGGAACGCAACACAAAGTCATGTTTGTGTGGAGTGCAGCACTCTGACAACAACCAGTGGTACAGGGGCTACTGACAGCAGTCAATGTGTTGGTAAGTTCCTCTTTCAAACCTTTCGACTCTGTACCAGAGTTTATTATAGGAATTTTCCTCTTTACCTGTACATGGTGTTTATGCAGCACGAAAACAGCTTACTGGGCTATACTGTTTAAAATGATAGATATTTACCGCTTCAAAGGTTTTTTGTGTGAAGCAATGATCTGGGAAGAGTTAAATAATTTATAAATTTCTATTCTAACTCTGTAGTGGAAAACAATGGTGACTATTTTTGTACAAAGTAATTGAATGAGGGTTGTTCAGTAAGTTTTAGATGAAAGTTAGCATATGTCACGGTCATGTCTACCTCTGAAGTAGAGTGCTTAAATAGGGGCAACTCTCGCTGGTATACCAGCGAGTATTTTGTTGTTGCAGCTGTAACTTGATACCTCCAAAACTACCTGTCAATTAAACTGGAGGTTGGCAAAGAGTGAATGAGTCACAATAGCAAGCAGACGATTTTAGCTCTTGAGCTGACTAGGGGCTTCTTTACGTTCCTTATATTTTGTATCTATGAGCATTTCGGAATCAGATGAAAATTTATCCACCTCCTGAATCATTTCTTCTCACTTTCTTTTTATCCCATGATTTTCATTCATATTCTCCCTTTTTAGAAAATTTAAAGATAAATACTATATTTCACGCCTAACTCACAGTCAAATTTTGCAAAAGGCCTGATTTTGTGTAATTTCCTACAATATGAATACATTGTGGTAAAATGAATATGTCAGCACCCAATTAAGATAGAGTCACAAAATTAATTGGTAATTATATGCCATCGGCATGCAGGTCTGTTTTGTGTATTTTTGAGACGACAAAAATTAACAGACATGAAACGATACATGTGTCAGAAAAAAGGAGGGAAATTATCACAACAGTTCAAAACACAATACAATGTATATGCATGTAGCTGATGAAGAATAAAATTTATAATTTAATAAAAGCATTGCAGAAAAAAGGCATAAGGAAAAAGACATGTATTGTTTATATCAAGAGGGTAAATGGAGTTATTTGTGTTAGTTTTAATGTTCCTGACACGGATTTAAAAGTTCATAGTGATGATAACATGGGATTATGTAAATTGTAGACCATCAAGGAAAAAATAAAATGGAGAATAGTAAAATCAATCTAAAGCCTCAATCTTGGATAATAATGGATCATAATATATAATGAGCCAGGATAATATTAACTGACCCTGCTAGTGCGATCCTTGCAGTGGTTTAGTAGGAGGATTCTTTGTCTAAGTCACATAAACATTTTTTTAATTTATACCGACACTGTTTATGGTTTGCCTTATGTTATATATCGCATACCCACGGGCTTGACCAAGAAATGGAAGACTACCTGAACCAGGAAATAGTATCATACAACAAAACATTATTATAGAAAAACTGAACTATACTATAGTCAGAATGGGCTTTTGAAGTAAAAGTATAGATGAATGGGGGAAGAACAAAACTTATTGAACCGCAAGGGAAGTTGTGTCCTGCTGTGTACTTTTGCAAGTTAGACATTTATACCAAAATTAAAAAGTTCAATACTGACTACTTGAAAAACTTATGGCAACTTGAATAGATTTCTGCACAAAAACATAATGTTTATGTTACATGTATCGCTAACTTTTAACTTACTTATTTAGGTCTTGATTACCTTAATGATTCATTTTAATGAAGGATATTCTCATTTATGGAAATAAACTTTCATCAAAGGTTAGTAAACTGTTTTTTTTTTCTGTAATGCATGCCACTACTCTCAAGTGTATAAACATCACCACGTGGCCTTTGTTTACAAACACAGAGTTTATCAGCAATTAGCCACGCCTCCCGGGAAATTCAAATCTGAGATCGTCTGCTTGACAGGTTGATTTTTGTTCTCAAAGTCACTTTTAGAACAGATATGTCATTAAGATTTTTGGATGAACTGTTATGAAATGGCACAGTTTACCTTTGTAACAAATTTCAAAGGAAACAGTTCAGTAATTTTGTCAAAAATTTAAAAAAAGGGTCTCTGATGTGAAACATGTTTGAAATTATTGAAAAACCTGCCCCAGCGCCATCTAGTGGTTTATATAGTCCAGTTACCCCTTTAAATTACTCTAACCTCTGATAGATTGAGGGTCATGTGTTCGAGCTCTTTATGTGAGAAAGTTGGTAGATGTTTATGGAGGATAGGTGTATAGTACTGGTTCTTCCCAGGCATGATGGTTAGCTAAACCATTCTGCCTGTAAAAATGACCAAAGGAAAATTGCAACAGGTGTTAAACTCCTACAACAACAACAACAAATCAAGGACATTATGAATTCATGTAACAGGTTGAACTGTAAATGTTATAATGGCTAATCTCATTTTAGAAATTAGCACAATCATGCATTGGGATCTCAAGAACAGGAAGGCCTAAAGCTTAAATATTTGGAATGTTGCATTTCCTTGAGAACCTCTACCAGAATTGTTAAAATTATTACCATCAGGGTCAGAATTGACCTCAATTAGGGGTCACTTGTTATACCCACAAAGCGAAATTTAGGGGGGGGATGTAAGAGTCACCTGGTGGTTGGTCGGTCAGTTGGTTGGTCCATTGCATTTTCCTTGTCTAGAGCATAACTTGCAGGTTTGATTTCAACAAAACTTCATACAATGGTCAAGCACATTGAGAGGAAGTGCAGTGCTCATGAACCATAACTCCATCTTGACTTATTACAGAGTTATTGTGGTTTGTTACTTTTCCTTGTCTGGAGCGTAACTTAAACATAGTATAATGTTCAAAAATTCATTCCCTTCATTAATATTTGTTATAATTAATTTTTACTGTGTAATATTTACAGCATGTCCAGATGCTTCTCAGTGGCCGTGCCGAAGTGGTAATCAATGTATAGATACCGTGCTGCAATGTGACGGCACGCAACATTGTGCAGACGGCTCTGATGAAATTTGTAGTATGTATAGATATTTTATCACTTGCAAGAGAGTTTATAGGTTTTAGTGGAATGTCTTAATGGTATTATTAGAGTTTATAAACTTTGATGGAATACTTTAATATTTATGCAGCTAGACATAGAACATTATTTTGAACTAGAATGCTGGAGACCACCTTTGTGTTAAATTGGTTAGAGCTGCAAACTTAACTCACTGTACTGATCTCATTGATTGAGAGTGTTTTGTTTGAGCCATGCTACTGATCATATATCTTTATCTGCAAAAGTTGGCTGTGTCTTACAGAGGATAGGATGTAGTGAATTTGCTGGTTGTTTCATTGAAACAAATGGTGTAGTAATCAAAGTTTACACAAGTGAAACTATGACATAATGATCATGTACCAAGTCACTGAGACCCCTTTCAGCATTCTATACCTACAGTAGTTCTGGCATTGTTGTACATGAAAATATGCTGAGTAAGAAACCCTTAGAGTGTTTATTGTGCACAGTACTGCTTACATTGAGGCATTGTAAGTCCTTACATACAGAATGCATTGTCTAGAAAACTGTTATAGTGATGCTTACTACTGCGCTATTTTCTAGAATTTACAAAACTACATTTCAAGGGTTCAATGCAAAACAATAAATTGTAAGCTACAGTCAAACTTGTGAACAACGGCCGGTCAAGGGAAAGCACGAAAACGGCCGTTGTTCACAGGTGACCTTTGTTCGGAGGTGTGGGCACTTGATATATTGTCGTCATACTAAACATTGTTTATCAAGTTTCATCATCATTTGTCAGATAAACATGCTATAAGCATTATCCGAATAACGATTTATCCGAATTTCGTGCATATGGTTTAATTTTGCAAACGGTCGCACATGACAAATCAAATACAAAATGATTTTGTATCGGATCAACAATGGCAGAATTTAGTTAATCGGCCTTAAAACGCTTTAATAAGCCAGAAACTGTGACGCTGATCACTTTTTCGAAACAGGAAACGATCATTTAATTAACGTTGATTACGCCCCTTTTCATTGCCGATTGTGAATAAAAATACAACGGCTAATTACGAGATTAAAGTGTGTGTTTCTCAGTTTGATTGTAATGAATCAAACAATTTACTAAACGTGAATGCATTAAATAGCTGAAATAAACGATTATTATTTAGTTGCACAAACAATGAAAATTGCGACTCCAAATTGCGAAGATGTTCTGCATCAAATAAACAATCAAGCAATTTTGGCAATTGCCGGACAGTTTGAACGGATTAATTTTACGTGTGAAGGTGACAATTAAATGTTAGCACTTCTTTTCATCACCAAAAGCATCTTTGATTATAATTGTGCCCGTCGTTTGAGGTGCAAACAACTTTACAAGAAACAAAATGCTCTGATTCAGCCAGCTGTAAAAATTTCAGTGGCCGTTGTTCGCATCACGGACCAGATGATGGGAAGCTTTTTTGCTGGCCGCTGACCGCGGACGACAGGTGGCCGCTATTTCCGGCCCTGTTTAGAGCAAATTTGGACGGGGGGAATTCAGACTGGCCGTTGTCCACAGGTGGCCACTAGTAACAGGTGGCCGTTAGCACAAGTTTGACTGTATATGAAATAAAAAAATAACTCGTATTTCTTGTGCCTTGATGAATAATACTGATGGACGTTTTTTTGCCTGTAAACTGTAGATAACTGTACAAAAGGAAGTAGGTGGAATGGCACACGTTGTGTTCAATGTGAGAGAGGCACATTCCAGCCGAATGATGAACAAACTGTGTGTATTACATGTCCTGAAGGTACAACAACTGATGGTGTCGGCAGAGTGGCACAGGATAATTGCACAGGTATATATACCTTTACTTACATGTCTTTTTTGCATGTTTGCAATTTTGCTCACTTGTGGTACAGTGCCAGGGTGAGATGTACTGACCACTCATGTCCGTTGTATGTACTTGGGTTAATTTTTTAAAATTTGATACACATGTTAAGTTTTGCAAATGGATTTCAGTATTAACCTTGGATGACCTTGCACTGACCTTTTGACCCACTTTCTTGTTTTTTAAACTAAGAAATGAAATCTGGACAACTTGTACATTTATGCAAATTAATTACAATAGTTAAATTCCAATGATTACAAATGACCCTTTTCTCAACTTATCCTTTGGAGTAATGGTACTGAGGTGAGCAATATAGGGCCATTGTTACACATATAACCAAGATTTGCTATGATTAATAATTGAAAAGGCTCACTGTGTAAGCAAAGCTGCCAAGTATTTTTTTATTTCTTTACACCCAGTTGTATGCTATATTTGCATTAGTTGAGCTGTACAGAGGTCATGAGAGTAAATGTGGTTGTAAAAATATTTACACTGTGATGCATGTTTTGTGTGTTACAGTTGTTTGCAATGAAAGTGGAAAGGAACTGAATTATCCGAATGAAGGCTGTGTAAACTGTAGTATTGGTTACTATAGAAATAAGGATGAAGATGCCACATGTATTAAATGTGAAGACAAGTTTACTACGAAAAATGTGTCATCAACATCAAAGGATGACTGTATCCGTGAGTATAGTAGTTGTCGCATAGTAGGGCCCTGTGTAAATCTTGAGATCTAGGAGCAGTCTGTCGTCAGGAATTAGAAAAATAGAAATCATTGAACCCTTCCATCTGCCCAGGAATGAGCATATTCACAGAAAGAATGAGGTCAGAGAATTAAGACTGCAAGGAGCAAAAATTTTTAACCAGAGCTCCTGCCATGGGTCTGATTGATTATAAGCAGCACCTTAGCCAATAGTTTTGATCCTGGAGGCCTGATTAGTAAAAGCCCGCCTTGTGCATTTAATTGTGGCTACTTGGTAAGATTGAATGCACAGACATGCAGTCCATATGACTTACAGTCAGTCAGTTTTATAATATTTATGAAAACTCTTTGGATCAAATTTTTATTAACTTTGTGTCAAGGGAATAGATATGACAAGTTGAATTCTTTCTGCAATGGCAAACTTTCAGTTTTCATGTGCCATCTGTAAAGGTTCAGTGACCTCCGCCTTTGATATCAACTAATGCTTGTGTCTCGCTCGAAGGTAGTACAAACCCATCTAAGGAATGAAGCAGGAATAGGGTTAACTTATTTTGCTGTTTGTATGAATTTCAGCTGATTGTGATGAAGGTCAGTTCTGGGATAACATCGTGAGAAGTTGTGTAGATTGCCAGAATGGTACATATCAGACAGCAAAGTACCAGGACAAGTGTGAAACTTGCAAAGCAGGAACGACCACAAACTCTACGAAGTCTACTTCCGAAGATGACTGTTATGGTTTGTTTACTTTAATCTTTTAGTAAAGAACATTTTGAAGCAGGTTTTTTCAAAAAACCTACTTATTAGAATGGCGATGTCGTATGGCGGGCGGGGGGGCGGATGGGTGGGTGGGCGGGCGTCAAACATTGGTTTCCGTTGGATAACTTTAGTTAGGAGTACTTTAGTTAGGAGTGACCAATTGCAATGAAACTTGGTGTGTAGGTAGCTTGCGGGGAGACGTCGCTTGGGATTGTATTTGGGGTCACTAGGGTCAAGGTCAAGGTCACTGTTACTAAAAATAGAAAAACGGTTTCCGCTCAATAACTCAAGCCAGGAGTGACCAATTACAATGAAACTTGGTCTGTAGGTTGCTTGCGTGGAGACGCGGCTTGGGATTGCATTTGGGGTCACTAGGATCAAGGTCAAGGTCACAGTTACTAAAAATAGAAAAATGGTTTCCGCTCAATAAATCAAGTTAGGAGTGACCAATTACAATGAACTTGGTCTGTAGGTAGCTTGCGTTGAGACGCCGCTTGGGATTGCATTTGGGGTCACTAGGGTCAAGGTCAAGGTCACAGTCACTAAAAATAGAAAAATGGTTTCCGCTCAATAAATCAAGTTAGGAGTGACCAATTACAATGAAACTTGGTCTGTAGGTAGCTTGCGTAGAGACGCAGCTTGGGATTGCATTTGGGGTCACTAGGGTCAAGGTCAAGGTCACTGTAACTAAAAATAGAAAAATAGTTTCTGCTCAATAACTCAAGTTAGGAGTGACTAATTGCAATCAAACTCAGTGTGTAGGTAGCTTGTGTAGAGAGGAAGCTTGGGATTGCATTAGGGGTCACTTGGTTCAAGGTCAAGGGTACTGTTACTAAAAATAGAAAAATGGTTTCCACTCAATAACTTGAGTTAGGAGTGACCAATTGTAATGAAACTTGGTGTGTAGGTAGCTTGCGTTGAGAGGAAGCTTTGGGTCACTATGGTCAAGGTCACTAGGGTCAAGGTCACTGTTACTAAAAATAGATTTTTATTTAATTTTAGTTTTTTGATTGTTTTCAGCAAAAAAAAAATTTTTCGGGGTCAAAGTCACTAGGGTCAAGGTCAATGTCAGTGTAACTAAAAATAGATTTTTATTTATCTTTAGTTTTTAAAATTGTTTTAAGCCAAAAAAATTTTTTCGGGTCAAGGTCACTTAGCTCAAGGTCACTGTTACTAAAAATAGATTTTTATTTAATTTAAGTTTTTTGATTGTTTTAAGCAAAAAAAAATTTTTTCGGGGTCAAGGTCACTAGGGTCAAGGTCACTGTTATTTTTATTTAATTTTAGTTTTTTGATTGTTTTAAGCAAAAAAATTTTTTTTCGGGGTCAAGGTCACTAGGGTCAAGGTCAAGGTCAGTGTTACTAAAAATAGATGTTTATTTATTTTTAGTGTTTAGATTGTTTTAAGCAAAAGAAAATTTTTTTGGGGTCAAGGTCACTTGGCTCAAGGTCAAGGTCACTGTTACTTAAATAGATTTTTATTTATTTTTAGTATTTTGATTGTTTTAAGCAAAAAAATTTTTTTGGGGGTCAAGGTCACTAGGGTCAAGGTCAAGGTCACTGTTACTAAAAATAGATGTTTATTTATTTTTAGTGTTTAGATTGTTTTAAGCAAAAAAAATTTTTTTTCGGGGTCAAGGTCACTAGGGTCAAGGTCACTAGGGTCAAGGTCAAGGTCAGTGTTACTAAAAATAGATTTTTATTTATTTTTAGTTTTTAGATTGTTTTAAGCAAAAAAAATTTTTTTGGGGTCAAGGTCACTGTTACTAAAATATAGAGGATAATGGTTGGTTTCGGTGTAAGATCACGTTATAATTTCACCGAGTGGGCACCAAAAGTGATGTTTTCACGAGTGGCGCAGCCACGAGTGAAAATGACAACTTTTGGTGTTCAGGAGTGAAATTAACGTGATATTACACCGATACCAACAATTTTTCTGTTTATTTTATGGTTAAAACTCTACTTTTATTGAGTTTGTTTCTATAAAATAACGAAAATCGGAAACGTCATCAAAAAACATAGCGCCAAATGACGCCATTTTAACGACGTCATCGTCGCATGGTTTCCAGCATTAATTACGCTCGGTATACTTTTTGACGTAAATCCGGGTAGAAGATTGCAAAAACAGTGAAAAATGAAAATGGTAATCCACTGTTTCAAAACTGGATTATCACTTTTATTTCACTGAGAAAACTCTATAATTCACTCGAAAACATTAAATAAAGATTTTTATTTATTTTTAGTATTTTGATTGTTTTAAGCAAAACAAAAATTTTCGCGGTCAAGGTCACTAGGGTCAAGGTCAAGGCTAGGGTCAAGGTCACTGTTAGTAAAAATAGATTTTTATTTTTTTTTAGTTTTTAGATTGTTTTAAGCAAAAACAAATGGGGGGTCAAGGTTACTAGGGTCAAGGTCACTGTTACTAAAAATGTAAAAAAAATTTAGTTTTTAAATTGAAGCGAAAAAAAATTGGGGCCCAAGGTCACAAGGGTCAAGGTCAAGGGCACTGTAACTAAGATAGGGAGGAGTCAAGATGACTGGTTTTTTTTTAATTCTACAATTTCTACAGGCGCTGTTTAAACCTGCTTTGGCGGCATTGCCGCGTCTTCTTGTTGTACTGTAAAATCCCCCTTCAGGGGCCAGCCAAAGGATGCATGCATAATGGCTACTAAATGTGGGTGGCCAGCTGTTAAATACTGGCCTATGTATTTCACATAACAATGGCTTACCAAGCTACAACAGATTTTACTTCTGGTAGGTGACAAGCAGCTCAGATAAAAAGTTTATATTTTGGTTAAAGAGATAGGTATGCTTGTTCTTTAAGTATACATGTACATGAAAAGTATGCTGTTGAAAATGAAGTAGAAATAAATCCTACTAGTTGTAGAAAAGTACTCTGCTGCTGGCAAGTGATTTTGCTTTTACCGTGTAGATCATGATCAGCTTGTACATTGGTTCAGTCTGATAATGCTCTACACTCTTCACTATTCAGTATGTACATTTTCCTTGAGCATCCATTTAAACAGTTAAGTGTACTGTCCCAATTGTCCATTTTAGAAAGTCAGCAAGATCGGGGTTATGAACTTGACCTTTACATCTTAAACTAATTGCAGATTGATATTACTTGAACAGTGCATCATTTGATGAGACCTTGTTTGAAAAGTACATGTGCACCTGTATTTTACAGATCCTTGTAAAGAAGGAGAGGAGCTTCCAGCAGACGGGACAAGTCAAGATGACTGTGTAGTGTGTCCTGTTGGACAGTACAAGTCAAGTTCAAACACAACCTGTCAACAGTGCGATCCAGGATACACAACTAGAAATAATGGCAGCACAAATTCTACAGATTGTCTGGGTAAATACAGTACATTGTCATTGGTATTCTCAGCTCATGTCATTCTTTTATCCTGATGGCCTCTGCTACTTCAGTTGTATCCAGGAATTGGCCTGTTTCTGCTAGTTATGTTGTATTCAGGCAATGACCTGTTGCTGTGTTTTATTGTATCTAGGAAGTGACCTCTGCTATTTTATAAGTGTAAGTTCATGTATTTTGCAGCAAACTGTGATGTAGGATCCTACTTTGATGACAATCTGAAGAAATGTCAGAAATGTCAAATTGGAAAATATCAGGATGACAAGTACCAGAAAGAATGTAAAATGTGTGAAACTGGTAAAACTACAAACAGTTCTGGGAGTGTGAGTGTGGAGAATTGTACTGGTGAGTGACTTTACCTCGAATATTTAGTAAATGACAACATAAAAAAATGAGGTTGTTGTCTTCAGTCTTATAGATAGAAGCTGGTGTGTTCTTTATGGAGAAAGCCTATTTTAACTAAATCATGATGTTACTACATGTTTGGTATCCTATGTAATAATCACACTGTCTGTTAACTGAGAAATTTCAGTATGATTAGACTCATATGTGTCTTAGAAAATTTGTTTTCATTTTCATGTATAAAGTTCCAGTTAATCATTCTAGTTCTGCTTACCAAGATACAGGAGTAAGCTGAGAGCAATGGTTGTCACAGAACTCCACCTAAATGTTTACATAAATCCATGTAGAAAATAACCCTTTGCATTTATTTACAGTTTGTTATATCTGGCCATGTTAAAATTGAAATAACATTCTTTTCAGCATTGTTATTGTCTAATAAACAACTCTTTGTTGTTCTGACATGCATTTATAAACTACACATGCCTCTGTGATTTATTAATGTGCATCATAACTCCATATCATTGTTTATTAGACAATGAAAACTGTTGGAATGCATATTATTTCATATTTGAAAATCTAATATTGAAGTCACTACATGATATATTGTAAACTGAACATGACTCAGTGAAGAGAAATGTACAGCTACTATTTGGAAGCATACTGGATAAAGTACCTTGTACAATTTGAGAAAAAAATGAAGGTCTCTCAAATCACTAACTGACCAGTTCACCTCTGATTACCTCTGGTACATGACACACTTGGCATAAAAATAAGACACGCCTCTTGCACGTGATACTCTTCTGGTACATGATACTGTTTTCAAGGCAGAGTGTGTCAGTTAAAAATGTCCTGAAGACATACACTGAATGCTTCTATATGATAGTTTGGTTGTGTTGTTTCTTTTTCAGTGCCATGTCCAGCAGGGTCTGTCCTACCATTTAGACTTGATGGGTCATGTACACCATGTCCTCAGGGTTCATACAGGGTGCTCAACGAAACTGTTGCCAACTGTACACAGTGTGGCCAAGGTAAATCCACAGATCAGGAAGGATCTACATCACCTTCAGACTGTAAAAGTATGTTCATTTTACTCTCATTTTCTTTGACAGGGTGTATAGTGTCTTACCTGTGCATATCCATTCAGGAATGTTGTGCTCAATGTATTTCAAAACCAATTAGCAAAATCATCACATTTTATTCAAAGATAAAGAATTATAATAATAAAGATGAGCTTGCAGTTCTGGTATTTATTTAACTGTGCAAGTGCAGAGTGGTGGGCCTTTTTGTAGTAGAAAGTAGCTGTTGTACATGTCTCATAGTTAATTTGACATACAAGTAATGAAACATTTTAGGAAGAAACATCCATTGCAAACATTTTGGGACTTCAATGTGTCTTCACTGGAAGAGTCTGTCTCTTGTCAATATGACCTGTAAGAAGAAAACAATATTCCTGTAAGCTTTGCTAGGAAAATAATTTCAAATGAGTTATCAGTTACTAAAAATATAATCATCCTGTTTAAACAATTGTCACATGTTTCAGTGTTATAAGTACAGTGAACACTTTAAACAATAACCACTAGATAAAACCTGTTTTCTCTCTGGTGGTCTCTGCGCAAGGTTCCAGCGCTTACAATAGTATTAAAATTAATTCACTGGATTATCCAGTGGGCTAGACTGAGATATCATATGTCCAGTGGTTGACTTGGTGTGCACAGAAGAACACATGGGTTTGTTTGTTAGTGAGCAGTTGACCAAGCCATAAAAAGGTAGGCTTTACAATTTGTCCTAAAAACTGGAACAGTTCATTAGCAGAGTGATCAAAATGCATTGGTGGTCTTGAATACAGGTTTTATTGTAATTGAATAATGATGTAAAAATGATCAAAGCTTTTTCACTCCTTCCAGCTGATTGTCAGCCGGGTCAGAAGATAACTAATGTGACGTGTGAAGACTGTGAGATGGGAACATACCAGACACTACCTCGTCAGACATCCTGCGTAACCTGTCCTAATTACACTACTACTGTGCTAGTCGGGGCAGCTTCACCTGACTTGTGTATTGGTGAGGATAGTTTTATTGGTTCTTTTTGGGTCGATTGTTAAAATCGAGCCAATGTTAACAGAGTATATCGGCCTTACGGCCGAACGCACAACATACAAACAAGTAGTTTCATATAAACAGTTGTTAGGCATTATAGCGATTTCTGTTTTCAAAATTATAAGGTAATAAATCTAAATAATTTAAAAACATTTCAGAATAGAATAATATTATTTCATTATTGTTCTTTAAATGTGTAATTAATCGTAAATACTATTAATGCACGAACGAACGACTTGGGCATAAAAATTTATAAGAACTCATTTTTTACCAACAACTCTATACTTGGCGGACGAAGAGCAGTTGGTAGAGATGCTGGAAATTGCAATTTCGCTGATTTACTGCGGCGAACGCGAGTTCGAAACCCATCTAATACAGTTTTTTTTTACATTTTTCTTCTGTTTTACTTATAATTTTAAGACTTTAAACCATTTTAAATGCTTTACAGCAAATAATCATAGAAAACTTCATTCATGTCAAACTTATAAGGATAATGTTAATAAGACATACTGTGTATATATATATTATTCGATAACAGTAAAGTTCAGTCAGTAGTCGTGTCAGGTTTTGCTTGTACAACCAGAATTGGTTTCCTTGGGTTCTTTTGGGTCCATGCCTCAACATCAATCATCACTAATTTCTAGAATATTTACATGTCAGTTTTGTTTGTGGGCCCGCTGTATGATACTTTGTATCACTGTTTTTCTTGTTCAGTTATTAATTTACTCTGTGTCTTCTTTGATCTTGCTCATTGTTTAGTTTTTGCCTACAATTTAGGATAGGAATTTAAATAACTTTTGAATGACATTAAAAGTTGTGCAAACTTTGAATTTTCAGTTCAGGTTTGTAAAAATCCACTTCTCAGTTACCATTCACAGCTATGATACTTTATAGGGTAGTTGAACATACATGTAGTCACTGAATGCGAGAGGTAAGCACATGGGTTCCTATCAAAAGTAAAGTTTACACATATGGTTAAAGGTCAAACTCTGTGGACATTTGTGTCTCCAGTTTGTTGATAACTTTACTCATGCATGGGTTGTACTGGTATTTACACATGTATGTGTACAGTCTATGTTGTTCAGAGACAATCGACCCTCCAGCACTTTCAGTCCTTTGATTTTTTTATTAATAGAAGAAACATTTTAACCATTATCTTTCTGAATTTCTAAAATTTGTGTTGTATACTGGATTCAACTTGTCTGTCCGTACGTCTGCCCATCTGTCTGTAGACAGAATCTTGTGGATGCTAAATCTACAAAGCCCCTTATCAGAATTTAATGATACTTCACTGAAGTGATACGTACTGTGCATAGTTGTGCATGGTCCATGTTCCTGGTCACTAAATCAAAGGTCAAGGTTACAGGGGTTTGAGATAGTAAAATATTGTGGACGCTAAATCTATAAAACGTGTCACAATTTAATGATACATCACAGAAGTGATAAATACCATGCCTAGTTGTGCATGGTCCATGTTTTGGGTCACTAGGTCAAAGGTCAAGGTCACAGGGACTCAGGATAGTAAAATCTTGTGCACTCTTAATCTCCAAAACTCTCAGTCACAATTTGATGATATTTCACAGAAATGATAAGTAGTATGTCTAGTTGTGCATGTTCCATGTTTCGGGTCACTAGGTTAAGGTCACACAGGGTTCAACATAATAAAATTGTGTGCACTCTAAATCTCCGAAACCCTTGGTCAGAATTTAATGATACTTAGAAGTGATAAAAACCATGCCTAGTTATGCATAGTCTAATCTTACTAAAGTATCTAATACAGCATCAGCTGTAACATAAATTTTATACACTGTGTCAGTGTGGTGTTTGGGGGATATTCATCACCTTCAGTGATACTTCTAGTTTGATCTGAACACTACCATTTTATTGTACAAAAAGGAGCTCACTGAAAAGTTACTGACTGAAAGCAAGTAGTCCAGATCATTACTGACTGAAAGCAAGTAGTCCAGATCATTACTGACTGAAAGCAAGTAGTCCAGATCATTACTGACTGAAAGCATGTAGTCCAGATCATAACCAGACTGAAGGGAAGTCATTTTTCATTTTGAATAAATCGGGCCCAGAAAATTTATTTCTTCTAGCCAAAATATTGCTATAAATGGGGATCTTATATATGGAGTTTATTGTGAATTCAAGGTGTCCAATCTAAGACTTGCACTTGCATTAGATGTCCTGTGTTCATTCAGTAAACAAAGAGCCAGATCTAGCTTGCTTGTACTTTGTATAGTAACTCTAGTTTCAATAAAAAATGAATGGCTTTGATTCGCCAAAGCTTCCCAGTAGTATAAAATGGTCTTTCTTAGAAATTTGTGCCCAGATCACACGAAACAAGTTTTATATAACTGAAATGAATGTAGAAACTTATTAC
Organism: Saxidomus purpurata; assembly: GCA_022818135.1. Taxonomy (NCBI): domain Eukaryota; kingdom Metazoa; phylum Mollusca; class Bivalvia; order Venerida; family Veneridae; genus Saxidomus; species Saxidomus purpurata. The sequence goes on along the minus strand of JAFMSR010000002.1, from coordinate 9,767,368 downwards.
TTAAGCTTACTTTCGAGGGAAAACTAACTTCCAGATATTTAAGAGACTGTGCTGAATCTAAATCTCAACTGTGAAAAATGTGCTAAGAGTTACCTGCCCTTTCTGGTGTTTAATTTGTCTTTGAAAAGTTATTGCCCACGTTTTTCTTGTGCTCATAGCTTAAATTTGAGATATTAATTCATACTTACACAGATGCTTGTCCAAGTGGTAAGGAGCTGACAGGGAAGGACCCTCTGGTGTGCACAAAATGTGAAATGAATTTCTACAAAAAAGCAGGCATTGATAAGAACTGTACAGCATGTCCTGTCAACCATATCACATTGTCAGATGGAGCGATCAGCAAAGATGAATGTTTCCGTAAGTCTCTTGTATCACGGCACTAACAATCTGAACAAAATCAATCTATGCCCCAAGTTATTAAAGAAAAGTATGGCCTTTTTGTATTTAAGACATTCGGAATTATGTTTGTTTAATATTCTTAATCAGATTTCTAAAACATAATGGTGTAAATAGTGTACTTTGATCATTTTAGCATGAAATGATAAATCTGTATGTAGTAACTAAAAGTTTGTCTGTCCAGATGCATGTAGTACTACTCATCAGGAATATTTAATTGTTTGAATGAACACACTAATTCACAGTACAGCTGGTATGGATGTGATATCATGTTAATTTCACTTGTGTACACCAAAAGTAGTTATTTCCACTTGTGTCTGTGCCACTCGTAAACTTATCACTTTTGGTGCCCTCTCAGTGAATTAAAACGTGATATTATACCAAAAGCAACAATTATCCTCTACATATTATGTTTTAATTATGTAAGTGCACTTGAAAATATGCATCAATTAAATTTCGTTTGCATACCATGGACTTAATCGATTGCATAACCTTGATTTTGATGTAAGGGTATTAAGGAACTAAGAATTTACTCAAATCAGTGTAAATGCATGTATATCTTTAATTTTGTATTTCAGCGAATTGCACCAGTGGTCAGAAATGGAATGGCACTTCATGTGTTGATTGTGAGATAGGAACGTTCCAGCTACAGTTTTACCAGGATTCTTGTATTAAATGTAGGGACAAATGGACGACTGTTAACACTGGATCAAAACTTCTTAGTGATTGCAAACGTAAGGAATATTGTTTTACTTTAGACCATGTGTCACTAGTACTGTAAACTCTCCAAAAAAAACTTGCTTCAGTGTAAGTGGCCTTTGAAAATCCATAATGTATTAATCTTATTTAACTGTGCCTAGAAATTGGACAGACCACCAAGAAAGGTTCAGTTTCCTCTTTTAAGCTCTTCAGAAGACAGAGTGCACATGGTCACCAATATTGTTATCAACCTTTGTCTATTGCCCTTAATGCAGCTTTCTTTTGAACATCATCTGTAGTCAGTCCATTGCCCTTAATGCAGCTTTCTTTTGAACATCATATGTAATCAGTCCATTGCCCTTAATGCAGCTTTCTTTTGAACATCATCTGTAGTCAGTCCATTGCTCTTAATGCAGCTTTCTTTTGAACATCATCTGTAATCAGTGCATTCCCTTAATGTAGCTTTCTTTTGAACATCATCTGTAGTCAGTCTTTTACTTCTAACAAGAAATTGTTTTGAATCTGAATAGCTAGTATTAAATATTTTAGTTCCTCCTGTCAGAATACTTCAAATAGAAAGGGATTTATGGAACTCATATTGCCATGACAATGCAAAACCTTCTCAGAAACTACTGGTCTGATATCAAAAGTATTTCACAAAAATGTTTTAGGTTTTCTTCAAGCCATGTTGGTTGTGTACTGAAATTCCCTTTATATTTAATTAGCTAGCTTTAATAAAAACATCCTCTGAATAGTATGTCAAGAGGCAATTGTCAGACTTTGAAATAATGAATAATTGATGATGTTTCGTGTGTGACCCTTTTACCAATGTCCTTCTGGCATGGTGTGATCACTGTCTGTCTGCCATGCAGTGTCACACAGGTGAGCAGTATTAGGCCATCATTGCACTTTTGTTTTTTTATAGATTTTTTAAATTAAAAATGCCTTTCTATTCTTTACTAGTTCATGGTATTAATTGATAGGTGAAAAATGAGGTAATGATATTTCCTCCACCCCATATAAATGTTGCGTGTTTAATTAAGTGTTGTAAGTATGTACTTTTTAGCAAACTGCACAGCAGGAACACAATGGAATGACACTGCTGGAAGTTGTGTGGATTGTATGAAAGATGAGTTCCAGCCAGACGCTTATCAGACCAAGTGTCAGAAATGTGGGGAGGGAAAGTTTACTGACAATAAAGGAGCCACATCTGAGGCTCAATGTAAAGGTAGGGTCGAAAAATTGAAGCAAAAGTGAAAATGTTTACAAGATTTTATACAGTCTAATCAAGCACCTTGTTTTAAAGGAAATATCCATACCCGGAACAGTAACTTGGTCCTAGTAACAGAAAATGTATGATTGAAAACCTGGTTTTACTGGTGACCTGCTTAATATGTCATCATCAAGTGGTGCCTAATGGTCCCCAATGGTTCTAGATAAGCCCGGATTGTAAAGTTATTATATGTACAAGATGTACCTGGGGGAAAACAACACAAGTAAGTACATTGTATGCTGCTTGTTTTATTTGTACTATGCAGACTTACAGTTTATACTGCTTGTCATACATTTCTCCAATAGTTTTCGGGTTGGTAAAGCAAATTGAATGGTGTTTTTTTCAGACCAGTGTCAACTGGGTAACGAGATGGGACCTGGTGGTATGTCCTCTGCAGACTGTGTCAAGTGTAGAATTGGGACATTCAAAAATGGTAGTACATCCACATGTCAGCCATGTCCTGACGGTTTTACAACACTGAATAATGGCAGTTCAGCATACAGTGATTGCAAATGTAATGTACAATCTTCCATTTTATAACTGTTCAAGCTTTCAGATTGTGTTAGTGCATATTGGAAATGTATTTTTGGAAATTTTGCTGATGCTAAATACTTGGTCAGGAATCCCTCTGTTCCAGACGAGTCACGTGCAGTGATGTGAACACAATGTCACGTGCTGTGATGAGAACGCAATGTCACGTGCTGTGATGTGAACACAATGTCACATTACATTTAAAGAATGAGAAGGGAAATAACTCTGCTAGTATAAAGAAATAGTTACATATTGACAACAGTGAAAGAAAGTAATTAAAATTTATGCCAATGCGACATGCAAGAAAAAAGATCAGTCATGTTTGTGGTTGGTATTGGAATATCCGTCCTACGCGGACTTGTCTGTGGTCGGCTCAGCATTAGCCTCATTACCATCCAATAGGCATGTCCTCTCAGGATAGCTGTTCCTATCCCAAAAGCTGACACATAAAAGGTATTATATCTATATATACATGTAGTGTCATTTATTTTCATTTTATTTATATATAAATATAAGCAAGAAGTCTGTTATCTATGTTAATCTTCTAAGGAAATCATTTGTTTATAAGACTGCCCATAGAGAACAAAACTGATTTAAACCTTCTGTAATGGAGAAGTCTCATGACTGTTAAAAAAAATTGAATTCAAATTTCAAAAGCAATGCACAATTTTGTTTATATTTGTCTAGCCCCATGTGAAGAAGGACAATTGTTCGATTTTGATCTGAAGATCTGTGTGGGATGTAAGGTGGGAACATACCAGGATCAGAGAAACCAGGTGACATGTAAGGATTGTACACCAACGGGGCTTACAACTACACTTTCAGGGTCCAAAAATATAACAGACTGTGTTTGTAAGTACTTTCTACATATTTTTACACCCTTGTCTCACATGTATACAGGTGGGTCTTCTACATAGTGCTTCGCCCATCACAAATAACAAAGAAAGACATATCTTCACATCCCATTTAATGCTTAATGTCACATTATAGTAATTATAGTATTGTGAAACATGGTCCTTCTTTAATTCTTTAACTGTTATTATGAAAGGCCATACAAATGAATATGTTTCTGGTCTCATTGCCACAAACATTAAGGTCAGTCAGCAGTCTTTTAAAAAACAATTGATTTTGCCTTTTTATACCCCCAAAAAACGAAGTTTGGGAGGGCACATAGGAGTCACCCTGTGGTTGGTTGGTAGGTCGGTCAGTGGGTAGCTCGGTCAGTCGGTCGTTCGCATTTTTCTTATCTGGAGAATAACTTGAAAACTACTGGTTGGAATTCAATACAACTTCATACAATGGTAAAGCACATTGAGAGGAAGTGCAGTGCTTAAGAACCATAACTCCATCTTGAATCATTACAGAGTCATTACCCTTTGTTACTTTTTCTTGTCTGCAGAATAACTTGAAAACTAATGGTTGGAATTCAGTACAACTTCATACAATGGTCAAGCATAATGAGAGGAAGTGCAGTGTACAAGAACTATAACTCCACCTTTAATCATTACAGAGTTATTACCCTTTGTTACTTTTCCTTGTCCGGAGCATAACTTGAAAACTACTGGTTGGAATTCAATACAACTTCATTCAATGGACAACCAAAATGAAAGGAAGTGCAGTGTACAAGAACCATAACTCTATCTTGACTCATTACAGAGTTACTGCCAAGAACCCTAACTCTATTTTAGTTTTTTTACACGGTATTCTGTTACTACTAACTTTCTAATCTAGCTAATGCTTTCTGAATATCTTGCATTTTAATGATGCTTTATTAATTTTTTATGGCCTTGTTAAAGCCCAAAACATTCATAATTGGTTCATCCTATTTTGATACTTCCACTTACTGTAATGTTACTTCTGGTCAGAGTTGTTGCTCAGTTTGTTGTGATATCCTGATATGATAATACAAATATTTGGGTCCCCAGAATTTCGTTACAAGAGGTGTTTTCTTTATTTTTCTTTTACCAAAACATCCTTGAAGGTCAGTGTCTTGTGACAAAGTTGTTCAAAGAATTTTACTCAATTTATGAAGGCATTTTATATTTTTGCCGAAAATTTACTCTTAATTTTCAGCACCATGTCGTCCAGGCTCAGCATGGAATAATGGCACATTGCAATGTGAACCTTGCAAGATAAAAACATACCAGGATGAAGCTAACAAATACTCTTGTAAAAGCTGTCCAGCAAACCAAACTACTCTTAGTGAAGGATCTGATAGTGAAACTGACTGTATAAGTAAGACAATATAATAAACTCATACCCTGCGTGCAACAAGTGGTCAAAGCGGCCATGGCATACTATGATCACCCTGCATGTGTCCCATTTTTGTGCACATATAATTATGATATATGCATTGTTAAATATTTAGTCAATACCTGTCTGGAAAGCACCTCTTTAAAATAAATGTTATTAGCCTTATTGAAAGTGTACAAGTCAGTTTCAGTAATCTGACTAGGTGATGCTTAATTAGTTAATTATTAAAAGTGAGATTACAAAAAAATGAATTATCATTTTTTTCTAATGTGAGTTAGTGTCAGGAAAATGGCAACATATTTCTTTTATAAAATGACAATTTTCCATATTCTAGATCCTGTTTGTAATGGAGCAAATAAGTGGCCATGTGACAACTTTAAGACCTCTTCAGAATGTATTCCAATAAATAAAAGATGTGACAGCATAGACGACTGTGCCGATGAATCAGACGAATCTAATGTTAACTGTTGTGCAATTGGTCAATATCATAATGAAACAACCAATCAGTGTGAGGATTGTCCGCCTGGAAGTTACCAGGATGAGATTGGTCAGACAACATGTTTAGATTGTGCAAAAGGTCTTTATTCAGCGGCAGGATCAAATGACCAGACTGATTGTATAGGTAATATGAGCAGGGATCTTTAGCTAGCAAAAATAACCATTAAAATTGACTGTTGTTGTAGGAGTTCTATGCCTGTTCTAACTGTATTTTGTCATTTTAACAGGTGGGCAGTTTACCTAACCATCTTTTCTTGGAAGAACCAGTACTAGATTCCTACTCCCCCATAAGAAATTGCTAACTTCCTCACATAAAGAGACATGGTCGGTATCAAGGCTTGAACACATGACCCTCAATCTATGAGAGGCTACAGTGATTTCAAGTGAGAGACTCTAACCACTCAACCACAGAGGCGGTTAAATTGACTGTCATCATTTGGAGAATGCAGATTACCTCAGCTTTTGGGACAAAACTCTTAAGTCTTTATGTGAGCATTGAATGATTAAGAATACAAACATCCCTGCTGAAGGACTGTAGAATTCATTAACCTTAAATTGTGCATTTGAAAATCCTACAATTATAATTCAGTGCAATATTACCATGATTTCAATAATTATATTGTTATGAAATTCAGAGTGTCAAGCGGGGTATGAGTTTAATCCTGTGAGAAATTCAACACACTGCACACAGTGTCCATTGGACACATACAGAGGGTCAGGCATGATGGTATGTGAGAAGTGTCCTCTCAACTTTACCACAGAAGCAACAGCTCGTACATCAATCACAGACTGTAAACGTATGTGTATTTTTCCTGTTGATTGGGGCTACTCTCTGACACAGGCATACTTTAATTTATATGTGGTGTAGAAATTATTTATGATTTAGGATTTCATGGTTAAGATGAATACTAAATTAAAAACTATGTACACTGTTTCTTTTGAGGAATTGTGTGGAGCCCAGTATTGTTACAGTGTATTTTAAAGGCAGATTCCATTGCTTAGTAATTTTCTATGGTTTGACACTTGAGCTGCTAGTGGCACACAATTCTATCTTTGGGACCAGTACAGATCATGATCAGCTTGTACATAATGAATTCCAGTGGTTATTCTTCAGTCAATAAGGTGTGGATGAGCATCCCTTTAAAAAATTAATGGCACTGTCCTAACTTAAAGATGGACTGATCCAATTTATAAATTAGAGTATCTTCTTTTTCTCATCTTTTCACCTTGTTGGTATAGATTGAATTCAATCTTTAGTCAGGGTGGTAAAGTGTATCTGTCATTTAGCATAATGTTGGAAATTTAAATGCACCTCATATTCTTAATTTTTCAGCAAATTGCACTGTAGGCCAACAATATAACAGTTCACAGTTTAGATGTGAGTCTTGTCCAGTTGGTGAGTACCAGAATCAAGATAAACAAACAGAATGTAGAAAGTGTCCTCGTGGTACAACAACAACAAGCATAGCGTCTACAAGTGCAAACAACTGTACAGGTATTTATTGTCAACTCCTCTGTCTTTGTGTCTTAATTTAGTTTAGTTTATTTTCAGTTTGTAATAGTTTAGCTGGATACTTTTTATCCCCCCGCCTTGGTGGAGGGGATATAGTAACGGGCTCTGTCCGTCCGTCACACTTTTGTTCAGAGCATAACTCCAAAAGTACTGAAGGGAATTACTTGAAACTTTACACACAGACAGTGGACATTGAGAGATAGTGCAGTGTCCAAAAACCATAACTCTACCATGCCTAATTTTTTACTTAATGCCCTTTGTTATATTTTCTTGATTTCTCTTGTTCGGAGCATAACTTCAAAAGTATGGAAGGGAATTACTTGAAACTTAGGACAGTGATAGAGTACAATGAGGGGAAGTGCAGTGCCCAAGAACCATAACTTTATCTTGCCTAATTTTTTAATTAATCTCCTTTGTTACATTTTCTTAATTTTTCTTATCCAGAGCATAACTCCAAAAGTACTGAAGGGAATTACTTGAAACGTAATAAAGTGATAGAGCAAAATGATGGGAAGTACATGCCCAAGAACCGTAACTCTGTCATGTCTAATTATACCCCGCCAAATACCAATATTTCATTAAATTAGAAACTATACCATATCTATTTCTCTCACCTCAAATTTCTTGGTCATGGAAAGAGCACTTGGCAGGGGGATGGCCATGTCTAACATGGCTCTTGTAAACTTTCAATTAACTGGTGGCCTCTGCCATGGCTGTAATAACAACAGGTCCTGTAACTTAGGGCGAAATAACAACAGGTTCTGTAACTGATGGTGTAATTACAACAGGTTCTGTAACTTAGGGCGAAATAACAACAGGTTCTGTAACTGATGGTGTAATTACAACAGGTCCTGTAACTTAGGGCGAAATAACAACAGGTTCTGTAACTGATGGTGTAATTACAACAGGTCCTGTAACTTAGGGCGAAATAACAACAGGTTCTGTAACTGATGGTGTAATTACAACAGGTTCTGTAACTTAGGGTGAAATAACAACAGGTTCTGTAACTGATGGTGTAATTACAACAGGTCCTGTAACTTAGGGCGAAATAACAACAGGTTCTGTAACTGATGGTGTAATTACAACAGGTTCTGTAACTTAGGGTGAAATAACAACAGTTTCTGTAACTGATGGTGTAATTACAACAGGTTCTGTAACTGATGGTGTAATTACAGCAGGTTCTGTAAATTAGGCCGAAATAAAAACAGGTTCTGAAACTGATTGTGTAATTACAGCAGGTTCAGTAACTGATGGTGAAATAACAACAGGTTCTGTAACTGATGGTGTAATTACAACAGGTTCTGTAACTGAAGGTGTAATTACAACAGGTTCTGTAACTGATGGTGTAATTACAACAGGTTCTGTAACTGATGGTGTAATTACAGCAGGTTCTGTAACTGAAGGTGTAATTACAACAGGTTCTGTAACTGATAGTGTAATTACAGCAGGTTCTGTAACTGAAGGTGTAATTACAACAGGTTCTGTAGCTGATGGTGAAATTACAAAAGGTTCTGTAGCTGATGGTGTAATTACAACAGGTTCTGTAACTGATGGTGTAATTACAGCAGGTTCTGTAAATTAGGCCGAAATAAAAACAGGTTCTGAAACTGATGGTGTAATTACAGCAGGTTCTGTAACTGATGGTGTAATTACAGCAGGTTCTGTAACTGATGGTGTAATTACAGCAGGTTCTGTAACTGATGGTGTAATTACAGCAGGTTCTGTAACTGATGGTGAAATTACAAAAGGTTCTGTAGCTGATGGTGTAATTACAACAGGTTCTGTAACTGATGGTGTAATTACAACAGGTTCTGTAACTGATGGTGTAATTACAAAAAGTTCTGTAACTGATGGTGTAATTACAACAGGTTATGTAACTGATGGTGTAATTACAACAGGTTCTGTAACTGATGGTGTAATTACAACAGGTCCTGTAACTTAGAGTGAAATAACAACAGGTTCTGTAACTGATGGTGTAATTACAACAGATTCTGTAACTTAGAGTGAAATAACAACAGGTTCTTTAACTGATGGTGAAATAACAACAGGTTCTGTAACTGATGGTGTAATTACAGCAGGTTCTGTAACTTAGAGTGAAATAACAACAGGTTCTTTAACTGATGGTGAAATAACAACAGGTTCTGTAACTGATGGTGTAATTACAACAGGTTCTGTAACTTAGAGTGAAATAACAACAGGTTCTGTAACTGATGGTGAAATAACAACAGGTTCTGTAACTGATGGTGTAATTACATCAGGTTCTGTAACTTAGAGTGAAATAACAACAGGTTCTTTAACTGATGGTGAAATAACAGCAGGTTCTGGAACTTAAGGTGAAATAACAACAGGTTCTGTAACTGATGGTGTAATTACAGCAGGTTCTGTAACTGATGGTGTAATTACAACAGGTTCTGTAACTGATGGTGAAATAATAACAGGTTCTGTAACTTACTGTGAAATAACAACAGGTTCTGTAACTGATGGTGAAATAACAGCAGGTTCTGTAACTGATGGTGTAATTACAGCAGGTTCTGTAACTGATGGTGTAATAACAACAGGTTTTGTAACTGATGGTGAAATTACAGCAGGTTCTGTAACTTAGGGCGAAATGACAACAGGTTCTGTAACTGATAGTGAAATAACAACAGGTTCTGTAACTGATGGTGAAATTAGAACAGGTTCTGTAAATGAGGGTGAAATTACTACAGGTTCTGTAACTGATGGTGAAATTACAGCAGGTTCTATAATTTAGGGTGAAATGTCAGCAGGTTCTGTAACTGACGCCCTAAGTTACAGAACCTGCTGTAATTACACCATCAGTTACAGAACCTGCTATAATTCCACCATCAGTTACAGAACCTGCTATAATTACACCATCAGTTACAGAACCTGTTGTTATTTCGTCCTAAGTTACAGAACCTGCTGTAATTACACCATCAGTTACAGTTATCTTATTTTTTTTTAATGATAACAGTTGTTTCTACTGATGTTGTAACTTAACTTAATATATTTTTCCCCTCAAAGATACCAATACACTATTAAAGATTAATTTTGTTCTTACAGATATCTGTTATCTTGGTGAAACTCTAGTGTATGATGCGAATGATTTGCCAACCACTGAATGTAAACCTTGTCCAATAGGACAATACAAAAACACAAGCATTTCATATGTATGTGAACCCTGTCCTACCAATTTTACAACAATCCGTGTAAATAGCACAGAATGTTCACGTAAGTAAACAATTTTTATTTTATGAAGTTTTTAGCAAACAGTGTGTGTTAGCTGACCTGTATTTTTTTACGTCTGTCTGAATATTTATTTTTAATTCTAACACAAGTGGCTGCGTTTCCTATATAAATATATTGGGGAACAACCTGTATTTTATTTTAAGATAAAATATGGTGGTGAAAATTTGTCCAGTTAAATCCATCTGCAAATGCAAATAATATACACATTTTGTGAAGAGTAGTGAAAGGTGAGTTAGTCAAAGCCGCACCTATTACATGACAAGCAAAACTAAAATTGCTAAAAATGTTAAACCACCATACTGTAAATGTGAAGATCAAACAGTGCAAACAAACTGTCAAACATCCAGGTATCAACTGCCTGTATTGAGCCTGTACATGTATTGAGGTCAAACATCCAGGTATCAACTGCCTGTATTGAGCCTGTACATGTATTGAGGTCAAACATCCAGGTATCAACTGCCTGTATTGAGCCTGTACATGTATTGAGGTCAAACATCCAGGTATCAACTGCCTGTATTGAGCCTGTACATGTATTGAGGTCAAACATCCAAGTATCAACTGCCTGTATTGAGCCTGTACATGTATTGAGGTCAAACATCCAGGTATCAACTGCCTGTATTGAGCCTGTACATGTATTGAGGTCAAACATCCAGGTATCAACTGCCTGTATTGAGCCTGTACATGTATTGAGGTCAAACATCCAGGTATCAACTGCCTGTATTGAGCCTGTACATGTATTGAGGTCAAACATCCAGGTATCAACTGCCTGTATTGAGCCTGTACATGTATTGAGGTCAAACATCCAAGTATCAACTGCCTGTATTGAGCCTGTACATGTATTGAGGTCAAACATCCAAGTATCAACTGCCTGTATTGAGCCTGTACATGTATTGAGGTCAAACATCCAGGTATCAACTGCCTGTATTGAGCCTGTACATGTATTGAGGTCAAACATCCAGGTATCAACTGCCTGTATTGAGCCTGTACATGTATTGAGTAGCTTTAAATGAAGGGAACAAAATCTTGTGAAACATGATTTTTTTTTCAACAATAGTTTAACAAAAGCAGTTGCATAGCTACTTAAGATAGACCTATGTAATAAATATGGCAAGAAAAAGGTACCGTTTACTTGTACTGTGGATGGTATTAAAAGGTGTCTAATTTTAACATAGATATATTTTGGTGTGTTACATGTTTGCCATTTCTTGGTGACAAAATAGGCAAATTATTAACCATGTCCAATATATTCCAAAGTTCTCTGTTTATTGATGTGAGCAGTATAGGGCCATCATGGCATCAAGTTTCTTACACAGTCAATATTAAAACTTTGAAATTATTCTTCTCTGAAACCTATTGTCATAATTAAATTGCAATTTTCTCAAATAATCTAATGTTTCTAATACCCTCCCCAACACTCCCTTCCCAGCCACCACCCCCACCCTCATCATCGTGGGGTCTGTTTGTCCATCAATGGTTGGTCTCTGGTGTATCTTTCAACTCTCCCAACTTTTATACCTTTCCTCTTTGTTCCAATCCTTCTATTTGACATGGTGATGTTGATGTTTGTACAGTCTCATGCAAAGCCACTTTTTGTATTCTCGGTTTCCCCATGACGTCATACTGACCAGTTATCCAATCAGATTATTAGGTCGTGTTCATTTCTTCATTCGGTAAAAGGTGAAAACTCGGTCTTTACCCTTGACTCATATGCAAGTTTAAATTTATTTTAAACGAAACAGAAAGCTTTTGACAACATAGAATTATTATAAAAACAATCCGATAGTTTCAAGGTAATGGAAGATCGTCGTCTTCTTTCATTTCTAATCTTGGTTATTATATTATTCAAAGTTAAAGATGCATAGAGACCAGCGATGACAGCCAAGGAATCACCTTTTCCAAATGTAAATAATTTTTCAGTACCCGGGTGTGCGAATCCGAGAATTGCGAATTTGCGAGGATAATCCTAGATACAATGATGGTCTCTATAAAAGTAAACTCTTCTGCCCTTAATGTGTAAGGACCAAACAGATATTGAATTTGATCAGCAGAATTCATTAATTTTCTTGTGTTTCAGTGAACTGTGGTCCAGGTCATTACTCCAAGAACAGTTCTGTATGTGAGAAATGTGAAAAGGGAACCTACCAACCAAAGCCCTTACAGGAGAACTGTACTAGCTGTGATCCTGGAAAAACAACACCCATAGTAGGGGCAACAACTGGTGCACTGTGCTATGGTTAGTCTTTTGCTAGGCCCTCTAAAACCACAGCAATTTAATCAAATTTTTACTAATTTGTTTAATGTCAATTGCGAAACAAGTTCTCACAACTTACATTAATTGCTCTTGAGACTCACTCCAGATGGAATCAACCTCGAAGAGAGAGAGAGAGAGGCAATGTGGCATTATCTGTGTCTTGCCTAAGGAAACTACCATTACTTGGGCACTGGTAGGTATCAAACCTGTGACCCTACAGTCCTGAGACAAATGCCCTACCACTGTACCAAGGTGGCTGCACAAGAGAAATTTATGATATGAAACTGAATTTCAAATTTTTTTAATGAGATATAATTCTGTATTAATATTCTAGAAAACTGATTTTGAATATCAAGCTTAAAATTAATAAAGCTTATAAACGAGTTGATTTATTGAAGCATAGATGTTTGTGTTACTTCAGTGGATATTTTCCAGGCTTGTTATACCCCCAAAACGAAGTTTAGGGGGGTATATAGGAGTCACCCGGTGGTTGGTCGGTTGGTCGGTTGGTCGGTCGGTCGGTCGGTCGGTCGGTCGGTCGGTCTGTTGCATTTTCCTTGTCCGGAGCATAACTTGAAAACTACTAGTTGGAATTCAATACAACTTCATACAATGGTCAAGCACATTGAGAGGAAGTGCAGTGCACAAGAACTATAACTCCATCTTGACTAATTACAGAGTTATTGCCCTTTGTTACTTTTACTTGTCCGGAGCATAACTTGAAAACTACTAGTTGGAATTCAATACAACTTCATACAATGGTCAAGCACATTGAGAGGAAGTGCAGTGCACAGGAACCATAACTCCATCTTGACTAATTACAGAGTTATTGCCCTTTGTTACTTTTCCTTGTCCGGAGCATAACTTGAAAACTACTAGTTGGAATTCAATACAACTTCATACAATGATCAAGCACACTCAGAGGAAGTGCAGTGTACAAGAACTATAACTCTATCTTGAGTATTTACTGAGTTATTGCCCTTTGTTACTTTTACTTGTCCGGAGCATAACTTGAAAACTACTAGTTGGAATTGAATACAACTTCATACAGTGGTCAAGCACATTGAGAGGAAGTGCAGTGCACAAGAACTATAACTCCATCTTGACGAATTACAGAGTTATTGCCCTTTGTTACTTTTCCTTGTCCGGAGCATAACTTGAAAACTACTGGTTGGAATTCAATACAACTTCATACAATGATCAAGCACACTCAGAGGAAGTGCAGTGTACAATAACTATAACTCTATCTTGAATATTTACTGAGTTATTGCCCTTTGTTACTTTTCCTTGTCCGAAGCATAACTTGAAAACTACTAGTTGGAATTCAGTACAACCTCATACAATGTTCAAGTAAATTTAGAGGAAGTGCAGTACACAAGAACCATAACTCCATCTTGACTCATTACAGAGTTATTACCCTTTGTTACTTTTCCTTGTCCGGAGCATAACTTGAAAACTTCTGGTTGGAATTGAATACAACTTCATACAATGGTCAAGCACAGTGAGAGGGAGTGCAGTGCACAGGAACCATAACTCCATCTTGACTAATTACAGTGTTATTGCCCTTTGTTACTTTTCCCTGTCTGGAGCATTTTTCGAAAACTACAAGTTGGAATTCAATACAACTTCATACAATGGTCAAGCACAATGAGAGGAACTTCTAAGAACAATATCTCTTTTTAGTTTGTTTGCAAGGTATTATGTTACTACGAACTTCTTCAGTTTATAAAGCAATCCTTTTGGGGGTATTAATCACATTTAGTGATAGCTCTAGTTATATCTTGTTCACATTTTGCTTGGTATCAACAATTTTGTTTTTAGAATTTGCATTTCAGTGTCGGCTTGCATAATTATTTTCATTATTTTCAAGTCAAGTTGATTTTAATTTAATTACAATTCTTTAAGACATAAAAGTAAACACAGTGTTGATGAGCACCAGGGGAGACTTTATCTTTTATGGGAACAGTCTTAAGATTAAATATATTTATCACATGCTAGTGTGTGCCATAGCAGACGCCACTAGAACTTGTTCCAACTTAAAAGTTTTAGTGTTTCAGGAATCAGTTTGACTTAAGAGGTTAGAGGTCTAGTAGATGCCTTTGTAATTATGAATTTTCTAACAAAACTTTGTTCAAACTAATTTTGAGAATAGGCATCTTAGATATATGGACTGCTTGAAAAACAAAATTTAAATGCTTTAACATTATTGAATAAATTCATGTACCAATTTAATTCAGTTACATACTTGGTGTCTGAGTAACTCTTTGATTGTAGACCAAGTAAGTTTTGTTTTGGAAAATATTACAGTGCATTCTCCCTGGAGTGAACACCCTTGGGAATACAGACATTGTGTTTGTTGTAGGGAGGTGTTGTTCTGGAGAGGTTGATTCCTTATATAAGTGATGCAAGGGAAAAGAAAATGGGTTGTCTTTCTAATGAGCTTGTTGCCCTAGGGAGGTATCATTTGTGAAGGTTGGACTGTGCATGTATTAAGTTTACAGTTTGCATTGTATATGCTTCGTTATATTTCAATATTATGTTTGATATCCTTACAGACAAATGTTCAGATGGTTACAAGTATGTACCAAACAACGACTCTTGTACAATTTGTGTAAAAGGAACATACAGACAAAAAGATGTTGATACTGACTGTAAAAGTTGTAAAACTGGATTCACAACGGAGTTTGCTGGTGCTACTACTGAAGATGATTGTGTTCGTAAGTAATGTCAAGAGTCAGACCTGTGAACACTGTGTGGAAACAACAAATGTGGTCTTTGTTTGCAGGTGATCTTTAATCACAGGTGTTTCTACTATATATGAATAATGCTCTGTGATCTCCCTGCTGGTCTTCTTTTGCAGGATGTTCACAGGTTTGGCTGCCTTAGATGTCTTTTAAGCCTTAACCCACTGAATTTCTTGAATGAATTTGTCCATCAATCAGTTTTGACTGAACAGAGATTTGCTGTATAAATGTATTAGCTGTATAGTAAATAGTGTAGATCATGATCAGACTGCACATATGCCAGTTGGTTTAATGATATGCACGGGCCAACAAGGCAGAATCCCTTACTGCAAGTAGGATAGGCTTGATTAGGAATATTTATGCTTTTCTGTTAACTTCACTGGGAAAAGACTACATGCTTCAATTTTATTATCCCCTGCTAAAGGCAGAGGGATATGTTTTTGGTGTTGTCAGTCTGTCCTTTTACGAAAAAATTCAAATCTTGGTTTTGGTTGATATAGGTTCAGTTTAGAGTTTGTTGATCTGAGATTAAGTTTTAGAATGTTATTTGTTTTGTAAATATTGAGGACATGTATTGTTTAGAGACTTATAAACTATAATTGACTGCTTATATTTGTATGCCTTGTATACCTGTAAGATGCAGAAAAAAGAATTATCCCCTCAGAGATGAGGCTCCAGTGGGCTGGTGAAATTTTAAAAAAACATTTTTTTCTGAAACAGGCAAAGTAATGCACTTTCCAGTTGTCCTTTTTCAGTTCTTTGTTTCATTTGGTGAGGGATAAATAATTCACTTTATTTGGTTGTCTAATTTCAAGTCTTCAGGTTGTATAGACTGTATTTATTGCATAAACTAGAACTTATTTTCAAGGATTGGTTGTTTCTCTATGTATAAGATTTTGCTCAATGAAATAATGAAAATAATGCAGCTAGTGGTGTAAGAAAAATCATAAGATTGGATGAATACGTCAGCTAAAAGTAACAGCTTTTCAGAAGTTTGTACATTTACCTTGGCACACAAAAAAATTAAATTGGAAAATGACTGGCATTTCATTAAGAGGGAAAGAGAGACACTTTCGTCATCATCTCTAACTATTGGAATTGTTTGTACAGTAAGACCTGTCTTTCTGGCGCCATTCAGGACCACTTGGTCATGCCTGTTAAAGTAGGCTGTTGTTTAAAGAAAGTTTTATATTATACATTATATGTTATTGAGACCAAGGGATGGTGCAGGATTAAAGGTGGTTGCTGTTAGAACCAGCTTGCTGAAAAGACAGGATTTACTTTATCTATATAAACAGTAACAATAAGTGTCATTGTTCTTGAATACAGTGTTGGTTTTCATGTAAATCTGAATAAGAGCAGTTTTAATTCATGTATTAAATATTTTGTACTGTAATACCTTTTGGCCCCCACTCATACCAAAAACCCTTGCACATACATGTAGATGTATAGGAAAGACAAAGTAGGGTTAGCTACATGAAGGTCTGATTGAGTTGGTTACATTTCTATTACTCTGAAACCAATTTATGATGTTTTTACCAGCTGACTGTCCCGCGGGTCAGTTTCATGACAGAGATAGCAGCAGATGTGAACAGTGTAAAGAGGACACATACCAGGATAAACCCTATCAGTATGCTTGTAAGACATGTCCAGCAGGCACTGCCGTCGCAGCAACTGGGTCAGATGAAATGTCAGACTGTCAAGGTATGTTGTAAAGTTTGCCATGGCAACAAGCATGCAAAAGAAGTGTGAAATGGGTTCCAAAAGTACATACTGAGTAATTTGTGTGTGGTTGTTAACATAGGTTAGCACATTGACTGATGATGGGATCCAAGGTGTTTGCAGGCTTGCAGCAGCCTGCAGCATTCTTATCTTCAAGCAAAATTGATAGTGAAACACTGCTCTATCAGATACACTTATAAAATTTGGATTTTAAGTATTGTACCAGTTTCTGTTTTACATGTTTCTATGATTGTGTCAGTGTAATAGGGACTTTTTTCACCATCCTAGTACTGTGTCAGGAGAACCTTTTATTTGGAAAAATTGTGCTTTAAATGTTAGAATTTGAAAAATTAGTTTTTACCATTTTGAGACCTTTATTTTGTAATGTCTTGATATGATTGTGTTACATTAAAAGAACATTATGTCAATTCTTTGGCTCAGAGATACTGGCCTGCTAGTAGACAGTGCCCAGACATTGCTGGGGATAAAATTCATTAAACTACAATTGCTGGAATGAGTATGGGCTGATTCTGTAACATTAACAGGCTACATGTACATGATTGCAAAACTGTTCAAAACAAATGCTTATACAAGACAAGAAAAAAATGAAAATATCAATGTATTGCAATTGACAGATCCCTGCACCACTCCTGGGGAACAGCTACAGCCCAACGGTTCTTGTGGACAATGTGAGATCGGAACAGCAAAAATACCTCCTGGTACTGTTTGTGAAATATGTCCAGCGGGATTTACAACTGCAACAACTGGCAGTACTAAGTGTGTTCGTAAGTAATACATTTTACAAACAGTATTTATCCAAACCTCATTAAAAAATTTGAACAACTGTGTCTAACTTACAGTACTATATTTGAACACCTGTGTCTAAAAATTACCTTGTTGACGCCGCGATGAATCGCGGCGTCAGTATTGAATAGGTTTCAATTTTGGACCATGGGGTTGCATAATCGAATAGGGAGCAGCCAACATTATTATTGTAAATCTAAACTATGTTCTATGTATGAAAAATGACTTTTATGAATCATTAAATTGTATTAAGTCATTAAAAAACAATACAATACAAAATACACATGTCTCCTTCCCTTATTTCAAAACTTTGGACACATTTAATGAGTATTTAATAACTTTTCCACAAACTCGTAGACCACGGGTTTTTTATAGCTTTGTTTACGGACCTTACGACCCGATTCATCAAAGCTCAGAAAAAAAGATTCGGAAGATGTTTTGCTATCTTAAAACACTCAGATAATAGAATACATGGCGCCAACGTGAAAAATCAATGAAAACCCATTTTAATTACTACATATTAGACTTTAATATTGAAACTGTAAAGAAAAACCGTTCACCCAACTATGCAATACATAGGGCCCTAACGGAATTCCATTCCATCATTTGTAAACAAAAACAATAATCAGCCAATGGAAGTTCTGTAAAATGTATACGTCACAGCATAATTAATCATGTGGATTTCGTCTCTTTCCGCCATATTGCTGGAGTGTATAATGCTTCGGGAATAGAAAGAAAGAAAAATCCACATTACCAGCTACAGGGAGGGAGGGGCAGGTATATCTGTTTTACAGATAGTTCTTTTTCACAATATTTAGACCCGGTGTAAATTATATTTGCACAGGTTTTTGCCTCTGCTTCCTATTAACCGACCTGTGATTCAGTGAAATTGTGGGAGGAGCCATGGTTATAAATAGTTTTGTGTATCAGTTCCTTGGTATCTAAAAATAGCCAGTGTACAATTAGCATCCGAAAATAATTAATGTTGTGAGAAAAGAGGTATTTAATTATCACAATAGACAAACAATATGGAAGTTACATAAGGGTTTAGTATTATGCTAATTACTAATAAAAACTTTATTTTTATAAATCAGTTTCATAAACAAAAAGGATATACAGCTAAATACACAGAGGCACGGACCGGTATTACTGATTACCGAAAACAACTTTTTACCGAAACAACCAAAAACAAATGAGATTACCGAAAACAAGTCTTAATTCAATAGTTTTTTTTATGTTAAATACATTTTTTATTATTCTAAATGATAAAAATTAATGTATTTGTTGAATATGTGTAATTTTAGAATAATAGGTTAGGTTTTAAGCAAATTAGTTCGATGTAACTTAGTGTGTACTTTATGTTGTAACGATTACCTCCCTTAGACGGTATTAAAACCCAAAATCATTGCAATCACGGACCTATATACACATGTGTATAGGTCCGTTCTCTATTAGAAAAAAAGTATTACTTTTCTTTTTTTGTATTTAAATAGTTCGATAAATTTTAGCGATATTTTTTGTTCAAGTTCTTTGACAGTTTAACAACTTATCTGCATTTCCAGTTACGAAAATTCCCATGAGTGAATGAAAATAAAAAACAGAAACTAGAAAATCATTTAAAATCTTTTTATTTGCATATATCATTACAAGGATGAATAAAACAAATAACATAATTAACATAATGTGTATATAGGTCCGTGACAGAGGTAATGATCATTTTATGTAGTAAAAAAGGGTTCGCTGATGTTAACCACGCACATTTTATAATAGAAACCTGCCCCAGTGCCCATCTCCCAGCCATGCTTCAAAACATGCGCGGCGTCTTTGATGCCTTGCATCAAAATTCGTCTTGTTACATTTGTAACACAAAGTTTTCAGTTTACATGTTTCAACTGTATGTCTTTGGCAGAAAATATCAATTTACACTTTCGTCTGTGTCCAAACCTCATTGTCAAATTTGAAAACTTGTATCCAAACTTGTTGACATAATGATTTGAAAATTTTAATTGAAACATAAATACATTTGCACCAACTGGCCCTAAACTTTCCAATAAGGGATGCTTTGCACAGTAAATATTCATGCATATTCATGTAGAATTTACTGTAAGCTAGATGGTCATTAAGTATTCAATACACACTTCAGCTGACTGCGAAGCAGGAAGTTTCTCGGATGGAACCAAGTGTACACTATGTTCTAAAGGGTCTTACCAACCTAACATGTACCAATACAACTGTACAGATTGTCAGACAGGATTGACCACTGCAAATGTTGGATCCACTAATATAAGCCAATGTATAGGTATGTATGATGTCCTAACAGATGTTTGTGTATGTACTAATGTCCTACCAGGACACATTTAAAATGTTGGACTCATTATTAGTCAAAGTTTAGGTATGTGTTAATGTCCCAAAAGGACCAAACATCCACCAGACTCATTGTTAAGGTATATGAAGATTATTTAACAGGATCAATGACTGCAGGTGTTACTTACCTGTATTTGTGTGTAGATGCCTGTTGAAAGACTTCGTGCTAAAGAGCTGAAATAATTCAGTCTAAGACAGGAATATTTCTTTACTTATTTCTGCATCAAAACAAAGTCACTTGGTCCAGTTAGAATACACCAAATTGTATCACTGAAATAAGTGATACAGAGCCCAGTTGACCTCCTCTACAACACCCTTAGATATGGTAAACTGAGGGTAAATTGTCTTGTAAACCTTCAGTCCATTCATCTGTTAACTTTTTCACTGTTTAACTCTGGTCTTCATAAAGCTTGGTAAACATGATATTGAGCAGAGTGTCTATGAAAAGTTAGATAATTTAGCCAGATATGATACCTATTGTTGTTGTTTGTAGGGGTTTAATGCCTGTTTCAACTGTATTTCAATATTTACAAAGTAGTTATGTCACCCCCACCTCATAATTGATAAAAAATTGTCATCTGGTGCCAATTTTTTCAGATATTTGTCCAAATGGATTTGAGCTGCAGTTTAGTGGCGTCTGTGAACCATGTGAGAAAAACCATTACAGAACTAATGGGGAGCAACTCCAGTGCACTTCCTGTCCCCCATACTTCATTACTTTTTATGAAGGATCGGAGACCATTGATGATTGTCATCGTAAGTTTGACGTTTATTGAAGTTGAAATTTTTCATTTCCCTTGAAGTTACTGCAGTAGCGTAGAATTCAATGACAATTTTAGAAAATAGAAAGTTTAACAATATCATCTACATTAAATCTTAGTTTATACTAATGTATTTTAGCTTGATTGTGAAGAAAGCTTTGAGCTTATCAAGTCACTCTCGAGTCCGCTTCCTGGAAAAACCAGTACTGGTGTCATATGAGTAGGTATGGTCATGAACTTGGTGGGGCTCAAACCTGCTACCTTTTGGATGAGCAGCCGACACCTTAACCTCTACACCACTGCTCCCCAATCTTGGAATGTTTGTTAAGATATGCACTAATATGTTTGAAGTCTGATGTGTTGCCTCATTGTGAGATTGATTTAGCTTGTATAGTTAGGTTACACTTATTTATTTGAGTGCATTTGATAACAACGCTTAAAAGTTAAAAACTCATTTGTAAACTGTGAAATACATACCCTGGCGTCTTAAGAGGAGGGGTCCCACTAGACTCGAAAGGGGTTTCAAACTGATTACTTTCAGGCTGAGTGACCAACAACTTTACCTCAGTATTGCCATTACCAGTTTGAGTGATCAAGTGTATAATTGACAAATGTTTTACATTTAGCACCGTGTAACATTAGTTCAGCTTGGAGTAATGTGACGAAAAAATGTGAGCCCTGTAAAATCGGTTTCTTCCAAAATGAGACGAACCAGAAGGAATGTAAATCTTGTGGAACTGGAAAAATTACCTTAACAACAGGGGCCTCATCTGAGTCAGAATGTGTGGGTAAGTTATTTGCTGTCTCTATCAAATCTTTTGGCAGATTTGTATTAGCCATACATTATATTCAATGGCAATAATCCTAAGTCAAGCTATTTTGAAGTTGAAGTCATTTGACATTATGGTGGAAGCAGATTTATCCGAAGTGTCCCTGTAAGTTCATTTCTTTTTTGTGTTTTATCATTAAAAGCGGTTTTCTCTTTAGTTGTTTGTCAGGAACAATTCCTCAGAGCATTCTTTTAAGACTTTCCCATACCCTTTACTTATTTTTGTTCAAATTTTGTCAGTTTACAGAAAAAGGAATGCAGCAGAAAATCAATGGAGTTTAAAGCCTGTAAATGAAAACTTCACTTTATCATTTGATACTGGTAGTTTCTAGGGCCTTCTTTTTAATAAAGTTACAAACTCGAGTGTGCAGATCAGGTCACGAGGCCTGGGACAAGCATAAAAAACATTGTCAGTTCATAAAAAATACATATATATTCATACAACCCATGTTTGACTTTTATTATCCAGAATGTGTACGAAATTAAAATAACTGTTGAGGATATTTTTATTTTTACACTTTGATTGAAATTTTTTGTTTTAGAAAGAGAATTAGTTGTTATATTATGTAGAAATAACAATTCCTCTGGGTAGTTTATTGATAGATTTTGTAAATGAAACCCACAGACGCAAGCAGTCTGTTTAAATATGAATGCACATGTTACATTTTAGGAGGCTGTGGCCCTGGAACATTTTGGAACGAATCAGCTGGTCAGTGTATGGAATGTAAGAAGGGAACATATCAGAATCAGCCATATAGAGACTCGTGTCCTGCATGTACACCAGGTTACACAACTGACAGTACTGGATCAAAAACACCACTTGATTGCTATGGTAACTTTATGCATAATTTTGCAGTTCAACATTCAGTATCTGTTTGTACGAAGAAACCCTTTATAAAAAGTGTCTGCACATTTTTACAAGGATTGTTTCATTAAAAAAAAAATACAAGGGAGATAATTCAAAGTAAATCTGTAAATAAAATGCCTGTTTATTTGATATAACTCAGAATAAAAGAAGAAAGTGCAGCATTTTGTGGACATAATTATGCAACTGCGAGGAAACAAACAGTCATAGAATATATCAATGAGCCAAGTAGAGGTCAAATAGTCTGTATATGTTAGTATGTTGGCATGTTAAGGCTGATCTTTGGTGTATAGATTCTTCAACCAAAAACACCAAGCTTTTGATTAAAACTGCATAATGTAATTGAAGCAACATGCAGTGCAGTGACTTGAAACAACACAAGTCAACAATGGACTGACTAATGGCATCAAACACACAGACTCAGCCTGAGGACTAGACCATTGAGCCGCACTTACAATGGCTATGAACTGTAACTGGTGCCACATTTAAAGTTAGGGTTACCACTTAACATCCAGTGTTTTTAGGGATGCCGTAGACTGACATTGTGTCAAATTAATGCCGGATGCAAATTTTATACTAATTTATTTATTCTTGATTGAGAAACAAGTTCTTACAACTTATAGTAATCGCTCTAGAGACTCATTCCAGATAAAATCAACCTCGAAGAGAGAGAGGCAATGTGAAATTATTTGTGTCTTACCTAAGGACACTACCGACATGGCGATGGTAGGGATTGAAAACCTGGGGCCCTTCGATACCGGATGCAAACGACAACACTTTCTGAGAGAAACCAGTACTAGAATTAGTAACCTGCTTTGAGCACTAACATAAGGCAGTCATTTGTAACACTTTGTGTTGCAACAGTATCTAATACATTTTCAAACTACATGCACAAATTTCCTTTACAAGAAGAGAATGTTCTGTGATAAGAGAACCACTGACACATTTTGTGGCATCTGCTTTTCACACTTGTTTAACTCCTGCACAACTTTTTCAGGATCTTGCTCAGTCAGAGACTTTGGAAATATGTTTGGTTAACTCACAACCCTAATATGAACAAACATATTTTGTTACATTTCTAGATAAATGTGAAAGTGGTTACACATATGCCAATGGTACGTGTGTACCGTGTGGAGCCAACAAATACAGAGACCGGGACATTCATAATATCTGCCAGCGCTGTACAGCAGCTCTGAGAACTGTGACCAACAATGCCACGTCAGAAAATGAATGCATTTGTGAGTAACATTCTATTCATTTATTGTTTCTGTCAATTCAAATGTAAAGAAAGCTTAAGGAAACACTGTAGTACATACAACATCCATACAATGGTCCTATACTATGTCTGTAGCAATGAAACTGGTATAAAACTACCTAGATTTATTAATTACATATTGTGATGTGCTTTGTTAGACTCTTCTGTTTTGCTAAGATTGTTCAGAACTGATACTTTTTTCCATTCTGATATGTTACTTTGAAGTTGTGTATGGTGCAAGACCAGTTTAGAAGCTTGTGAGTTAGTTAAATGTGCCATTAAATTTTGTCTTTGTTGTTGTTTGTAGACCGTAACAGGCATGCATAACTTCATCGTTACTTTAGGATTTTATCGGGTAGTCAAATGTTTATTGTTTTTATCTGGCATTGGTGGTGAAAATTTGTACAATTATCCAGTTAAATCCAACTGCAAAAATACAGTAGCCTGATCATAATCTACACTGCTTAATGAATTAATGATTAGAGTTTTGAGTGTCCAAACAAGTTTAAGCAACAAGTGAAAAATGAGGCAGTGTTCAAGAAATATGTGTCTCCGGATTTAGACAAAGTATGCATTCAAGAATGATGGATCCTCAAGGAAGTCACATACAGCTGGTTGCACCTTAACAAGGCAGTTTTCTGCATATTAACATCAAAATCTTTAAATTTAGCAAATTGCAGCAGAGGACAATATTTTCACAAAGATAAAAGGGTGTGTGTGAATTGTTCAGTTGGTCAGTACCAACCAGAGGAGTCGGCTTTAGCTTGTGTACAATGTGAAGATGGCGGAACAACTTTAAGTAATGGAACGATTTTCAAGTCAGATTGCAAACGTAGGTATAGAAATAGATTATCAAAAAAGTTGTACAACCGATTGGTATGATTATACATTCTAGCATAAAATGTTGTGTTTTTGCCTATTTTGCTCTAACCGGCTCGTGCATATACCATCCCTAGAGATTCTGCATATATTATAACATGAAAAAACTATTAGTAGCCTCGCATACATGGCTAAAAATCATTTTACATTCCAAATACGCAACACCGCCTTCTGGCAGTGTCAAATTATAAAGAATTGTTATCATGGACAAACTTTGTCTCTCTTCATCACTTCAAACACCTAGTTAGATGTATATTTGAATATACTTTTAAAATTCTGTACATGTACTCTATGAATTATATGAAGCAATGTTACTTTAAACCTTACTTGAACAGTCTAGCCTCATAGCTATTGCAAAATGTCACTTTCAACAATAAAACTTCTGTCTCATATTGATGAAATCTGAAATTTTTGAGTCTGTAGTGAATGCAGACAATGCTTTCTACTCACACATCAGTTTAGTCAGAAAGGCACGGTTAGTCACACAGTCATGTAAGTAATGGATTTAAAGTAACACTTAAAGCAGGGTGTTAAAGGTATTGTCACTTTTTCAGGTCCATGTTTGGAAGGAGAGGAATGGGATTTCAGCAGTAAAACATGTGTACCATGTCCTATAGGGGAATATCAAGATACAAAATACCAGGAAAACTGTACTCAATGTGTTGTCGGGAAGTCTACACAGTCCATTCGGTCAACACAGGAATCAGACTGTGAACGTAAGAGAGAATATTTTTTCCCCCAATTTTCCTCAAGATCTTTAATCATGCCCAAACAAAATTTGTGTTATATGGTATATGACCTGCTAACCTTATGTTTGCATAACTTCAGAAATAGCATTATATTATTAATAAAATAAGTCTGAACCTGCTGGTGACTGTTGTCTATTCAGGCGGTAATTTTTCAGAAACCTTCCCTTTGAACAATAATAATACGCATTCATTACTGACCTTATAGAATTTTTATTTTGGACACAATTACAAAAGTTTGTTGTATTTGGTTTACAGCTACAACATGCCAGCCAGGAGAATGGAGATGTTTGTCGGGGACGGGTTGTGCTTCAGGTAGTGCAAGGTGTGATGGTGTGACAAATAATGTATGCAATGATGACAGTGATGAGGCAGGGTGTGGTAAGTACTGTATGCTTATCATTAGTTCTTCTCTGCTTGGGTACTGTATCAAATAACACATGTTCTCTCACTGAACAACTTCATCTGAAGGAGAAAAGTACAGAGCAACCTTTCTTAGCCAACATTCTTCATCTACCACTTAATTGTGCAGGTTAAAGCAGGTTTTTCTGAATACAGTTTTTGTTTCTGATACAGATTACTGGGAGGCAGTTTCCGGGCCCCTTAGGGCGAGTGATTTAATTACACTCATTTGAACGACTAACCGTGGTTTTATACATCTTTGAGAAATACCCCAAGTGATTTTTAGTGCATAGCAACATTTTATTGTGACTTTTAATACGGAATGCAATAGGACACTGTGCGTCACTTCTTGCATGTATTGCCCATGGAAAACATCATGTATTTTATATGAAAATTAATTCACAAATACATTTCCTCTATATGTATATAAGAAAAGTTGCAGGTTGTGTTAGAATACAGGTTTTACTGTAATAAAATATATATCTGTAAATCTACTGTCTTTGCATAGTAATCAAAATACTACCAGACTGACAATTTGCTTCTATTACCTTTCATCAACCTGCATTATTTAGATTTGTTTGCTTGTTGAAAATCCCGACAGTAGCATATAGATTGTTAGACCCCATTCAGGTCTGAGTATGTTGAGAACTGCAAAATAAGGTTAAATGAAATACCATTTTCAAAATTGAAAAAAAAAATTCTCAGTATTAAGTTCACACTTCTATTAAATCAGTTAATTACTACTTTATTGTTACATTGATATCTTGTAAGTGTTTGCAAAATTTGCAGTCTAAGACAAAAAATTGTCTTAAAAGATGGTACAAATGTTTTAAAACCTTTCATGATCTGTTCAAATTTTCTTTATTTATAGATTGTACAGCAGGACAGTACTATGACATAACAGTTGGTGTATGTAAGAATTGTCTCAGAGGAGAATACCAGGACCAATCAGGGCAATTATCTTGTATCAGCTGTCCTGTAGGTTTCACCACCACAGGTGTAAAAAGAACCAGCAAGACTGACTGTAAAGGTAAGCTGTCCTGTGGTTTCACCACCACAGGTGTAAAAAGCACCAGCAAGTCTGACTGCAAAGGTTAGCTGTCCTGTAGGTTTCACCACCACAGGTGTAAAAAGCACCAACAAGACTGACTGTAAAAATACTCTGTCCTGTGGTTTCACCACCACAAGTGTAAAAAGCACCAGCAAGTGGGACTGTAAAGGTAAGCTATCCTGTGGTTTCACCACCACGGGTGTCAAAAGAACCAACAACACTGAATGTACAGGTAAGCTATCCTGTAGGGTTTATACAAAAAGCACCAACAAGACTGACTGTAAAGGTAAGCTGTCCTGTGGTTTCACCACCACGGGTGTAAAAAGCACCAACAAGACTGACTGTAAAGGTAAGCTATCCTGTGGTTTCACCACCATGGGTGTAAAAAGCACCAACAAGACTGACTGTAAAGCTAAGCTGTCCTGTGGTTTCACCACCACGGGTGTAAAAAGCACCAACAAGACTGACTGTAAAGGTAAGCTATCCTGTGGTTTCACCACCACAGGTGTAAAAAGAACCAACAAAACTGAATGTACAGGTAAGCTATCCTGTAGGGTTTATACAAAAAGCACCAACAAGACTGACTGTAAAGGTAAGCTGTCCTGTGGTTTCACCACCATGGGTGTAAAAAGCACCAACAAGACTGACTGTAAAGCTAAGCTGTCCTGTGGTTTCACCACCACGGGTGTAAAAAGCACCAACAATACTGACTATAAAGGTAAGCTATCCTGTGGTTTCACCACCACATGTGTAAAAAGAACCAACAACACTGAATGTACAGGTAAGCTATCCTGTAGGGTTTATACAAAAAGCACCAACAAGACTGACTGTAAAGGTAAGCTGTCCTGTGGTTTCACCACCACGGGTGTAAAAAGCACCAACAAGACTGACTGTAAAGGTAAGCTGTCCTGTGGTTTCACCATCACAGGTGTAAAAAGCACCAGCAATTGGGACTGTAAAGGTTAGCTATCCTGTGGTTTCACCACCACGGGTGTAAAAAGCACCAACAAGACTGACTGTAAAGGTTAGCTATCCTGTGGTTTCACCACCACGGGTGTAAAAAGCACCAACAAGACTGACTGTAAAGGTAAGCTATCCTGTGGTTTCACCACCACGGGTGTAAAAAGCACCAACAAGGCTGACTGTAAAGGTAAGCTATCCTGTAGGTTTCACCATCACAGGTGTAAAAAGTACCAACAAGGCTGACTGTAAAGGTAAACTGTCCTGTGGTTTCACCACCACAAGTGTAAAAAGCACCAGCAAGTGGGACTGTAAAGGTTAGCTATCTTGTGGTTTCACCACCACATGTGTAAAAAGTACCAACAACACTGAATGTACAGGTAATTTATCCTGTGGGCTTTCATACAAAAAGCACGAACAAGATAAACCGTGAAGGTAAGTTCTCTTGACGGGTACAAGGAAAGCTAGTAATGCTGACTTGACTATAAAAGTATGTATTCTGTAAGCTATGTCTCCGCAGCTACAGAATGTTGCAGGAAACATCAATATGAAAATAAAGTTTGAAAGACAGCCATTGTTACGTACTGTGCCAGCAAGGTTAACTGTAATGCTGTGAAAATGCTGTTGCAGTAATTCCTAGAATGAGGATCCATGAAAAGATATTACATATGCATATGCTTTCCAGACACATTTCCAGTAGATCAAATTTTAAAAATTAGGAGAAAATTAAGAGCAAGATCATACCTATTTAGCTTATTGGATCTGTATATCATGTTTTAGAGATCTGTAAGAGTGGTAGGAGGTATAATCCTGCCAACCCGACACCTGGAGGGTGTTTCCAGTGTCCAGTTGGTACATACAGGCAGAAAGATGTGGACAGTCCGGAGACATGTAAAACTTGTCCTGTTCCATTCTCAACTCAAAATCCAGGTGCAGAAGATATAACTTACTGTGTTCGTAAGTAGATCTTGAGATTCTTTTTCCCTTAAAACCCACCCTTTACTGTCATTTCTTGGGGGGTTTTTTCTGTAAAATTGAATCATTTTGTCACTAAGCTAGATGATCTGTATAGAAATTGAGCCATGCTGTGGGAAAACTAATTTTGCTACAACTTAGTGTTCTAAAACTGCTCTTTCGAATAGACTTTCACCAAACTTACTCAGAACAGTCCAGTTAGCCCAATAGAGTGATACTAGCCGTTTCAGGCCTCTTGTTGCAATAACCAATCGGTCATTAGTAAAACAAAACTATCAGAAATGAATGATCATCATTTATCATATTCATAATAACAAAATAAGGAGACATATATTGCCTCTTCATCATTGATGCTACATTACTTCTGCAACATGCAAAAACCTGCAGTTCTCATTTGAGACTTCACTGCAAGTAGAAAAGGACATCTTATCAAGATTCACATCTGTGGAATTTTAGGTCTTTTGTTAAACCTTGAATTATAAATTCTTAAGTACTTTTGTAACTCATCTGACTGAACTTCACTTTCAGTGCATTGCCTGAAATTGATTCTCTACCAATGGATAACAAAGTAGACTGAATTTCAACAAGTACTGGTTTAGATGTTAAATTTCATGTTTATTTCTGCAGCAAGATGTGCCAAGGGAGAGTACTATAATGAGACGAGAAAGAGATGTGAGAGCTGTTCTATAGGGTACTATCAGAATGAAGAGTACAATCGGTATTCCTGTCGTAAATGTTTCCCTCCTGGTACCACAACTACTGCAGTAGGAGCAGTGAGTCAGAGTAACTGTACAGGTAGGTGTTCTATACAGAGTCAATCTGTTAGTAATTTTCATAGATTTAATGGATGTGTTGATTCACAACCTAAAAATTCCATTTAAGACTGTCTGACATTACCATTCTCAATCTATGAATTCAATCTGAAACTTAATTCACTGAATAGTAAACGGTGCAGATCATGATCAGACTGCAAGGATGGGCAGTTTTCTGCACATGTCACAAAAAAGAACTAATTGCCACCAGCAAATTAAGGGTTAACAAATACAGGATTTTACCTGAATCTGATATAATTGTTTAAGCCATGAGGTGTTGTGAATATCAACTAAGTTACAAAATTGTTTACCAGTACTATGTTCTAATGCACTCTGTATTAAAAGTTAGAATTGTTTTGATTTCTGAGTGTATAAGAATACACTACTTAATCAAATAGTTGGAAACAACTTAGTAGAATGTAGGTTTAGAAAAGCTGTAGATTAACATTGTTATCCTTGCTTTCACAAATCTATCAGATGTATGTGGCCTTGGTGAGGAACTACCTATAGATGGCACAGAGAAAGCAGACTGTAATTGGTGTGCGATTGGCTCCTATAAAGATGCTACCCTGTTTACATGTAGACGGTGCCAGGATGGGTTTACTACATCAACCATAGGATCAGACTCACCAGATGATTGTTACAGTATGTATAAACTTAGGATATTATACTACAGTCAAACTTGTAAACAAACACCACTTAACAAAAGATGGTAAAATGATCTTAGCAGACTGGTGGTCTTTCTTCACAGATATATATAGTCTATGATTTATTATTGCTGGTTTTTATCAGTTTATGCACTTTGTCCCAGGTTGAGTTTTTAGGATGGATGCTTGTTGCAATGTATCCAATTTGACCATGTCTATTTTTAGACCTGTATAAACCAGTCATTTACTTTAAATGGTTACTTTTGATACAGTCAAACCTGTGGATCACTGTTGGGAAGCTACAAATATGGTTGCTGTTTGCAGGTGGTCTTTATTTACAGGTGTTTCTACTATAGATGAATATTGCCCTGTGACCTCTTTACTTAATTGCAAGGTTGTGTTTATTTGGAGGAGGTCTTTAAAACAGGTTCTTGACAGAATATCCCTTGGCTTACTGCTTAAGACATGTTGGAATACAAAATGTATATGCAGTTGGTGTAACAGTTACATGATTTCTGATCTTGTATATTCATTGTATATATTTTCTTTGTCATACAGGAATCTGCAAGGCTGGTGAGGACTTTGATGCTGGTGGTACAGGTTGTAAGCCATGTGCCAGGGGTTACTACAGGGAAACCCCGCCCAATAATACGGACAGCTCTTGTAAGCCCTGCCCACCTGGATTTACTACAGAGTTTGTTGGAACAATGTTGGAAAGTTTGTGTAAAGGTAAAAGTTATTGGGCAAAATGCCAACAATAAGCTTGGAAGATGTGTCTGTTCTATGTTATATTTTTAATGTTTTTCTTCTCTACAAAAATTGTTTTTATTAGATGTAATTCATGTAGAACTCGGGTCGCCATGGCGTCAGAAATACGATCCAACCTTTTACAAAAATATTATGGTCTCATTTTGAAACAATATCCTAAGAATGATGCTTGTGTGACTTTTTAGCTCACCTGTGCACAAGGTGAGGTTTTAGGATCACCCTGTGTCCGTCGTTGTGAGTCATGCATGGTTAACAATTTGCTTCAAAGTACATCTTCTCTGAAACCACTGGGCCATTGTTGATATGAAGCTCAATCAAAGATTCCAGATCATAATTTATATAACTGAAAGCCTAGACCTTAGACATTGCATGGGCTTGTAGCATTGCTTAAATATTAAAAATCTTTTTCTTTGAAACTGCAAGGTTTAGGGCTTGGATATTTAGTAGGGATGTCAACGAATACCCAAATTGGTATTCGGATATTCGGTCAGCCTTCCGAATGATTATCCGGATATTCAGACGTTTTATGTACTTAATCTAATACGTAGTTGATCAATTTGTCACATATTTTCGCGATTTTTAAAATTCATAGCTTACAGTTACCCTAGAAAGGTGAATATTCTATCCCGAGAACTTACTTTTATATCTTTTAAGTCAGACAATTAATGGCTTTAAGATTCAATCATTCATGTCATAAAATTAGGAGAAAATAAATTTCATATACGTTGTGATTATGGGAGCTAACTCTGTAGGTACTGTTTTACTTTCGGTTTCATTTTCTCCACAACAGAGTCGTTACACGGATATTTATTTTCCTTTTCTGCTGCTTCAGTCCTTAAAGACAGGAGCCTTAATAGGACTGAGAAAGAAAAGATTCAATTTAGAACAATCTGACAAGATTTTCACTTTAATTGAAAAATATAAAATTATTAAATAAACTTGTTTAATGTTTGTAAAACGGGGCGCTGTACAAAAAGATACTTCATAACTGCAATGGCTAAAGTAAGCGCCTCTCCATATGTATCGGCGTAAACAAGGCTTTAAAACACTTGAATGATAATTTTCCTTAATCTAAATGTTTGTTCAACAATTCACACCTAGAAATTGAAACACTTTTGTTTGCATAATCTCTTTTGTGTATCGCTAAAGATTGACTATAGAAAGTGTCATCACCAGAGCAACCGGGTATTGTAAACTGACACTTTATCGGCTGTAATTAAAATTAATTATTGTCATAAAAACAACATGTAAATATTTTAGTATTTAATTGAAATTCGTTTTTATTTGTACGAATTTACCGAATACTCGGATACCTATATCGTATCCGAATATTCGGAAGCTGAACGAATATTCGGATATCTTGATATTCATTGCCATCCCTAATATTTAGCATAGCTTGCCTAGTGGACCTCAACCAATATTGTTCAAATCTTGCCCCTTGGATTAATATTGGCCCCACCGAGGGATTACTTGTTTTACATAGACACAAAAATAAAACTGTTAAAAATCCTGTCAGAAACCACAAGGTTAGAACTAAGATACTTATTGTATAGCCTTGTCTAGTGGACCTTTACCAAGTTTGTTAAAAACATGTCCCCAAATTGACCTTGTGCAGGAAGTCTTTTTATACAGGAAAAATCGTCTGTAAAACCACAAGATCAAGAGTTAAGATGTTTAGTATGTAGTATTGTCTATTAGACCTCTACCAAGTGTGTTTAAAGAATGTTCCTGTTGTCAATATCGGCCCTGCCTGGTGTCACTTGTTTTACATTTACCTGTATGAAAAATCTTTAGAAAATTTAATCTTTTTCTCCAAAACCATAAGGCCAAGAGCTACAATATATTGTATGTAGCATTGTCTAGTGGTAATGGAACTAGGGTAAATGCTGTCATGATCTTATAAGTCATTAACAAAGACACTAGTCTTGCCTACCTTAACCATGGATTTTCTGGCTTTTACAAACAAAAAGCATTTGAGGAATTGATGTGCACAGACAGGTGATAATCCATACTTCTAGATGATTAATTGGAGTTCTTTGCTTATATAGATTTATGCAATGATGGATTTGACTTGTCAGCAGACAAAAACTCCTGTGAGCCTTGTGAAAGGGGAGAGTATCGAAAGCAAGGCTCTAATGAAACTGAATGTCAGTCATGTGACCCAGGACAGACAACTGCAACAGCTGGTTCTGCTACTAGAGATGCTTGTCAACGTAAGTATCATTAATTATGGATGTTATGTTATTGTGTATCATCAGGTTTCATTCTCAGTTACAATTACCTTGTAAATTTTCAAGGCAGAAGTTAGGTCCAGTGACCCTGGTCCTGTCTGCTTGTACAACATAGAAGTTATACATGATTTGGTTACAATCTATATATGAGGGGCTATACCAATGTCACCATGTATTATGTTTTATACTTAAAACCCAAAGTTTATTCAAAAGTTAAAAATTTTGTGAAATTTCCCTATTTTCTTTTAGAAATTAAGATTCTGGTTATTTCCTCTAATTAACTGAGGTATCATGAAATATTTGACTTCTGACAGTAACCTATGAATCTAAGTGTTTTCTCTTTTGTTGCTAGGTAACTGTACAATGGGTGAGAGGGATGATAATGCTACTAATTCTTGTGTTCAGTGTGAGGTTGGAACTTACCAAGATCTTCCTCTACAGGATAGCTGCAAACCATGTCCTTCGTGGAAAACCACTTTAGGAACTGGTTCTGATGAATATAATGATTGTATAGGTAAAAGAATGTCTGATGAACACTATCCTCATCACAAGCCATTTTACTATATATTCCAACAAGAGATATCTCACTCATTTCAAAGAGATATCTTGTTTTCACAGAGATATATCTTTCACACTAATGACACTTCACAGGAGTGATTGGTACCAAGCCTATTTGTGCATATCCTCGGCACCTTTTGCACAGATAATTTTTAATTGAATTTCATCCCTTTGATGTAGTGTACATAGCGATTTTTGTCAGGGTACTGAATTGAAAGGCAATCTGCCCGGCTTATAAAGCGATGCTTGAGCACAATCTCATGCTCAGCATGAAATCATGCTAAAGAATAATAGATATTTATACAAGTCGGGTCTTAAGTATAAAGATACATAAGTCAAGAAGAGACCTTCTGATTAGAAACAGTCTCTTAGGTATTTGTATATCCATTCCTGTGTCCAAGCCATAGGTATTAAACAACCTTCAGTGATGCAACCAATTATTAATCTGTAGTTTAAAAAGCTGCCAAGCAAAAGACAAGTTTTCAAATACATGTAATAGTGCTGAATTTTATTTTGAATGTTTGATTTTTGTATACAGATCCGTGCACAGATGGTTTTCAGACTGTGAATGATACATGTGTACAATGTTCAAGAGGAACCTACCGGGAAAAGGATGTGCAGTCGAGCTGCCAGGTGTGCAGAAGTAATTTCACTACACTGGCACCCGGCGCAGCTACAGCCAATCAGTGTGTCCGTAAGTATACTGTATGTATGTTACATAGACTTTACTGTTTGTCTAAAAAGTACATAAAGTTCTATAACTGTAAGTATACTATACTGTTTGTCTGCATCTACGACATACAGTTTTGAATTATCGAAAAATTATGAAATTGGCCTTGTCCGTTCTATAGTTCAAGCACGTTTTACAAAACCTATGAACTGCCATACTGAGTTATGCCTACTGGACGGGCATATTTTGTGACTGTTTAGCACTCTTGATTTTACTAATATAAAAAGTTAAGGTATGATCTGATTTGATTGTTTATATATTGCAGCAATATGTAATCCTGGTTATCACTGGGATGAGAATGTTGATTCCTGTGTCAGATGTGAAAATGGAACATACAATCCTATTGCATACCAGCTGGCATGTTTACCCTGTCCGTCTGCCAGACCTATTAGTTCTGCTGATTTCCTGTCTTGTCAAGGTATAATCAAACATAAATCAAACATAAATTAATAACTTAAAATATTTTCTGCTTGCATTTCCATTTCAGTGACATGTTCTTTTTGCAATTTTGTGATTGTCATCTGTCATGTGCTTTGGGTAAAATGTATGTCAGAATTTCACTGATTTTTCATCATGATTGCTAGACACTCAGCTAGGAATAATGTCTCTCCCTCTCAGGGAGAACCTTATGGTTTTTTACTGTCTGATTGTTTGTTTGACCACCAGCTTTACCATATTAACGCATGCACACTCACAAATTATGTGTGAAAATTATGCAAACAGAATTTCAGTAGTCAAAAATGGTTCCAAACGTCTAGAGTGATATACATTGTACTTTGTAAGGTTATAACTCTTTCAACCTTCTTTGTGTTTATATAATGTAAGAGAAGTTTTGAATAGTGTTAGATTTGTAAATATATAAGTTTTTTGTTTATTACCAGGTGACTGTAAGCCAGGAGAGTCTTGGAATGTTGCCAGACAGATCTGTAACTGGTGTCCACCTGGATTCTTCAGTGAAGGCGGAAGTAAAGTTTGCCAACTTTGCCCTTCTGGAACCTACTCATTCTTGATGGGAGGAAATTTAACAGACTGCATTGCAGGTACATGCATAACAATGATAAAATGCTTTATGCTCACCTGCAAAATAAAAATGTGAAAAAAGTCTAACCACCATAGTTTTGATCTGGTATCAGAATATAGTCAACATCATACCAAAAGTCTTACTTAAAGCTATTATTCAACATAGACATTTTCAACATTTATCTTAATCCAAACTGTCAATTTAAAATGGACTTGAAATAACTACATGTACCTGTATTGAATGGCTTTGAATAAAGGTGACAAAAACTCACATTTCACAGGTTATTTTGCAACAATAGTTACACAAAAGCAGTTACTCAGCTATTTACGATTGATCAATAGTCAGTGTGGTACGACACAACATTTACTATGCATGGTTTCCAAAAGGTGTCTCATTTTAACATACTGGTAGTTATATTTTGGTGTGTTATATTTTCGCTATTCCTTAAAGGTGGCAAAGAAGGCAAACTAATAACCATGTCCAAAATATCCTAGAGTACGGTATACATTTATAAAACAATGGTTGCTTCATCTGAAATAAAGACCACTCTGCTGTTTTGTGATTAGACTACTTGATGCCACCAAGTTTTGTAATTGTGTGAAATTCTGCACTGAAAGTAAAACCACATCATTGCCTTTTGGTTGTAGAATATGACGCATGCATTTGTAAGTTTGTGATTTTACTAGAGACTTTCTATAGCTAATGGTTTTGTTAATTCATTTACAGTAAATTGTGCTGCTGGAAGTTACAAAGAAAATGCAACAGCTGCCTGTCAAGTGTGCCCAGCTGGTACTGTGTCTAATGCTACAAGGACTGCATGTGTAACATGTTCTGTTGGCCAGGTACCAGCATCAGATAGAGGAAGTTGTGTCATCCAACCAGGTTATTAGACGTACATGTACATATAAACAAATGTGTTGCTTTTTGTGACAGATTACTACAATCCTACCGATAGCCCGGAGAAATGCACTGTCCTTCATTGGAATAACAAAAATGTCCCATTCAATTAGATATTTTAATTCAAGTTCAAACACACAATAATTATGAACTATATACTAAGTGCATAAATTACACTATACATGTATATCTAAAAATAAATTCAAAGTATTTACAGTAGATAGCAGCAAGAATTTCCTAAATATTTCTCACAAAAAAAAGGTTTCCTACCTACAGATCCTATTTTTTCTGAGTTGTATGTGGAAACAAGTAATTATTTTTGGGCCAGGGGGGGGGGGGGGACAGGGGGGTTTCTAAGGTTTAGTAAGTAAGTAAGACTTTAATTAATGAGGCTACACATAGGGCAAAATGCCCAAGACTTCGACTTGCATGCACTCAGGGTATATCATTCCAGTGTGATAGTGATTTACGAAAAAGTTCCATATTTGGCTTTGGAACAACTATTTACAGATCTTAAGTTACAGTTATGTCTTTGATTAATATGTTGAAATTTATGTTTCATTTATTCAGGAAACAGTTCATCATTTCAGGACTTGAACATTTCTATTGCTTGTTTGGAATTTAGTATGGTAAATACATGTACAGTCAAACTTGTGAACAATGGCCTGTCAAGGGAAACCATGAAAACGGCCGTTGTTCACAGGTGACCTTTGTTCGGAGGTGTGGGCAGTTGATATATTTTCATCATACTAAACATTGTTAATCAAGTTTCACCATCACTTGTCAGATAAACATGCTATAAGCATTAACCGAAAAATTATTTATCCAAATTTCGTGCATATTGTTTAATTTTGCAAACGGTCGCACATGACAAATCAAATACAAAATGATTTTGTATCAGATCAACAATGGCAGAATTTAGTTAATCGGCCTTAAAACACTTTAATAAGCCAGAAACTGTGACGCTGATCACTTTTTTCGAAACAGGAAACAATCATTTAATTAATGTGGATTAGGCCCCTTTGCCGTTGTTTGATTTCATTGCCGATTGTAAATAAAAATACAACAGCTAATTTACAAGATTAAAGTGTGTGTTTTTCAGTTTGATTGTAATAAATCAAACAATTTACTAAACATGAATGCATTAATTAGCTGTAATAAACGATTATTATTTAGTTGCACAAACAATGAAAACTGCGACTCCAAATTGCGAAGATGTTTTGCATCAAATAAACTATCAAGCAATTTTGGAAATTACCGGACAGTTTGAACTGCTTAATTTTACGTGTGAAGGTGACAATTAAATGTTAGCATTTCTTTTCATCACCAAAAGCATCTTTGATTATTGTGCCCGTCGTTTAAGGTGCAAACAACTTTACAAGAAACAAAATGCTTTGATTCAGCTAGCTGTAAAAAAATCAGTGGCCGTTGTTCGCATCACGGACCCGATGACCGGAAGCTTTTTTTACTGGCTGCGGACAGCAGATGGCCGCTATTCCTGGCCCTTTTAAGAGCAAATTTGGACGGGGGAATTCAGACTGGCGGTTGTCTGCAGGTGGCCGCTAGTAACAGGTGGCTGTTAGCACAAGTTTGACTGTATATGCACTATTTGCACATCAGAATGCAAGTTCCTGAGAGAAAGGTATCTTCATCAAACTTTGTTTATTTCATTTTACCCATATACATGTATACCAGTATCTCCTGAAAATCATACTGTTTAGACTGTGTAGAGCTGTGTAACTGAAACATTTTTTATAAAAACTTTCATTACTTGTGTAATTGTAGGCTCGGATTGGTGCCCTGCAGGTCAGGAAAACGTAACTAGTACCAACTGTGTTAACTGCAGGCAAGGTTATTACAGACCAGCAGGACTTCGAGATGTATGCCAGGCTTGTCCAAATGATCAGTATCAAAACTTGGAAGGGCAAGCTTCATGTATAAATTGTCCATCCACTTTGTCAACATTAACCACTGGTTCGACATCAGTGAGTGACTGTAGAGCAGGTAATTATGTCTGCCACACATTCTGTCTGTCTGTCTGTCTGTTGGTCAACAATTGGTGATCTACCAAATTTGTTCAAATCATCCCCCAATGATCAAAATTGACCACACACAGGAGTTCACAAGTTTTCATAAATATTTAAATAGGAAGATTTTTTAAAATCTTGTTCGTCAAACTATAAGGCATAGAGCTTAGATATCTGGTATGTGATATTCTCTGATGGACCTCTAAGTTTGTACAAATTGTACTCCTGGGATCATAATTGACCTAGCCTTGAGGCTGTATTCAGTGTTATGAGAAAAGTTTAAAGAAAACAATTCTTGTCTGAAATTGGGTAGCCCAGAGCATTTAGCATTGTCTGGTGGTCCTCTACAAAGTTTATTAACATCATGCCCCAGGGGTTTAAAATTGACCATGCCTATGGATAGCTCTATTAGGTTCAGTAACTCAAGAACCATTCTACACACGCTCCTCAGACTTCATAGACAGATTGATCTTAACCAGTACAGGGGGTCGGACGTAAACGATGTATCTCTGGGCTTTAAGCGAGAATTTGATGTAGTTCTGGTCAAAATGGCGGAAATTTAATGTTTTTTTTAGGAGACGGATAAGAAAATTGGTAAGGAAATGTTTATTTTTAATTTGATCGAACTGTTATCATGCCCTTTGTATAGCCACATGTAATATATGAAATCGTCACACCCGTTTTGGATCGTGGACCTAAAAATAAAAAAGTTATTGAAGGGATAAATTGGTCTGTAGTGTTTGGGTTTGGATTTTCCGTCATTTTCTCCCACGTTTGGACGGTTCAGACCGCTTTACTCGAGCTTATTTGAATGCATTTCGTATTTCGAACTGTTATTTCGAATTTCACACTAACCCAAAACCAATAAAACTCCATGATTTTGTTATTTATGAAACTTTTTTTGATGTTCATGTCCATGGTCGATGAAACACTAGAGTTCCGTCCGTCCGTCACACAAACTTAACGTTGGCTATAACTTTGCCATTTCTTAAGATTTCTTCATCAAACTTTACAATTGTATTGCTTATGACAATAGGGTCATGATGCCACCAAATTTTGTAGGTCAAAGTCATATTTGACAGAGTTATGCCCTTTTTGTACTTAGATTTTGTCACAAAAACTTAACGTTGGCTATAACTTTGCCATTTCTTAAGATTTCTTCATCAAACTTTACAATTGTATTGCTTATGACATAAGGGTCGTGATGCCGCCAAATTGTGTAGGTCAAGGTCATATTTGACAGAGTTATGCCCCTTTTTGTACTTAGATTTTGTCACGAAAACTAAACGGTGGCTATAACTTTGCCATTTCTTAAGATTTCTTCATCAAATTTTCAAATTGCATTGCTTATGACATAAGGGTCGTGATGCCGCCAAAGTTTGTAGGTCAAGGTCATATTTGACAGAGTTATGCCCCTTTATATACTTAGATTTTTGCTATAACTTTGCCATTTCTTAAGATTTCTTTATCAAACTTTCAAATTATATTGCTTATGTCAAAAGGGTTGTGATGCCGCCAAATTGTGAAGTGAAGGTCTTATTTGACAGAGTTATGCCCCTTTTTGTACTTAGATTTTGTCACGAAAACTTAATGTTGGCTATAACTTTACCATTTCTTAAGATTTCTTCATCAAACATTACAATTGTATTGCTTATGACATAAGGGTCATGATGCCACCAAAGTTTGTTGGTCAAGGTCATATTTGACAGAGTTATGCCCCTTTTTACACTTAGATTTTGTCACAAAATTGTTGGTTATTCTGACAAAGCATAAGAGGGCGACACAAGTGTTCTACTGAACACCCATCTAGTTTAAACTTTAAACCCATTTCGATGTATCTTGGGCCGTTTTAAAACGATTTGATGTATCACCGGGTTCCAAAAGCAACTGTAAACGGTAAACCAACGGACAGCATGGATGATGTACCATGTGTAAATTGAGAACCAGTGCGGCTGCTTCCCACACTAGTGTTTCATCGACCATGGACATGAACATCGAAAAAAGTTTCATAAATAACAAAATCATGGAGTTTTATTGGTTTTGGGTTAGTGTGAAATTAGAAATAACAGTTCGAAATACGAAATGCATTCAAATAAGCTCGAGTAAAGCGGTCTGAACCGTCCAAACGTGGGAGAAAACGGCGGAAAATCCAAACATAAACACTACCGACCAATTTATCCCTTCAATAACTTTTTTATTTTTAGGTCCACGATCCAAAACGGGTGTGACGATTTCATATATTACATGTGGCTATATATAGTGCATGATAACAGTTCGATCAAATTAAAAATAAACATTTCCTTACAAATTGCCCTTTGTATAGCCACATGTCTCCCAAAAAAAAACATTAAATTTCCGCCATTTTGATTAGAACTACATTAAATTCTCGCTTAAAGCCCCGAGATACATCGTTTACGTCCGACCCCCTGCAGTAGCTGATCAACCTGTATTGACATTTAGGTCACTGGGTCAAAGGTCAAAATTAGATCTATTATGTTCAGTAATTGGAGAACCATTAGGCCTATGATCTTCAAACTAGACAGTGAGGTTTGTCTTGACGAGTAGATTATCCATACTGATTCTGATGTCACATGATCAAACCCCAGGTCACTTGACCTACTGACCTACTTTATTTTAAGCTACAGCAATGAAATTTTAGCTATATGGATAGTTTTGAATGCAGATTTCAACATGACACTATGGTGAGCCATCCTGGCCATATGTTGCTTTCATGCTTCATTTTTGTTTCAGTTTCCCTTATAATTGCAGCCTCACTAAATAAAATTATTAATTGTAATTATTATTGCCCCAGTCATTTACCATTGTTCACTTTATTTCTTAGTTGATCAAGTGTTTTGATTAATGTTATAATTGACTGTATGAATAATTGCAAGCTTGAAGGGGTATTTTCAGACATTTTCAAAATAACAACTGTTAGCTGATGGGAAGATTTTACTTGATACGTTGTTGTTAATTGTATGCATCTGAAATTTGATGACTCATGCATTGTAATAAAATCAGAAAAGTCTTGATATTTTATAAAATTTCAGACTGGTGTGGTGGAGGTAAAAAACCTGTTGGTGACAGTTGTATTTCTTGTGCTGCTGGAACATATAAACCAGAAGGTTTCACAGGAGATTGCATTCAGTGTCCAAAAAATACATACCAGCCTGCAACAAGTCAGACTAGCTGTATAGACTGCCCTTCACAAGAACAAACAAAGAGTAAAGGATCAACAAATATTGGTCAATGTAGATCAGGTAATAAATACATCCACATGGTTTGGTCAATGTCAAACAGGTACAGCTGATGCATGTAAAATACTTTATAATATTAATTTTCATGGATTTTTAATAAAATGCAATTAGAGTAAAACTTCGTTTACTTGAGCATTGGTAACTAGAAGACCAGGATAACTCTAGGTATCTCGTAGGTCCTCCATGTTCCTATAGGTTTAACTACACATCACCATGCATAACTCGAGCATCAGTTACTCGATGAACACCTGCAGTCCTGCGAGGCAGTTTTCTTACTAATTTATCTGCAGCAACTCAAAGTCCCTAATTAGACCAATCTGTTCACACCTCCAAATGAGCATCTATATGTTTTGACACATTGAGAGAAAAATTTCTATTGTTAATTGTCAATGCCGGATTGCCCATCAAGGCTCACTTGTATAAAGTATTAGTGAAACATCTCAATAACTTCCAACTAAAGCCACTTATTATTTTTATTTAATGACAAACTCAGACTGTGAGTTTTATGTTTTGTGTGAAGAAACTGGTTTAAAAGCTGGGTCACCAGGTCAAAATCTTGACCCTTTTGATTTTTTCCCAAACAAGCCCTTTGGTTATATAGGAGTCACCCTGTGGTT
The DNA here is from genome assembly GCA_022818135.1 of Saxidomus purpurata. Taxonomy (NCBI): domain Eukaryota; kingdom Metazoa; phylum Mollusca; class Bivalvia; order Venerida; family Veneridae; genus Saxidomus; species Saxidomus purpurata. Next base: position 9,724,783 of record JAFMSR010000002.1, on the reverse strand, counting down.
GGTCGGCGGTCTGTTGCATTTTCCTTGTCCGGAGCATAACTTTATATTTATCCCCCTGCCAAAGGCAAAGGGGATATTAGAAATGGTCTCCTTCCGTCCGTGCGTGCGTGCGTCTGTGCGTTATCAGATTTACTTGAAAACATTTGTCCGAAGCATAACTCCAAAAGTACTTGAGGGATTTTCTTCAAACTTAATACACTGACATAGCACATTAGTAGAAAGTGCAGTGTGCAAGAACAATAACTCTACCTTGCCTACTTTTAGAGTTATTCCCCTTTATCAGATTTACTTTAAAGGTTTTTTCCGAAGCATAACTGGAAAAGTACTTGAGGGATTTACTTCAAACTTAATACACTGAAATAGCACATTGGTAGGAAGTGCAGGTGTAAGAACAATAACTCTACCTTGCCTACTTTTAGAGTTATTCCCCTTTATCAGATTTACTTGTCCGAAGCATAACTCCAAAAGTACTTGAGCGATTTTCTTCAAACTTCATACACTGACAGAGCACATTGGGAGGAAGTGCAGTGTGTAAAAACAATAACTCTACCTTGCCTACTTTTAGAGTTATTCCCCTTTATCAGATTTACTTGAAAAACTTTGTCCGAAGCATAACTCCAAAAGTACTTGAGCGATTTTCTTCAAACTTAATACACTGACATAGCACATTGGTAGGAAGTGCAGTGTGCAAGAACAATAACTCTACCTTGCCTACTTTTAGAGTTATTCCCCTTTATCAGATTTACTTTAAAAGTTTTGTCCAGAGCATAACTCCAAAAGTACTTGAGCGATTTTCTTCAAACTTCATACACTGACAGAGCACATTGGGAGGAAGTGCAGTGTGTAAGAACAATAACTCTACCTTGCCTACTTTTAGAGTTATTCCCCTTTATCAGATTTACTTGAAAACATTTGTCCGAAGCATAACTCCAAAAGTACTTGAGGGATTTTCTTCAAACTTAATACACTGACATAGCACATTGGTAGAAAGTGCAGTGTGCAAGAACAATAACTCTACCTTGCCTACTTTTAGAGTTATTCCCCTTTATCAGATTTACTTTAAAAGTTTTTTCCGAAGCATAACTGGAAAAATACTTGAGGGATTTACTTCAAACTTAATACACTGAAATAGCACATTGGTAGGAAGTGCAGGTGTAAGAACAATAACTCTACCTTGCCTACTTTTAGAGTTATTCCCCTTTATCAGATTTACTTGTCCGAAGCATAACTCCAAAAGTACTTGAGCGATTTTCTTCAAACTTCATACACTGACAGAGCACATTGGGAGGAAGTGCAGTGTGTAAGAACAATAACTCTACCTTGCCTACTTTTAGAGTTATTCCCCTTTATCAGATTTACTTGAAAAACTTTGTCCGAAGCATAACTCCAAAAGTACTTGAGCGATTTTCTTCAAACTTAATACACTGACATAGCACATTGGCAGGAAGTGCAGTATACAAGAACAATAACTCTACCTTGCCTACTTTTAGAGTTATTCCCCTTTATCAGATTTACTTGAAAACATTTGTCCAGAGCATAACTCCAAAAAGTACTTGAGCGATTTTCTTCAAACTTCATACACTGACAAGCACATTGGGAGGAAGTGCAGTGTGTAAGAACAATAACTCTACCTTGCCTACTTTTAGAGTTATTCCCCTTTATCAGATTTACTTGAAAACATTTGTCCGAAGCATAACTCCAAAAGTACTTGAGGGATTTTCTTCAAACTTAATACACTGACATAGCACATTGGTAGAAAGTGCAGTGTGCAAGAACAATAACTCTACCTTGCCTAC
>JAFMSR010000002.1:9353296-9722487 GCA_022818135.1 Saxidomus purpurata | reverse complement strand
GACAGACCTCACTCAGTTATTCAGTTATTTGACCAACTGAATGTCAAATTGATACTCTGTACTCACTATGGTAGGTATTGCATCTGAATGATTGGCGCTTTTCATATCCATGTTTTTTTGCAATGTTAGGCAGTATTGGTAGGGGCTAAAGAGGGAGATCCTTCTAAAAGAGCTAGCTAGAGGAACTATGTGCATTGTACTGTAGTTTCGTTAACCTTCATAACTAGTTGTTTTTTTTGTTGTTGTTTTTTTTGGTTTTGATAGCGATTTGTTTAAAAAGGTCCGATATTGGCATTTTGAGCAGAAACGAGACGATGTTATGTTCTTCATGAAATACATGTATGTTTTATTATTTCATCAAAATGCAATTTTCAGAAAAATATATTGGATATGTTCGCGAGTTTGGTTTAACGTTACCACAACACCATATTGTTGTAAAAGGTTTTCAAAAAAGCGCTTGCTACGCATTAAATAATTTAGTAACGTCAAATTAAAAAAAATGCAGAAATAATTAATTTATACGGGAACCATTTTATTTAAGAAATAACATCCATTCCAGCGGTGTTAGTCGTTTAATAAACAATAATTTGGAGTACTGATACGCAGTAATTAGCCACGAAGGCCAAAGGCCTGAGTGGTTTATAACTGCACAGCAGTACGACAAATTATTGTTTATTAGACGATAACAACGCTGAAAAGGATGTTTTTTCGATTCTAACATGACCAGACATTACACAAAGTGCAAAGCTTTATTTTCTACGCGAACGCTCATTTAACGTCATGCGGCGCAATATGACGTCATGTTTACAGCATATCAGTTCCCGCGTTGTTTATGGTTAAATATAACATAATTTTTCTACTCTTTGTATATAGAGACAAAATCGTGAGTCATGTTAGAATTATGAAATAACATCCGTTCCAGCGGTGTTAGTCGTTTAATAAACAATGATTTGGAGTACTGATACGCAGTAATTAGCCATGAAGGCCAAAGGCCTGAGTGGTTTATAACTGCGCCTCAGTACGACAAATTATTGTTTATTAGACGATAACAACGCTGAAAAGGATGTTATTTCGATTCTAACATAACCAGCTATTACAAAAGGTGAATAGATCATCACAAAGCTTTATTTTCTGCGCGAACGCTCATTTAACGTCATGCGGTGCAATATGACGTCATGTTTACAGCATATTGGTTCCCGCGTTGTTTATGGTTTAATATAACATAATTTTTCTACTCTTTGTATATAGAGACAAAATCGTAAGTCATGTTAGAATGTTGCTTCGTATTTATAAGGTTTATCACTAAATTTAGAAAAGATACTTTTCGTTGTTCGTGAAAATTAAATGCGTAGGGCTCATTTGGCTGCTGACAACGTCAATGTAATGACGTGGCCGGCTATGTCATCCGACATGAATCCCTTTGAATATACATGAAGTGAACTCTGAAGACGTTTACGCAGGCTCTATGTCTTAAACAATATGAACGATTTGGCCGCAGCACTGGCGAGGGAATAAAAAAAGATTACGATAATTTGTTTTTCAGAGAAAATTTAATGTGAATTCAATGAGGGGGCGTCTTGAAATCCTCATCACAGGCAGAGTTTGACATAACCGATATTAGTCAACAAATCACCATCAGTTGCATAAACATCCAAAAATTCGATGTAAGTAATGAATTAGTATTATCAATAAAATCATACAATTTTCATAACGCCCCTTTATCAGTTCATGGATTATATCCAGCAAGTACAGTCACGAAGGAACATGAAAAATCAAACGCTCGACTCGTAAAAAGATCAAATTTTCATTTTGAACATTTAAAAATAAACATGAACTGAACAAGTTTAAGACATGCATTAATACATATACTGGGCTGTTTCTTTTTGGGCTGAGTATACAATCGAGCATCTTATAAGTAAAGTACGCATAGAATTGTTTTTAATTAATTGCAACAGTTACAATTTACTCGGACAAGAATCCACCTCTGAAATTATACTGAAATTATTCGCAGTAGTACTTTTGAGAAAATCCCCTGTTTATATCGTTATTCAGGTGTCCATCCTCACATCAGTTTACCGCCTGTACATCTCTAATAGCTCTCTCTGGCACTTTATGCAAGGTGAGCAAAAAAATGTAAGGACGGACGCACACAAGGACAGACAGATGGACAGACGGAAGGTGCGATTTTAATATGCCCAGCTTTTTGGACATAAAAAATGACATTCAATACAAAGTTATTATGTGTGTCAATGTAACCTTAACCCTTGCATGTACATGCTCTCAACAACAATAACAAAAACAACACCAACAATATAAATAAGGAATGCTCGGCCTCAGTTGATGACATTTGATACAACACTACAGGCAATTCACATCAGAATGCCTTGCCAAATGGATCTCTCACTTTTCAAATGTCACTTATACTGTTCAATGTTAATTTGGTTGGTCCTGAAACTTGACCTACTGACCTCAAGACCAATGTGGGTCACCAGCTGGTCCTGACCAACCTTCCAACCAAGTTTTAACATTCTAGGCAAAAGGATCAGTATTTATCAGACACGATTTCTGTAACTCAAAGTCACAGGGACCTTGACATTTGACCCAACTCCCTGCCATGGTGATCAGTTCCCAAAATGGACGTATTAGCAGCCTCAGAGTGTTCTCGTGATATTTTAAGTGTATAAATATTAGTGGAAAACCTATTTTTACGCTATTAGCTGGAATGGACATGCACAAGTTCACGTCTACGGGTCTAGCATTTGACCGAAAGCTCATCTGGTACAACTTTGCAGTAACTGGGTAGAAATTAAATAATATAGTATGTTATACAAGAGGGCCATAATGGCCCTATATCGCTCACCTGGCTAACATTGGCTACAATACAAGGTCATCAATAGCAGAAAGGGTCAATTTTGACATGGGGGACAGGATTTGAACAGTCTTGGAATATGTCAACTAGGCAATGATACAGTACACACAAGGTGTTTTCAACTTTCATTTGTCAGTATTCAGAGCTATCCAAAATATGAAACTGACCCTATATAACTGAAAAGAAACAAGAGGGCCATGATGGCCCTGTATCGCTCACCTGTCTACCATTGGCAAAAATAAAAAGGTTATTAATAGCAGAAAGGATCAATTTTTACCTTTGGCTCATGATATCCTCTTAATAAGCCTATGTAAAATCAAAAGATTGCCACATGCTGAATATCTAAGCTCTAGGCCTCATTATTTTGCTGTCTGATCATGATCTGCACTGTTGGCTATTCATTTTTTTGCTGTCTGATCATGATCTGCACTGTAAGCTATTCATTGTATGTTGGCTGGTCATGATCTGCACTGTCAGCTTTTTATTTTTTGCTGTCTGATCATGATCTGCACTGTTTGCTATGCATTATTTAGCTGTCTGATCATGATCTGCACTTTCATAATTTAGCTGTCTGATCATGATCTGCACTTTCATTATTTTGCTGTCTGATCACGATCTGCACTTTCTGACAAATTTCAAGGATATCTGGGCTGAAAATGTAACATCTAGAGTGTTAACAAGGTTTTTCCATATTTGGGCTGTGACCTAGTTTTTGACTCCAGATGACCCATATTCGAACTTGGGCTAGAAATCAACTTAACAACCTTTCTGACAAATTTCCAGGATATTTGGGCTGAAAATGTTACCTCTAGAGTGTTAACAAGGTTTTTCCATATTTGGGCTGTGTGACCTAGTTCTTGACCCCAGGTGACCCATATTAAAACTTGAGCTAGAAATCATAGAAACAACCTTTCTGACAAATTGCCAGGATATTTGGACTGAAACAGTAGCCTCTAGAGCCTTAACAAGATTTTTCTATTTTTGGGCTCTGTGACCTAGTTTTTGACCCCAGATGACCCATATTCGAACTCGTCCGAGTAATTACTGGGACAAACATCCTGACCAAGTTTCGTGACAATTGAGGAAAAAATGTGACCACTAGAGCGTTAACGAACTAAATGTGGACGGACGACGGACATTCATCGATCCTAATAGCTCACCCTGAGCCAGCTCAGGTGAGCTAATAAAAAGAGATCACTTTTGAATGTTTCATAAGATGCAAAAGATACTGAACATGAATTTACTGTGTCTTTAAAATATATAAAAGGTATAGCCAACAGGTCAAACACCACTATTTCATCTAACGTCAAGACTGCGGAGTTGGACCGGCGGCAATAATATAAATAAAATGTCAGTTCATAATTTTATTTTTATTCTACTTTTTAAACAAGAGGACGCGGCAATGCCACCAAAGCAGGTTTCAACAGCGCCTGCAGAAATTGAAGAATTAAAAAAAAAAAGTCACCTTGACTCCCCCCTATTTTAGTAACAGTGACCTTGACCATTGTGACGTTGACCCCCAATTTTTTTTTGCTACAATTTAATAACAAACATTTTTTTTATATCTTTAGTAACAGTGACCTTGACCCTAGTGACCTTGACCCCGAAAAATTTTGCTTTGCTTAAAACAATCTAAAAACTAAAAATAGATAAAAATCTGTTTTTACTAACACTGACCTTGACCTTGACCCTAGTGACCTTAAAACAATCTAAAAACTAAAAATATATAAAAATCTATTTTTAGTAACACTGACCTTGACCCAAGTGACCTTAGCCCAGAACTTTTTTTTTTGCTTGAAAAAATCTAAAAACTAAAAATAGATAAAAATCTATTTTTTAGTAACACTGACCTTGACCCAAGTGACCTTGGCCCAGAATTTTTTTTTGTGCTTAAAACAATCTAAAAAACCAAAAATAAATAAAAATCTATTTTTAGTAATTCTGACCTTGAACTTGAACCTAGTGACCTTGACCCTGAATATTTTTTTTTTGCTTAACACAATCTAAAAACTAAAATTATATTAAAAAATCTATTTAAAGTAACAGTGACCTTGACTTTGACCCTAGTGACCTTGACCCTGAAAATTGTTTTTTTGCTTAAAACAATCTTAAAACTAAAAATAAATAAACATCTATTTTTAGTAACAGTGACCTTGACCCTAGTGACCTTAGTGACCCAAAGCTTCCTCTCAACCCAAGCTACCTACTCACCAAGTTTCATTACAATTGGTCACTCCTAACTCAAGTTATTGAGCAGAAACCATTTTTCTATTTTTAGTAACAGTGCCCTTGACCTTAAACCTAGTGACCCCAAATGCAATCCCAAGCTTCCCCTCTACACAAGCTACCTACACACAGAGTTTGATTGCAATAAGTCACTCCCAACTTGAGTTATTGAGTGAAAACAATTTTTTTATTTTTAGTAGCAGTGACCTTGACCTTGACCCTAGTGACCCCAAATGCAATCCCAAGCTTCCTCTCTACACAAGCTACCTACAGACCAAGTTTCATTGTAATTGGTCACTCCTAACTTAAGTTATTGAGCAGAAACCAGATTTCTATTTTTAGTTACAGTGACCTTGACCTTGACCCTAATGACCCCAAATGTAATCCAAAGCAGCGTCTCCAGGCAAGCTACCTACACACCAAGTTTCATTGTAATTGGTCACTCCTAGCTTGACTTATTGAGCGGAAACCGTTTTTCTATTTTTAGTAACAGTGACCTTGATCCTAGTGACCCCAAATGCATTCCCAAATGGCGTCTCCACGCAAGATACCTACATACCAAGTTTCATTGCAATTGGTCACTTCTAAATTAAGTTATCAAACGGAAACCAATGTTTGACGCCCGCCTGCCCACCCGCCAACCCACCGCCCGCCCGACATACGACATCGCCATTCTAATAAGACGTTTTTTTCAAAAAACCTGCTTAAAAAATAGGACTGGCGGTCATGTAAACCAAGATATATAAAAACTCTGGCCTTACCATAGAGAACTGAATACAGGAAAATTGTCATTTTTCAGTCTTATGGTGTTAAAATGCTGCAATAAAATGAGCAAATGAGGTGTTCAATAAACAACACATTATTCAAAAAAACTTAAATATACTGGAAACTAGACCTATCACTAAATGTGATTAATACCCCCGAAAGACTGCTTTATAAACTGAGGAAGTTGGTAGTAACAGAATACCTTGCAAAATAAAAACTAAAATAGAGATATTGTTCTTGGCAATAACTCTGTAATGTGTCAAGAAAGAGTACTGGTTCTTGTACATTGCACTCCCTCTCATTGTGCTGGACCATTGTATGAAGTTGTATTGAATTCCAACAAGTAGTTTTCATGTTATGCTCCGGACAAGGAAAAGTAACAAAGGCCAAAAACTCTGTAATGAGTCAAGAAAGAGTTATGGTTCCTGTGCACTGCACTTTCTCTCAATGTACTTGACCATTGTATGAAATTGTATTGAATTCCAACAATCAGTTTAAAAATTATGCTCCGGACAAGGAAAAGTAACAAAGGGCAATAACTCTGTAATTACCCAAGATGGAGTTATGGTTCTTGTACACTGCACTTCCTCTTATTGTGCTTGACCATTGTATGAAGTTGTATTGAAATCCAACTAGTAGTTTTCAAGTTATGCTCCAGACAAGGAAAAGTAACAAAGGGCAAAAACTCTGTAATGAGTCAAGAAAGAGTTATGGTTCTTGTACACTGCACTCCCTCTCATTGTGCTGGACCATTGTATGAAGTTGTATTGAATTCCAACTAGTAGTTTTCAAGATATGCTCCGGACAAGGAAAAGTAACAAAGGCCAAAAACTCTGTAATGAGTCAAGAAAGAGTTATGGTTCTTGTACACTGCACTCCTACTCATTGTGCTGGACCACTGTATGAAGTTGTATTGAATTCTAACAATCAGTTTTCAAGTTATGCTCCGGACAAGGAAAAGTAACAAAGGGCAATAACTCTGTAATTACCCAAGATAGAGTTATGGTTCTTGTACACTGCACTTACTCTCCCACCGGCGGACAGGCAAACCGACCAACCACTGGGTGACTCCTATATACCCCTAAAACTTCATTTCGGGGGTATAATAACATAAAAAATGCCTTTAAAATGTTGACCTAATTAGACAACCTGAATACCTTAGAAATGGAAATAATGCATAAAGCCCATTTCTAGATTTCTTTACAAATCTAACAGTGTAAAATCAAATGATTTCTATGCAGCACAAATTTTAACACATGGATCTTGATCTGAATAATCTTGGTACAACAATAAGCAATCCTACATGCTATATATGTCTAGTGTTACTGTTATGAAACAGCTTGTGACAATATTTAAAAAAAATGGGTGTCTTTGTTATAACATCCTTTTAAGTATCAACATGCTTTCTGCAGGTCATAATTTGAACAGTCTTAGTAAATGTCCACTAGGCAATGCTAAATATCTAAATTCTAGGCCTTGAGGTTATTGTAAAAAGTTTTCCTATAAAATCCTATGTAAAAATAAGTGACCCCCCTGGGCGGGGTCAATTTTAACCCGGGGGTCATATTTTGAATAATCTTGGTAAAGATCCACTACTATGCCACATGCCAAATATCTAAGCTCTATGTCTTCCTGTTCTTGAAAAGAAGATTGTTTAAGTTTTTTCGTATTTCTTGCCATAGCAACCAGAGTTCTGCATGGAATGGAATCATTTGAACACTTATGAGAGGGGTTCATGCAAGGGACATCCCTGCAAAGATGAATCATTATTGGCCCAGTGGTTTCAGAGAAGATGTCGTTTGAAGGAAAATGTTAACGTAGTAGGACAGACGGAATGTGATCCTTATAGTTCACTCTGGCACTTTGTGCCATGTGAGCTAAAAACACCAAAAAATGTACATCTATTTTACTGGCATCAAGAATTGCATTCAGTCAAACTGTTTTCTTTAATAGAAACAAATTTGCAGCTTTCTTCTTCAAGGTGGTAACACATCATAATTGTTTCACCTTCAGGCATGACAGACAATTTGTCAGAGTGGACTATTGTAAATCATTTGAAATTCGCAAGACAAAATATTTGCCAATTTTGATCTCCATATCTTCCTTCTTCTTTCTGATTTCATAAGGTCTAGTCTCACGGTGGGGAATCACGTTATCAAAATAATCTCTAAACAAAAGTAAATCTGTGAAAATGTTAAAAAATAATGAAAGTTGTTTCTAGCTTTAAATATGAAATGTAGCCTATCATATGGTAACATAAATGTATTCTAGAACAACATAGGTCTCAATGATAGTCTCCTTCCGATTGTGATAAACACTTCAGGACACTGAACTAATTTATTTTTGAAGTGTTCAGCACAATCAGAAGGTGATTGTTATTGAGACCGGAGTAGTTCTGGAATACATTAATGCTGTCATAAGATGGGCTACTTTTATATTCACAGTTAAACAGCTTTCATTATTTTATAACATTTTTCATATATCTACTTTTGTTTAGAGATTATTTTGATCATGTGATTCCCCCCCGTGAGTCTTTTAACCTGTATTGGCAACTATGACCGACCCCAGTATTTCTCCCATAATTCTGATAAATTTGAATTTTCAGGCTGGAGGGTATTTTTAGTAGGAGATGCCATCCTCCTGTTTGCCATGATTTTTTTTTTTAAATCATGAGGTCATGTAAGCTTATTAAAACTGTAATCAAGTCATAGAGTAGAGACATAGAAAAGGCAGAAATGCAACACTTCCACATCCTGAAAAATCACCCATGACATTAAGTTTACCCTTTTGTAGCAAATAAAACTGATTGGTCATTTACAATATAGACAAAGATACTACACTTTTTGGAAGCTAAACATTAAACTTTTTCTGCAAATAAAATTATGTTTTGCATTACATGTATATATTGATAGTTTACCATCCATAGTAATATCTGTCTGGAATAGGTTTGTAACAATTTTTTCGATGCCGCCAGGTGGGGGCATTGAGTATTTGGAATGCAAAATAAATTAGATCCATGGACGCAAGTATATGAATAGTTTTGTCAAAAATTATAACTAAACACGTAATTTTTCTACATTCGAGGCCTCAGAAGCATGAACTTTGATTTGAATACAAACTTCAAGAAAAGATACGTAAATCAAAACCATGTCCGCAAACTAAACTCCTTAATACATACAAAAGAGGGCCAAGATGGCCCTATATCGCTCACTTGTGACTAATGACCATATGTGACCAAATTTCAACTCTAAACTATTTATAATAAACACAAACATTCTGTTTGACCTTGACCAGGCAAACCTTTTGACAAATTTATATGATGATTGGGTTGCATATGTCACCTGTATGGCATACACAAGGTTTTTAACCGGATGATCTAGTTGTTGACCTCAGATTACCCATATTCATATTCAACCTTAATTTAATCATGACAATCATACTGACAAAGTTTCATGAAGATATAATTGAAAATGCAACCTCTATTGCATACATATGGTTTTTCTACAATCTTACCCTGTGACCTAGTTTTTGACCCTAGATGACCCATGTTCAAACTTGACCTAGATTTCATCAAGGCAACCATACTGACCAAATTTCATGAAGGTCCGATGAAAAATGCAACCTCTATAGCATACACAAGGTTTTTCTATGATTTGACCCTCTGACCTAGTTGTTTAATAACATTTTACCTGCTACAAAATCACAATTTTTCTTGGCAAATTTCCAGTGTGACACATGATATTTCATGATAACAAGCTGAAGCTGCTTATCTCCCTATTCTATATGTCTGTCTAGATTAAAGAAAATACTCAAAACACATAAAGTAGCATGAAACATGAAATAATTACAATATAGACTAGGGTCTTTACATCCGTTTCAGTCACATTTTGCTATGTTCAGACAGAAGGTTTACTAAACCACCACTACTTTGAAGGACCAGTTTCTCAAACAGTCACATTGGTAGCTGGCCTTGACCCCATGACCCTTAATAAGTAAAAGGTTTAACAATTTCAAGTCAAGAGATCTTCACTACTTGTGACAGATTGTACCATTTAGAAAGAAACACTTACTTCTGCAAGATGATCCTGTCCAGGCAGTCCCGCCCTTGCACTGGCAGATGTAGTCTAAGGCAGCAGACTGGCAGACGGCTCGACCAAGGCACGGGTTACTGTCACAGGGGTCTGCTTCTTTTTCACAATTTGGTCCGCTATAACCTAATTTAAGTGTAAAAGTTACAGTTAACTGATTCAAACGTAGTCTTCATCATTTTCCATTGAAATCTTTGCATAAACAGTAGTTCTTTAAACTTAATTTACATTTTAAGATGCAGGAAAACTTCCTTTAAACAAATCAGGAGGACGTATGATTTAAGTGTGTTGAACTGACTGACTGGTATGTATCATATTAATCATCAGTTCTCAGGTTTACACCTGACATGATTCAGCCTTGGGGACCAGTGTAGATCATGATCAACCTTCACTTTTATAGTCTGGTCATGATCTGCAATGTTAACTATTCATTCAAAGAAATTTTAATGGGAACCCCTTTGAACAATAAATGGTAGAGCCTAAATTGAGAGACTAGTCTATTATAAATCTAGAGTGGTACAAGAAGCAAAAACTTGATTCTGTGATAAGCAACGATCAATATCTCAAGCAATGATCAATAACTCTAGCCAACAAACCTGGTACACATTCGCAATCATACCCCGCTGGACCTAGAGGTATACATTTCCCACCATGTTTACACGGGTTCCTTGCACACCAATCCAACACATATTCACAAGACTTTCCAACAAAATCTGAAATAAACTTTGTAATTTTATTTTCCTGTAAAAAAACATACACTGCAACCCCGTTATAACGCGGTAGTCGGGGTCCAACTGGTCAGACCGCGTTATAAGTGAGACTCTTTTTATAATGCGGTCTGATCATCAGCCGCTGTTTTCTTGCATAACGCGTACCTAACACAAGTACCCCACCCACCTAACTAAATTAAAGCATATTGATGTTTAGCACGCATCATGTTTTTATGAAATCGAGAGGTTAAATTGTAGAAAATAATGATTCTATGTAAAATAAATTAGTTAATTAAGCACGAAATTAAATATATAAAAGAGATTTTACTTAAATATTTGCTATTGAAAACGAAAGTACATTCATTTTCCGAAAATGATGGCTAAAGTGAAAGTACTTTTTTGTTAAAACAAACAATAAGTTTTGTAATTCATTTATTTAAGTTCAGGTAAGCCTGCAATCATGCGCAAACAAATATTAATTCACACAATTTAGAAGTTATTGTCTAACAAACAAAGAGGTCAGCTTGTGAATAAAGGAGCCGTGAAAAAATACCAGTAAGCCGTAATTGTTTTAACACTTCTTTGTTAATAGACGCTTGATACCGGTTAAGTGACAAAGATCAATTAACAACCTGCCATGTTGTTTATTTACGTTTTCGAACATTCGTTTTGTATAGGGACTTGTAATGCTTTTTTGATAGAAATAATTTTGGTCGATCCCGAAATTTTTGGGAGCCAAGACCCAACCGCGTTATACCGGGATTCGCATTATAACGATGCGCGTTATAACGAGGTCGCAGTGTACGTGTTTTGTAAGGTGGATTTTTTGGGAGGGTTGCTCTGTGACACTATGATTCTAATAAACACAAGGACCATGATGGCGCTACATCGCTCACCTGAGTACCATTGCTCTTCACGCCAAAGTCACAACAAGCATCTATATTTTTGACAAGTTGCGAGAAAAACTTCAAATGCTAATTGTCATTGTTTCTTCAACACCGATCAGTTGTACCTTTAGTGACTCAACTGTATACAATATTATTCACATATTTCAATTGTCTCCAACTAAAGCCACTTATCATTTGGATTCAGTAAGATGAAAATAAAAATAATTAGTCTATGAGTTTCATGTTTGTGTCAAGAAATTTAATTAATAACTCAATACATCTGTAAACAATTTGAAGTAGAAATTTAATTTACTTTCGTTTGAATTTTTCAATGAATGGAAACAATCATTATGACTGATAATGCTAGTAAACTGTCAGAAATTTGGAACACTCTAGAACTTTGATAACACAAGTGATTAACTCGGACCCTACTGTATGAAGATTTTCAAAGTTTTTCCTATTTGTTGCCATAGCAACAAGATTTCTGCATGAAATGCAATTCTTTGAACACTTTTGGTAGAGCTTCATGCAAGGAACAGCCTGGCCAAGGTTCATCAACATTGGCCGAGTGATTTCAGAGGAGATGTCATTTAAAGGAAATGGTAAACTTCGTTTAAGGGGGTATAAAAAGTACATGATACTCCTGAGTGCCATAAAAGACAAACTTGTGATCCTTTCTGTTTTACTAAAACTAAGACAAACTTAAGGAAAGACAAGTGACAGGAAATTGTCACAAAACCAGGTTTTCATTTTCCAGTCTGCTGGCCGAGCGCAAATGTGTTTTTAAAGTAAGTAGATATACATAATGTGAAAAAGAAACAAAGGTCTTCTTCTATATATTACATGTGTAAAAAAAGCAAAGGGCCATAATTCAGGCAAAATTGATCCAAACACAAAACCCAGACAATATGCACGTGGGCACTTGATGACAACAGTTGTGTGAGAGTTTGGTTTAAATATCTTGAGAAATGTAGGAGGAAGTGGGCACGTGACAGTATTCTTCTATATATAACATATGTGGAAAAAAAGCAAAGGGCCATAATTCAGGCAAAAATAATTAAAAAAAAAAAAAAAAAAAAAAAAACTTGCTCTGTGTGGGGTTTGAACCGCTGGTCTCATGAGAAATTTTGTCATCTTACTGTAACAGAATACTCCAAAGTATACAGGACTGGTAATCTCCCTTTTATAATAACAGAGTATTCTCCCTTTTATATATACTTAAATAAGGAGACACAAAATTGCTAACGGACGGACGGACGACCAGGGGCAGAACATTATATATTCAAAATTCTTTAGTTCACAATTATAGTTCTGTGAAAGTTTGGTTGAAATCCCTTGAGAAATGTAGGAGTTGCACACAAAAGAGTATTTCTCTATATATATTACATTATGTGGAAAAAAACAAAGGCCCATAATTCTGTCAAAAATGATCAAATCACAAAACCCCGACAATATGCGCCAGGGCACTTGGTGACAATAATTCTGTGAAAGTTTGGTTGAAATCCCTTGAGAAGTGTAGAAGGAGTTGCGCACAGAAGAATTACATATGTGAAAAAAAACAAAGGGCCATAATTCTGTCAAAAATGACCAAATCACAAAACCCGGACAATATGCACCAGGGCACTTCATGACAATACTTCTGTGAAAGTTTGGTTGAAATCCGTTGAGAAATGTAGGAGGAGTTGTGCACAGAAGAATTACATGTGAAAAAAAACAAAGGGCCATAATTCTGTCAAAAATGACCAAATCACAAAACCCCGACAATATGCGCCAGGGCACTTCATGACAATACTTCTGTGAAAGTTTGGTTGAAATCCGTTGAGAAATGTAGGAGGAGTTGCGCACAGAAGAAATTGTTTACGCCCGCCCGCCGACATACCCCAATCTAATAACCAGGATTTTTCCTTCGGAAAACCTGGTTAAAAATACATCTGTCATACTAACCTACTGGACAGGCACATTCAGCTGACCCACCTCTGTTGAGACATATTCCCTCATTGACACAAACATCAATATTAGCAAGGGTATCACATAAAAGTGTGGCATTTTCACAGTTTTGCCCAGAAGCTCCACCTTCACATCTGAAGAAGTACATGTAGATGTGAATAGAAGGTACTACTATATGCTTCCGGAGTCTGACCATAATATCTGATTATACTTGATTATATAAAGTTTTTACAGTACCAGACATCAAGCAAATTCAAACTGACTGACTCTGGCTCAATTACATTTAAGAACAATTGAATTTGTTCAGTTGATATCCCTAGAATAATACAACTCTTAAACATAATTTTAATTTCATTTCTAACCTTTGTTCTAAAAGTTTGAACTTGACCTTAAAGTTATGGACCTAAGGTGTGAACTTGACCTTACAGTAATGGACCTAAGGTGTGAACTTGACCTTACAGTCATGGACCTAAGGTGTGAACTTGACCTTACAGTCATGGACCTAAGGTGTGAACTTGTCCTTAAAGTTATAAAATCTGAGTCTTGCAGGAATGATTGATGCATTTTCGCTATATCCGGTGTTGTTATAAACTGATTTTACTGTATAAGAATACTACCTGCAAAATGAAGTTTCCTCCAAGCTAAAGCACTCGCCATCATTACCACAGTTTCTATCTAGACAAAAGTTTTTTCTTCGTTCACACATTGTTCCCTCCCATCCTTTAGCACATTTACAATTGAAACCATTTACTTCCTCCATGCATTCTCCTCCATGTTGGCATGGGTGACTGGCACATTCATTAATTTCTATCTGTAATTATAAACAAGAAGGCCACGATGGTCTATATTTGCTCATCTGAGAATAATTGCACTTTCTGATATAGTAGAGCAAGTTGTGTAGTATATGCATGATACTTTGGAATTCTTTAAAAGCCAAAATTAAACATCCATTGTAAAATGAAGCATACTTAGTATGTTCCATTAGTTTCACATGAGAATGGAAGAAACACATATCACAATCACTAATAAATTTCATTACAATAACTTCATACCAAGTTTGATGAAAATCCAACACAGGGTTTTGGAGATGAAGAGTGGGCAAGATCTTTTCACATTTTAAGCCCCTGTAACCTTGACCTTTGACTATATGACCCCACCTTATAATATGCACAACTAGATGTCATACTGATGCTTCCCAAGAGGTTTGATGAAAATCCAACAAGGGGGTTGGGAGATGAAGAGCGGACAAGATTTGCACTTGTCAGGCCC
Organism: Saxidomus purpurata; assembly: GCA_022818135.1. Lineage (NCBI taxonomy): Eukaryota > Metazoa > Mollusca > Bivalvia > Venerida > Veneridae > Saxidomus > Saxidomus purpurata. The sequence goes on along the minus strand of JAFMSR010000002.1, from coordinate 9,707,726 downwards.
CAGTAACTCTTCAACAGTTATGACTCTAAAATTACAATATGCACAACTAGACTTAAAACTTATGATTCCCAGTAATTATTTAACTTGATGTGTCTGATATTCCTGAAGACTTGAATAAAGTTAAAAATCAACCCAATCAGTGGTTACTGGGATATGTGCATGACATTAGCTTTAACTAAAATTTTTTTTAAATCCAACAAAAACCTTTATTATCTCAAAAGTTATTTAACTTGCTTGGTTGATACCTGTGAACACTTTAGTAGAGTTTCAAATCAACACCATAAATGGTTTCTGAGATATGTCAATGATAGTAGCTTGCATGCTTGTTTGTTGAAGTTTTAACCTCCATTCCATCCCTAATTTTGGTCATTTTAAAGTCCCAGGATCACTTTGAATTTACTGTCATATAGTAACATAAATTAATTGATAGGAAAATGATAGAACCATGTTCTATTAACAGTAAAACAATGTTGAAGTATGCCTGTCTTTCTTATTCAAGATGTTGCTTTAAGAACAAGAGGACCATGATGGCCCGATATTGCTCACCTGAGTACAAGTCTACTTGCCTGGTAGGTGTGGTCAATTTTTACCCAAGAGGCATGACTTGAACACAGTAGGTGGAAAACCACAAGACAATGTTACATTCTAAAGCCATGTGGTTTTAGAAAAGCAGATTTATATTTTTTTTTCATACCAAATGCCCCCCTGGGCAGGATAAATTTTGACCCTAGGGGCATGATTTGAAAACACTTTCAGTGGTCCACTAGACACTGTTACACACTAAATATCTTAGACACTTTTTAAAATTTTTTAAGGTTTGCCTAGATACATCTTCCTAAAACAAGTGACTCCCCTGGGTGAGGGCCAATATTGACCCCAGTGGTATAATTTGAACAAACTTTGAAGAGGTCTACTAGGCAATGCCTCCTCCCCCCCCGCCCCCCGCCCAAGTTATTTTTAAATCAATCAATGCATGACAAAGTTGTAGTCCTGACACAAATATGTGCATATATACAGGATTCCATTACCTTCAAACTCTAAGTGTGAACTTGACCTTTGAGGTAGGGACACAGGTCTAGCACGCGACACATTGTCTTGAAGTGCTAGACATTTGTGCCAAGTTATTTTAAAATCCTTCAATGCATGACAAAGTTACAGACCACACACGAATTTGTTAGTGGGGATGCACAGACGGATGGTGCGATTTTAAAATGCCAGCCTTTGGGTGCATAAAAAGGTCATTTCTGTCAGTAAGATATCTTTTTTGATAAAATGAGAGCTACTAGTAAATGTGATCCTGGGACTTTAACATGGGGGCAGTTTTACATAACAATGGTACTTGGGTACTTTACTAAACTCCTAAAATCCTATTTTCCGTAAGAAACTGTCAACTTTCTCACATAAAGACACATGGTCAGCTCCTAATTATCCAAATAGAAGAGCTAATAAGCGGATAAAATAAACCCTGCATGTAGCAATTTCAAGCGAGTCTTACTCTGTCCCTGCTGGCAGCAAGTGAGTCTTTCTCTGTTCCTGCTGGCAGCAAGTGAGTCTTTATCTGTTCCAGCTGACAGCAAGTGAGTCTTACTCTGTTCCTGCTGACAGCAAGTGAGTCTTACTCTGTTCCTGCTGACAGCAAGTGAGTCTTACTCTGTTCCTGCTGACAGCAAGTGAGTCTTACTCTGTCCCTGCTGGCAGCAAGTGAGTCTTTCTCTGTTCCTGCTGGCAGCAAGTGAGTCTTTATCTGTTCCAGCTGACAGCAAGTGTCTTACTCTGTTCCTGCTGACAGCAAGTGAGTCTCACTCTGTTCCTGCTGACAGCAAGTGAGTCTTACTCTGTTCCTGCTGGCAGCAAGTCAGTCGTACTCTGATCCTGCTGACAGCAAGTGAGTCTTACTCTGTTCCTGCTGACAGCAATTTAGTCATACTCTGTTCCTTCTGGCAGCAAGTCAGTCTTTCTCTGTTCCAGCTGACAGCAAGTGTCTTTCTCTGTTCCAGCTGACAGCAAGTGTCTTACTCTGTTCCTGCTGACAGCAAGTGAGTCTTACTCTGTTCCTGCTGACAGCAAGTGAGTCTTACTCTGTTCCTGCTGACAGCAAGTGAGTCTTACTCTGTTCCTGCTGGCAGCAAGTGAGTCTTACTCTGTTCCTGCTGACAGCAAGTGAGTCTTACTCTGTTCCTTCTGGCAGCAGGTGAGTCTTACTCTGTTCCTGCTGGCAGCAAGTGAGTCTTACTCTGTTCCTGCTGACAGCAAGTGTGTCTTACTCTGTTCCTGCTAACAGCAAGTGTGTCTTACTCTGTCCCTGCTGACAGCAAGTGTGTCTTACTTTGTCCCTGCTGGCAGCAAGTGAGTCTAACTCTTTTCCTGCTTGCAGCAGGTGAGTCTTACTCTGTTCCTGCTGGCAGCAAGTGAGTTTTACTCTATTCCTTCTGGCAGCAAGTGAGACTTACTCTGTCCCAGCTGGCAGTAAGTCAGTCTTACTCTGTTCCAGCTGGCAGCAAGTGAGTCTTACACTGTTCCAGCTGGCAGCAAGTGAGTCTTATTATTTGTTACAAGAGTTGATCACTGCTGCCTTATAAAAATCATTCACTCGTCAGTCGTTTAATTTCCAGTGAGTAGTTCTAGGAACAAAAAACACCACCACTGTCTAAATACATAGCTCGACAAGTCATTTTAGAAATTCAGGAGGTCAGAACTAAGCTGGCATGCATTGGTTTCTTCTCAAATTGTAAAATTAAACGAGACTTACCTTCGCAGAAGGGAAGGTGAAGTTTAGTTGTAATTTCATCGACCACAAACTCCCTAAGGGGTCACACAGAGAGATAACGCAGCGTGTAGCTAAGCTCACCAGTCTTTAGAGAACAGTCAAGATGTCGCAACATCTTGATTACATATTTTTGAAAGTCATGATATGGGTGGGATAAGGGTGGGTGTGTGACCCCTTAGGGAGTTTGTGGTCGATGAAATTACAACTAAACTTCACCTTCCCTTCTGCGAAGGTAAGTCTCGTTTAATTTTACAATTTCATCTCCCACATAACTCCCTAATGGGCCTCACAGAGATTTTAGAGATGAGTTTCAAAAATAATATAGCATTAACTATAAAAACAGTTTATTGAAAATAACTATGATATGTCTTTAGTATAAACTGTACATTCAGTTAATTTTTAAAAGTTTGTACTGTCATTATGATACACAATAGTGTTTACATATAGTTTACATATTGTTTAGGATAGCATCCTGAAAAGAGCTGTTGCTATTTATTGGCTTATTGTAATAAGTCCCAAAACAATTTGCATTTGACCAACCCGCAGTTTTGATAATTGACTCTAATGGGAGTCCATTAAATCTGGCTTTAGAAGTTGAGGCAGACCGTGTACTATGAGGTCCAAAATCTGCATTAATGCCTGCTTTCAGCATACACAGTTTTACCCATCTGGAAACTGTACTCTTTGACACTGGTTTATAAGGTTTAATAGTGCTAATCAGCAACTTTTCACCATTTCTTAAAGATTTTGTACGACCCAAATATTCAGACAAAACCTGAACAATACACAATGATCTGTTCTTTGTGTAAGCTTTCAGCTGTATGGCATCAAGATGCTTCCCTGGCTTAGTCTGTTTCAGAATATGATTAGGAAAAATAGTGACTGAAGATTCTGACAATCTTATGTCAGAGATCTCAACTAAATGCAATGTTTGACAACGCTGTGCTGTCAACAAGAGAAACAACATACAAAGTTTACATGAAAGCTGTAGCAAAGTTGTGTCACTGAGTGTCTCTAAGTATGATAACACTATGTTTACATCCCAGATGAGTTTATATCTGGGTAAAGCAGGTCTTTCAATAAAGGCACCTTTCATAAACCTTATCATTTCATCACATTTACTGAAATCTATATTGCTGCAAAGTTTCACAAACACACAAATAGAAGATTTAGCGAGGCCTAAAGTTTTGTATTGTATTCCGCCATAAAATAATTTTGATAAAAATTTTAACACTTGATTAATATTGGGTCTAGCTGGATTAATCTGTTCCCCACAGAATTGAATCCATTTTGAAATGTAGCAGTGATACTGTTGTTTTGTGCTTTTCCGCCATGAGTTAAGGATAAGTGTCCTTGCCCTCTTTGGTACACCACGTTGTCTGAGCGCTTCCCTGATATATGAAAAACTCCTAAGTTCATTTTCTTCAGTGGGTGCTTTGTTTCTGGTTTGTGCGGAAGATAAAGGCTTTGTTGCACTTTCAATATTTTGAAACAGGTCCCGCAAATTAGGTGTAGTAGACTTGGCCACCAATTCTGAGTTGGCCAAAGTGGAGCTACCAGTATCGCTTCTGTCCCGTCCTCTTCTATTTTCTGTAACACTCTTGCTATTAGACTGAAAGGTGGAAAAATATAGAAAAGTTCATTTGACCAGGTTAGCGTGAAAGCATCAATAGCCATTGCATCTGGTTCTGGCCTGCGTGAAACATACTTATCAAGTTTGTGGTTAATTCTAGACGCGAATAAGTCTACAGACATTCTGGGATAAGTCCTGTGTAGTTGAACAAAAAGGTCACTATCAAGAGCCCATTCCCCATCATCATTAATTTTTCTAGACTGTTCATCTGCCTCACAATTATCTTTCCCGGTTATGTGGGCAGCACTTAAGTGAATATTCCTTTCTATGCACCAGAACCAAATGTCCCGAGCTATTTGATCTAAGTCTGATTTTCTGCCCCCAAATTTGCTTATGTAAGAACAGCTAGTTGTGTTGTCCATAAAAATTCTCACATGTGTATTGCAAATGTGTTTGCAAAAAGACATCAAAGTTAACTGGCAAGCTTTAAGTTCAAGCACATTTATATGGAGATTCTGTTCCGTATCTGACCATAGTCCCCCAGTACGAATGTCATTGGTTTGATCATGTGCCCCCCAACCTTTTTTCGAGGCATCTGAAAACAGTACCAATTGAGGTTTACCATGTGAAATTTGTTTGGAACAAGTACCCACCATTCCATGATTGGTGTAACTGATTGGGGAACACTCATAAAGCTGTTGTAATTGCCGTAATGTTTCTTAAGTTCAAGCTCCCTTATTTTCTCTAATGGCTTATAATATAAAGGACCATATTCAACACCTGGCTCTGATGCCACTAGTTTCCCTATTAGCATAGAAAATGATCTGATTGTGCACCGTTTAAGCCAAATAAAATCTTTGCAAATGTTGATAATGTCTTGGCACCTTTCAGGTGTTAACCTTACTGTCATTGTTTTTGAACACAGTAGGAATCCAAGGAACACAATATTTTGACTGGGCTGTAACACAGATTTACTAGGGTGCACGGTTAAACCTAATGAATCCATAAGAGACACAGTGTCATTAATGTTATCAAGGCACTTGCTATAAGTTGATCCTTGCAGACAACTGTCATCAAGAAATGCTGAACTTATGTGGCCTCTAGAACGTAAGTCGGCAAAGACAGGTTTTAGAATCTTTGTAAAGACTCTTGGTGAAGTTGTCAAGCCCATAACTAAAGCTGTAAATTGATACTTTTGGTTACCGAAATGAAATCTGAAGTATTTCCTGTCTGGTTTATGTATTGGAATGGAATAAAATGCTTCCGATAAATCTACCGAGCCAAAATAACAGTCCCGCCTCATGGCATTTATTGCGGAATGTAAAGTTTCCATTTTAAAATGAATTTTTTCCATGTGATTTTCATTGAAAGGCTTTAAATTCAAAATTATTCGTACTTTACCATTCTTTTTAGGTCTAATGAAAATGTTTGAGATGTATTCGTTTTTATCTGATGAGTCCACTTTTTCTATTATTTTGCATGCCAAAAATCGGTCTAACTCTGTTCTAATTTTTTCAAATTCATCTGACGAGAACTGCAAAGGTTTTGGAACTGTAGTTTGTTTTGGTTTATCACTTAGTTCAACATGGTATCCACAAACTGTCTGTAGAATCCACTTATCATTAGTTATTTTGTACCAATTACTTAGGAAGAGTCTGGTTTTGCCAGCTATAAAATTGTTAGGTGTGTTGTTTAATTTAATGGTACCTACATTGTTTACTTCTTCCCTTGATAACTCTTGAATGGCCCTTTCCTTTGATGTGTCTTTTGGTTGAAGTTCTGACGGTTGTTTTGATGCTGAGTTGGTGGGAAGTTTCGTTGGCTGTACTTGTTGTAATGTTGGTTTGGGTTGTGGTTGACCTTCCCCCCTTTTTTCCCTAAAAAAGGCGCCTGCGTAGCTGTGAGGCGAAACTTTGGCCCATCCAGTTTTTTCAGTGTGTCTTGAAGGTTGTCCCCAAACAGGTTTGTTGCGCTGGCTGGCAAGTCACAAGCTGATCTGTATTGTGGCTTTATTTCCTTCTTAATTCTCTCCCCTCTAGTACTGGTAGTCTGCTTAAGTAATAGACACAAAATTTTGAATGTGTCCATCACATGCCCTTGCGTTTTTTGTATAGAATCGTTGTTCTTTATGGACTCCAATGCCCGTATTGTCGGGATAAGAGCGAGGTTCAACGATGCCATCGTTTTTTGGAGCATGAAATCTTGAGTTTTCACCCCTGATTTCAGCTGCCTCCATAGCAGTTCATCGACCTTTGGCACTTGCAGATTTTCTATGTTAGATGGCCTCTTATACTTCTGCTTGTATTGATTAAGAGTCTCTTCATCTTTCTTTGGGTTTCCTCCTCTAAGAGCCATCTCTGCAATCCTCGCCAGCTGTTCTTCCACCGGACTATCCGTCTCTTCCTTTCCCTGGAAAAATTGTTCCAGCTGATCAAATTCGTCGTTCAAGTCGTTGTCATCCTCCCTATTGTTCAGATAGGAAAGTAGGGGGTCATCCTCATCTTCGCCATGCCTATCTGTTTCTCCATCATCCTCACTGTCACTACTTGGACAGGGGATGGTCGCATTGCCCGCCGGGATTTCGACCATGTCATCATCTCCGAGAGAAATTAATCTCTTCTTCGTGCTAGACGGGCACGACTTGTCTGTCGACGCCCGTTTCTTTAGCGAAGTTACGTCTTTCCGAATTTCGGTAACTGCTTCTGCTAATGTCTTAATGTTCTTGGTAGCTCTACCAAATTCGTGAATTTGCTTTTCGAGTGACTGCACTACGGCATCAAATTTGCCACTCGTGTTTACTTCCGCCGTACGCGCATGCGCATGGCCTTCACTGCCGCCATTTCCACCCTGGCCGTCTGCCAAATTCATGTCTGAAATTAAGACCAAAAACCCACGTGTTACAATTTTTCATGATATTTCATATCGGTTTTTCACAAGGATTTAATAATATGACATTTTTATGATATTTCATATCATTTAAGCCTTCGAATTCATTATGATCTTTCATAACGTTCGGCGAAGCCGGAAATTGACATGGTACACGTGGTCATGGAATACACTATCCCGTATGAATTTTAACATGCCTGCCTTAAAATTCTGTATCGACAACCATCAACAGTGTTCGTAAGATGTTTGCCATTTCATGGCTATAACTTGTCATTTCATGACTTTGTTTTTTCCACTTCATGGATTCAATTTTGTCATTTCATGACTGGGGAACTTTCAGTTCCGATCCATATTCAATTTATTTCCGTCTGATGACGAAAGATAATTACTCGAGAATCCATTAAAACCCATTTAAATACGACGTAGCTGATTTCGGAATGATCGTGACAAATATCAATTGATCGAACAGAAACAATTTCTGAAAGAACAATGGCCGATCATTTCCGGCCGTTTTTGACCGGAATGTTTTATAAAATACCCAAAAAGATAAGACACTCACCTCTGAAATATATCCAAAGTATTGATCTAGAATCAAATGTAACAGTAATGTAATATCTTAAATGTTGAAAATATGCGTAAATTACGAGATTTTTATAGATTTTTTCTGGAAAATTTCCCCTTTTGACTGATAAGCCCAAGCTATAGCCTCGTTCTGGTGAGCTTAGCTACACGCTGCGTTATCTCTCTGTGAGGCCCATTAGGGAGTTATGTGGGAGATGAAATCTGGTTTATTTGGTTTAACAAACATGTAAAGCATATTTGATTTAAATCAGTTCTTCACATGTACTTCTTACATCACAATCTTTTCCTGTATATCCAGGGTTACACTGACACTTGTACCCATCAACCTCATCTACACATGTTGCATATGTCGTATTACAACAACCAGGGCAATCATTCGTGGTCACATCACAGCGGTCACCTATGGCAATAAAAGACAACTGAAACAATAGTTCCAAGGCACTTTGTCAGACATTTGAATGAATTACCTACCCTTGGTAAATACATTTTTTTCCTGCATCTCTGACAGTCGTAAAGTACATCACTATCATACTAGATAACATAGTGCATTCATGAATCGTGAATGGGTACTGCAGGCTGATGGTTGCGGTCATAATATTCTTTTTGGAGAATATGTAAGAGATTTCATCATGAGAATTATCCCAGCACAACATGCCAGTGATATGCTCAGCTAAGCTTGGTACTTATCACTCATGAGAAATGCTGAGTATAGTGCACCCCAAAAATAAGACCCCATCTCAATGTAAACTAGACCTATCACTAAATGTGATTAATACCCCCAAAAGACTGCTTTATAAACTGAGGAAGTTCGTAGTAACAGAATACCTTGCAAAAAAAAACAACTAAAATAGAGATATTGTTCTTGGCAATAACTCTGTTATTACTTAAAATAGAGTTCTGGTTCTTGTACACTGCACTTCCTCTCATTGTGCTGAACCATTGTATGAAGTTGTATTGCATTCCAACCAGTAGTTTTCAGGTTATGCTCTATGACAAGGAAAAGTAAAAATGGGCAATAACTCTGTAATGAGTCAAGATAGAGTTATGGTTCCTATGCACTGCACTTCCTTTCAATTTTGACCATTGCATGAAGTTAAATTGAATTCCAACCAGTAGTTTTCAAGTAATGCTCAGGACAAGGAAAAGTAACAAAGGGCAATAACTCTGTAATGAGTCAAGAAAGAGTTATGATTTTTGTGCACTGCACTTCCTCTGAATGAACTTGACCATTGTATGCCGTTGTATTGAATTCCAACCAGTAGTTTTCAAGTTATACTCCGGAAAAGGAAAAGTAACAAAGGGCAATAACTCTGTAATTAGTTAAGATAGAGTTATGGTTCTTGTACACTGCACTTCCTCTCAATGTGCTTGACCATTGTATGAAGTTGTATTGAATTCCAACTAGTATTTTATAAGTTATGCTCCGGATGAGGAAAATGCAACAGACCACCTGACCAACTGCCTGACCGCCCGCCCGACCGACCAACCACCGGGTGACTCTTATATACCCCTTCAAACTTCGCTTTGGGGGTATAACTACAGTAAAACTTCGCTAGCATTGAAAACTCAAGAACCCGGGATTACTCGAGGACTGTCGGTCCCAGCCATTTCACCTATATGTTTAACCAGAAACCACTATGGATAACTCAAGCATTGGTAACTCGAGAACCTGGCATAACTCAAGGAATACCAGTGGTCCCGCCAGGTAGATTTCTTACTAAATTACCTGCAGCAACTCAAGGTAACCATTATCAGATCTTTCTCACCTCCGCTGGCACATCATTATTTTGACACCTCATGACAAATACTTCTATTGTTAATTGTTTATTAACGATTAATCGGCTGTCCAGTGGCCAAAGTGTTTCAAATATTTTTCGCACATTTTAATCGTCTACAATCATATGTAATAACAGCTGCCTATTACTTTGACTGAATAAGAAGAAAATAAAGAAATTTACGTTTGCAAGTGTTTAATTACTAGAACTTAATGATACAAAATACACTTTGTTCGTGAGATACATCACAGCAGAAAAAAACTTGTAAACTTGCCATAATTCAGATAACTCGAGAACTCAGATAACTCGGGCATTTTACTCACCCCCTTGCAACCTTGAGTTATTGAAGTTTTACTGTGTATGGATAACTTTAAAGGGCAATAATCCAATGAAATGTACACGATCTACACCATTACCAAGTTCATAGTAATGCAGGCAGCGGTCTCTTTTGAGAACCTCCTTAGTGCAATAGAACTTCTTTTCTTTTAAAGGGTGGTACAGTCTCACTTTACACTCTTTCTTAACTGTTCATATAGGGGACAAAGCTGAAGTAAATGATCTGCTGTGCAGTCTAAAAGGCCAATCAATGACAATGAAACCATTGTCAGTAGTATACCAAACCTTAGTATCCTGTGGCATATTGACACGTATATGTCTGATGCCCGTCCACACATTTGGCACCATACTTACATGTGTTTCCAACACAGTCATCAATGCTGTGCTGACAGCGGGAACCAGTAAAACCAGTGTCACAGCTGCAAGAACTGTCAAAGCCATTGTTGATATTCTTACATGTGCCATTATTACAGTCTACATCATCACACGGCTGCTTCATTCTTTCACACGTATATGCCTCCGCTGCAAATCATTCAAAGTACATGTATCGTAAAACCAGAGTTAAGACTGTATCATGACACAATCTTTGAAACAAGAGGGCCAAGATGGCCCTATATGGCTCACCTTGGTACAAGTCCACTTCCCTAATGGAAGATCACTAGATAATGTTATATACCAAATAAGTTTTCCTATATACGCCTTTGTAAAACAAAGGATCCCCCCCCCCCGGGCAAGGTCAATTTTGACCCCAGGGGCATAATTTGAACAAACTATTAAGAGGTCTACTAGGCAATGCTACATGCCAAATATCTAAGCTCTAGGCCTTTTGGTTTCAGAGAAAAAGATTTTAAAGTTTTCCCTATATAAGCCTATGTAAAACTAAGTGACCCCCAGTGCGGGGTCAATTTTGACCCAGGGGTCATAATTTGAACAATCTTGGTAGAGGTCCACTAGCCAATGCTACATGCCAAATATCTAAGCTCTAGGCCTTGTGGTTTCAGAGAAGAAGATTTTTAAAGTTTTTCCTACATAAGCCTATGTAAAACTAAGTGACCCCCCCGTGCGGGGTCAATTTTGATCTGGGGCTCATAATTTGAACAATTTTGGTAGAGGTCCACTAGCCAATGCTACATGCTAAATATCTTAGCTCTAGGCCTTTTGGTTTCAGAGAAGAAGATTTTTAAAGTTTTTCCTATATATTCCTATGCAAAACTAAGTGACCCCCGGTGCGGGGTCAATTTTGACCCGGGGGTCATAATTTGAACGATTTTGGTAGAGGTCCACTAGACAATGCTACATGCCTAATATCTTAGCTCTAGGCCTTGTGGTTTCAGAGAAGAAGATTTTTAAAGTTTTTCCTATATATGCCTATGCAAAAACTAAGTGCCCACCCGCGCGTGGTCAATTTTGACCCGGGGGTCATAATTTGAACAATCTTGGTAGAGGTCCACTAGACAATGCTACATGCCAAATATCTAAGCTCTAGGCCTTGTGGTTTTAGAGAAGAAGATTTTTTAAGTTTTTCCTATTTGTTGCCATAGCAACCAGAGTTCTGCATGGAATGGAATTCTTTGAACAACTTTGATAGAGCTTCATGCAAGGAACATCCCTGCAAAGTCTCATCAACATTGGCCCAGTGGTTTCAGAGGAGATATCTTTTGAAGGAAATGGTGGATGGACGGACGGACGGATGATGTACGGAATGCGATCCTAATAGCTAATAAAAACTAGCAAGAAGACCCGGGGGCACTTATCATCCCTGGAAGGGTATTTATGTTGTAGTAGGATTTATACATTTATACTAATGACATGCCTCTACATTTAACTAATTCCTCATCAGATATGTTTGCAGATGACATCACCATTACATCGATTGGTCAAACAATAAACTCAATCTGTCACAATCTACAATCTGATCTTGACTCAGTACAAAACTGGTGTGCCAGAAATTCAATGATAGCAAATGTCCAGAAAACAAAAGCCATGTTTATCGCACCCTCAAACAGCATCTACAATACTAAACAACAATTCTGTTATAAACCTTACTCTTCAAGAATATTCAGTACAATTCTCACAAAAAACAAGAGCTGTCCCTCACAAGTGACGAATGCCCCCGAAAGAGGTGCCTCACAGTCTGTGTCCTCTCCATGTGCTCAATAAATGTGCTATGTAATTTTAAAATCCTTCCATGCATGACAGAGTAATCATGCATACAGTATTCCATTACTTTAAACACCAAGTGTGACCTTGACCTTTCAGGTAGGGACTTGGGTCTTGCACGCACCACATCCGCTTGATGTGCTAGACATTTGTGCCAAGTTAAAATCCTTCAAAGCATAATAAAGTTATAGTCCGGACACAAATGTATGCATATATACAGGATTCCATTACCTATAAACTCTAAGTGTGACCTTGACCTTTGTGGTAGGGATGTGGGTCTTGCACGCGACACGTCGTCTTGATGTGCTAGACATTTGTGCCAAATTATTTTAAAATCCTTCAAGGCATGACAAAGTTACAGTCCGGACACGAATGTGTGCATATATGCATATATAGAGGAATCCATTACCTTCAAACTCTAAGTGTGACCTTGACCTTTGAGCTAGGGACGTGGGTCTTGCACGCGACACGTCGTCTTGATGTGCTAGACATTTGTGCCAAGTTATTTTAAATCCTTCAAGGCATGACAAAGTTACAGTCCGGACACGAATGTGTGCATATATTGCATATATAGAGGAATCCATTACCTTCAAACTCTAAGTATGACCTTGACCTTTGAGCTAGGGACGTGGGTCTTGCACGAGACACATCGTCTTGATGTGCTAGACATGTGTGCCTAGTTATTTTAAAATCCTTCAATGCATGACAAAGTTACAGTCCGGACACGAATGTGTGCATATATAGAGGATTCCATAACCTTCATACTCCAAGTGTGACCTTCACCTTTGAGGTAGGGATGTGGGTCTTGCACGCGACACGTCGTCTTGATGTGCTAGACATGTGTGCCAAGTTATTTTAAAATCCTTCACTGCATGACAAAGTTACAGTCCGGACACAAATTTGTAAGTGGGGACGGACGGATGGACAGACGGAAAGACGGTGCGATTTTAATATGCCACCCTTCGGGGGCATAAAAATATTCATGGTGTCAATGTTGATCATACACTGAACTGGAAAACACATGTTCAGATGACACTAAATAAATGTAATTCATTGTTATACTTACTAATGAGAATTAAACAATTTTTAAATATTTGTACAAGAAAGCTGTTTTTTAATGCTTACATTCTTCCTCATAAAGATTACTGGGGTACCATCTGGGGAAACTGTAATGCTAAACTTCTAATTGATATGTACAAATTTCAAAAAACATGCTGTTAGGGTATTTTTGGATAAGGACTTCGTGTTGCAAATCACGTTGCGCGTTTAATTGTAAAAATACCTAAATATACCTGGATGGGTGTATGTATGAACTGTGGGCAAGTTATCAATAGTGATTTTAATATTCATTTAGCATCAAACTGTAATATAAATCTTCCAGAACGATTACGATTTCTATGGCAAATTTTGCGTTCTTTTGGCGTTAACGTGTATAATGAATTATTTAATTTCTGTCCCAATGACTTTTATCTGGCTTTATTAGGAAAGCCCATACAGTCACAAATCGATGATTACAAAGCATTTGTCTGCTTATGTCACAAATATCTGTTTCACGTCACTGAGGTTTGACCCGGACCTCAGAATATATGACGCACAGGAGGTAACTAGGTAGATATTCTGCGCATTAAACAATTAATGCGTAACAATAAATTATCTATTTCGATTACTAATAGATAGACTCTTAGATGAAATGTAAAATTGTATATATTTTGATGCTTCAATATGCTCTTTTTTGTTTTCTTTTCTCTTTCTTTTATGTTTTTGTACACACATGATATAATGTTGCTTTGTATGTATATCTCCTTAAAGGAGGAAATAAAGAACTGAACTGAACTGAACAGACAGAGTTTATTACAACTAGAATTGTGTCCAAAGGACACGGATGCCCCCACTGTGCAGATGTGCTCATAAACAAGAGCAAGCATATCTGTATGTAAGATTTTTATGTGGAACTTTTTCATTCCACTGTTTCATTTCTGTACATATACCTAAAATGATCTACAGGTAACCTTATGTACATGTTAAATTAAATTACAAATGTAAAATTTATATGTTCAATTATTTATATGGTATATAGTGAAAAAAATCAACAAAGGGCCATAATTCTGTTAAATTTGGTCGCAACAAATTTATATGGTATATAGTGAAAAAATCAACAAAGGGCCATAATTCTGTTAAATTTGGTCGCAACAAAAATTTCTTCCTTTACTACCATCTACACATTAAAGCTGTTCATCCCTGGAAGTTTAAGCAAAATCTGCCATCCGGTTTAAGAGGAGTTGCGTTCACAATATTTCTATATGGTATATAGTGAAAAACTTAACAAAGGGCCATAATTCTGTTAAATTTGGTCGCAACAAAAATTCCTTCCTTTACTACCATCTACACATTAAGGTTGTTCATCCCTGGAAGTTTAAGCAAAATCTGCCAACCAGTTTAAGAGGAGTTGCGTTCACAAAATTTCTATATGGTATATAGTGAAAAAATCAACAAAGGGCCATAATTCTGTTAAATTTGGCCGCAGCAAAAATTCCTTCCTTTACTGCCATCTACACATTAAGGTTGTTCATCCCTGGAAGTTTAAGCAAAATCTGCCATCCGGTTTAAGAGGAGTTGCGTTCACAAAATTTCTACATAGTATATAGTGAAAAAATCAACAAAGGGCCATAATTCTGTTAAATTTGGTCGCAGCAAAAATTCCTTTCTTTACTACCATCTACACATTAAGGTTGTTCATCCCTGGAAGTTTAAGCAAAATCTGCCATCCGGTTTAAGAGGAGTTGCGTTCACAAGATATATAGTGAAAAAATCAACAAAGGGCCATAATTCTGTTAAATTTGGTCGCCGCGAAAATTCCTTCCTTTACTACCATCTACACATTAAGGTTGTTCATCCCTGGAAGTTTAAGCAAAATCTGCCATCCGGTTTAAGAGGAGTTGCGTTCACAAGATTTCGGGACGTACGGACGGACGGACGGACGGACTGACGGACTGACAGACTGACGGACTGACGGACTGACGGACGGACGGACAAGTGCAACGCTATATGCACCCCACTTTGTGGGGGGCATAAAAAGGCATTTTTAGTGTATAAATCTCAAACAACCTTTTTCCAGGAAATCCTTGGCATATTCAGGTTCAAAGATTTGGAACTCTATTTCTTTAGAAGTAAGAAATTGTAGAAAAAAGCAACTACCTTAAGTGGTGGTTCTCTGGTGGGCAACACAACTCATAGTTTAAAAGTTATCAATAAATTAACAGAAAAACACTAAGTCTTGTTACTTTTTCATTTTTGTGTCTATTACTGTAAATGTTTTGTCTTTAATACACTGGTTGTTTTTTGAATTTATATAATTATGTATTGATGTTTTTCATAATTCTTTTGTACTCTGTTGTTTAATTTTTTCTGTAACCTTCTTCTTTCATTAGTTAGGTTTTTTTTAATATAATATTGTAACTGTATATATGTGCATTGAAAGAGGCTCACATGTAAGACTGCTCTCCAACTGTGTTGCCTCTTTAAAGAAAGTCTTTATTATTATTATTATTATTATTATTATTATTATAAGGTAAACATATGTTCATAAATCCCATCAGTTGAAAATGATTGCTAGTTTCTTGGGACAAGTGTTTTAAAATTGTTTATTGGTTTAAATGCATATGCTTCCAAAGTTTGACATTACCACCATTATTTTCACAAGGTCATCTGCCTTCATATCCAAGCATATCACTTTAGTGACCGATCCAGACCATCACTTATTTTATAGTTCAATTTTTACACCTAGCCACTGACCACCAGGTGTGACCACAACTATATAAACCTTAAGAAAGCACGAGGATCTCATAGTTACAGTAGCAACCAGTCATCGCAGAACATGTACATATCTACTACGTTTAACAAGTGAAGTTTTTACGTTGCTTTTGGTAAGAACCAGGTCTGGTGTTGAAATGAATTGAAATTATTTTTTAAATGTTTACAAACAAGTTTGTAATATTTTGTTGAAGTGGCTTGGTTATAGTAATGCTGTTACTATACAAAAATTATTTTATTTTCAGTTTATACCAGAGGACGTCGTCAATTTTTCAGCCAGCCACGCCCCGGCCTTTTGCTTTGTCAATTACTCTCTCTCGTCTATTGCTGCTAGTGCAATATACCCAGATGTCCTTACACTTATTGGTTCCTCTAGTGAGGACGAATTTTCTGGCTTTGAGCCCGAGATTGAAAAACAGGCCCTGCGAGGCACCGCAAATAAGACTTGAGCCTTGGTTGTAACAAAAGTTACAAAGATAAGTAACTCTAATCAGCTTGATAAGTCTATTTCCGGTGATAAAGAAATCTCACATGGCATGGAAAAAGAACCTAATAAAAGGTCAGATAATGTTATCGATCTTAATAACTTGACATCTTAAAGTTAAGGTCTATCTTAGGCATTCAAATGTCTTGAAAAAAATCCCCCCTTCTCAGAAAACAGTAATTATGACGGAGAGTCGTCAGACTCTGGTCACAGAGCCTTACACAGGGACAATTTGTTGAAAAACATCGGCGATAGTTTGTTTAGGGATGATAAAAATGACGGGGATGACCCTGAGGGAGAAGCTGATGAGTTATGTTGGACACTCTCTAGGCTGAAATCCCCCGACAAGGGTTAGCCTATTAGTAATTCTTTGGCAGAAATAATAAACACTGCATGTATGCAACAATGTCAGGTAGATAATATTACAGATTATATTAAGATTATATTATAAAGTCCCATCTAATTGTAAGTATATGGGGGCCCCTCAGATTAACAAAGATATTTGGGGTGATCTGGCAAAAATAAAGAGGGTACAGTCCACTGACAAAGCCTAGTTATAACTGGCATGTTACCCATTTTGGATCTTGCTAAGGTATTGAAAACACATATTTCTACTCTCCCACAGGTTAAAAATCTTATTGCGGATTCAATTACAGTCCTACGTCAAGTTCAGTTTTTGCTTACTGTGACAAGACACTACCTTTTAAGACCAGCTTTGAAATCTAGATATTCAAACATTTGTAGTGTAATTGTAATTACCTCAAACCTTTTTGGTGATGACATTTCAAAAGAATTGAAAAAATGCGAAAAAAGTGTTAAAATTGGAAAATAAAGTTACAATCCTGGGTTTTCTAGGTCAAGACAGAGCAATTATGGTCCTTACAGGGGCAGTCGTGGCAGAGCATACAACGACAAAGGTCATCCTTATGGCAGGCGACCTTACAGGGAAAGGCAGAAGCTGTATGGTCAATTTGGTTATCAGCACATTATTCCGAGAATAAATGAGAACAAGAGCTGTCAGAAGGACAGCGCGCTCGACTTTTTTAGTGCTTGCCTATAAAACAAAACTTTGACAGTTAAGGGCACACAAGACTTTAACTAGGAATTTCTAAGTACAAATCAAGAAACATTTTCACAGAGTTATCTTCTCTTGCTTACAGATAGGTCTCATGATGGCACATAAGAACTCCAACTTCCAAAGTAATATCTCAAATGGTTAAGTCAACAAGTGGACAAGAATGAAAATTTTAACTGAGTTTCTAAGTCAAAAAGGGCCATAATTCAAATAAAATCCTTGACAGAATTACCTTCTCCTGCCCATGTTTTTGGATCATGATAGTAAACAAGTATTCCAACTTTCAAATTAATATCTCAAACAGTTCAGTCAAAAAGTGGACTGGTACGAAAAACTTAACCAAGATTCTAAGTCGATAAAAGGCCTTAATTTTTAAAACAAATCCCTGACAGAGTTACCTTCTCTTGCGTACAGATGGGGGTAATGATGTGAAATAGCATTAAAAGTTTCAAAGCAATATCTCAAAGGGTTAAGGCAATAAGTGGATTTTACCCATATTCAATGTATTTTCTAAGTAAAAAAGGGGCATAATTCTGTCAAAAACCTTGACAGAGTTATGTCCTCTTGTCTGTTGATGAAGGTCGTGATGGTAAACAAGTATGGTTAGTTTCAAAGCAATACCTCCAATGGTTTTGAAATAAAGTGAGGTGGTACAAAAAACTTAACCAAGCTCAATACACTTTTTAAGTAAAAAAAGGGCCATAATTCTGTCAAAAACCTTGACAGAGTTATGTACTCTTGTCTGTAGATGGAGGTTATGATGGTAAACAAGTATGGTAAGTTTCAAAGCCATACCTCTAATACTTCTGAAATAAAGTGGGGTGGTACGAAAAACTTAACCAAGGTGTGACGCCAACGCCGACGCCGGGGCGAGTAGGATAGCTCCCCTTTTCATAGAAAAGTCGAGCTAAAAATGTAATGGCAACAGCCACAAGTTCAAATGGAGCAGTTCACCCAAACTAGAACCCCAGGTTTTCAAAGCAAAGGTAAGCAATGCTGAGAGGGTTAAGAATAGTTCTGATGCATAGAAAGCTTTGACATGAGGTCTCATCCACAAATACAAGCTAACATAGTTGCTCTTATGGACGGACCTTTATAAAATTTGCGTGTGACACATTATTCCTTTTGATGAAAATCCTGTTCAGAATAAATTACCAAACCAAATTGCCTTTTCTGAGGTTGAAAAAATTTTGGTTGATCACGAAGTTCAAAATATGTTAGAGGAAGGAGCAATTATTGCATCTAAACATGAAATGGGAGAATTTATTTCAAACATTTTCCTTGTTCCTAAACCAAACGGGAATTATAGACCAGTTATCTATGTAAGACAATTAAATGAATTTGTACACTACGAAAAATTTAAGCAGGAAACTTTCCAATTTGTTTTAGAATTAGTGCAACCCAATGAATGGTTTACTTCTCTTGATTTAAAGTCGGCCTACTGGTCTATACCTATACATAAAGATTGTGTGAAGTTTCTAAAATGTTCATGGCAAAACAAGCTATACGCTCATAATGTTTTACCGTTTGGACTTTCCTCAGCGCCATATTGCTTCACCAAGACTCTAAAGCCTATACACTCTTTTTTCTGGCAAATGGGCATAAGATGCTCCTTTTATATTGATGATTCCATTGAAATGGACGCTGATAGACAAGCTTGCGCCAAAAATGTTTTGACAGTGTATGATCAATTAGACACTTTAGGTTTTGTAATTAATAATCAGAAATCAGTTTTAGTACCTACTCAACGAATTACGTATTTTGGTTATATACTTAATTCTATACTTTTCAAGGTTTTCCTTCCACAAGATAAGATTTCAAAAATTCTAAAAACTGCAGATTGTTTGCTTAGCAAGACAGAGATAAGAATCGTGCTATCTGATATATAGTATAAATGGATTGTGAAATGTCTTGAAATAATAAAGAGACAGATTTACTTAAAGTTTATGTTGTCTCCTTTAAAGATGCCTGGATATGAATGCAGAAGGCCTTACTCCAATAATGGACCCCCCATCCAAACACTTGTTGTGAGAGATGGGGGACATTATTGGAGTAAGGCCGGAGGCCGAAATATCCAAACACCCACCCTAAATACAAACATTAAGACTTAAAAGGCTACCCTGTATAATATATGGAAGTGTGTGGAAAATCACACTGGTATCAAAATGATATTGACTTGTGATCAGTCTTTTGTCTGATAAGTACTTCTGTGTTTTGAGCCAACATAAACTTGTCTTTAAAACTATCAGGTCCTCGTGCTTTCTGGAGGTTTATATAGTTGTGTTTACCTGGTGGTAAGTGGCTAGGTGTAAAAATTTTACTATAAAATAAGTGAAGGTTCGAATCGGTCACTAAAGTGATATGATATGATTTGATATTTCAGCCTCTAGCCCAACTCGAATAATGTCCCCCATCCGTCACAACAAGTGTTTGGATGGGGGGTCCATTTTAATTATGTGAAGAAGATACTGTTACAGAATATTTTCAAATATTTCAAATATTTTTGAAACCTAAATCATGGTACACAAAGCAAATACAGTTATCTGTTTTGTGATTTTGACATTTGAAATACAAGCATAAACAACATATCAATAATAATGATCTTCTTTGTTGTCTGTGTCAAAGTTAATTTAAGACTTTTGTAAGAAAACAAGCGCACAAAATGGTACAGAAAAGGCCAAAAACATATTTACCATTGAATTTAACAATGTCAGTATTTGTTATAAAGAAACTAGGAGTATACACAAACATTGGTAAGGAAATTATGACTTCTAACATTTTTTTGACAGCCATTCAAGAAATTTGTCCATGACTCAAGATAATGTTCATGCATGATAATTTTGCTGTGTCATCAATTTCAAGACCATTCAATCTATTAACCCTAACTGGATAAAAGAATCAAAACAGTTCTCACCTGGTTTATCATCACAGTCTTTATGAATAGCAACAGACTTCTCATTTTCTTTTGCTGCATAACTGCCATTGTACAGTATACAAAGAGAAGCTTCTTCTATGAAATTAGCGACAGAACAGTCAGCGTTTTCTTGGCACTGTGTTTCACAGTCCTCAAGTGATGAACCAGTTAAGGGACCTCCAACAAAATTAGTATTTGGAAACGTTGCACCCTCATTTTCCGCGATATCCATGGCACATCTGTATCTAGGTTCAAACAAAGCCATGTTGCATACACAAGCACCTTCCATTCTGTTTAAACTGCTGTAACATATATTGCCAATACCGCAGTTCTGGCTGTTGCAGAAATTTGGTGTGTTCTGGCAGTTTCCTCCCGAGAAGCCAGACTTGCAATCACATCTGTAGTCATTTACTAAGTCAACACATTTACCATCATAGGGACATGCCAGTGGGTGTACAGTACATTCATCTGAAATTATGATCAAAACATGATTATCATTTAAAGATTAAAATTTGTTTATTCCCTTGCTTGGCTGCATGACTCCTCGCTGTGCTGCACGATTCCTCGTTGTGCTGCATGATTCCTTGCTCTGCTGCATGATTCCTTGCTCTGCTGCATGATGCCTCTGCACTGTAGACTATGATCATGGTACACATGTTTTAAGCCAACTGTAAATTGTTTCACTTTTGCTTTTTTTAACTAAAAAGTACTTGCAAATTTAAGAAATTGTGATGTAAATTTTAAAACAAATCATTGTGAACGGTTTCGATAATGACAGAACAAAAATTGACACAGAACTGGAACTGTCAACCATCAATGAATATCACACCCAGTAGATACTATACCTCTTTGTTTCAATGTCAAAACATAAAGTAAAGAATTAGCTAAGCTCTCCACACTTTTGTTTATTGTTTTGTTCCTACAGGCAATTTTGTATTGTTTTTACATTTTACAGAATTACTACTGTTCACATTACATCTCTTGTGCATGGTAAATCATTTGCTAATCCTAAGATAGAATGGACATGTCCACTTCAGACATTTTGCAGAGATAGACATGCCCACTTTAGACACTTAGCAGACATGGACATGTCCACTTTAGACACTTAGCAGACATGGACATGTCCACTTTAGACATTTTGCAGAGATGGACATGCCCACTTTTGACATTTAGCAGAGATGGACATGACCACTGTTGACATTTAGCAGAGATGGACATGCCCACTTTTGACGTTTAGCAGAAAATAACATGTCCAAGTTAGACATTTAGCAGACCTGGACATATTCTTTTAGCAGAGATGGACATGCCCACTTTAAGACATTAACCAGAGATGGACATGTCCACTTTAAACAATTAGCAGATCAAGGTTTTATACAGTATAGAGGTGCTTATTTCTATATAAATATTGCGCACACTGTGAAAGCATTAATATCCAAAGAATACTAATTTTCATGAATTGCATAGAGGGTTGAGTTTACAAATCTCAGTAAAAAAAACCTGCAATATTTCTATCATCTGTAAGTGAAGTAAATTCCACAAAGTCTTATACTCAATACATTACATTTTGTATCAAAGACATTTCATACCATTTTTTCAAGTAACATTCACAGAATTTGCTATGAAGACTATATATTTATTTGTTTCATTATCAGACTAAGCTTTCGAAAGTCTGACCCATAAAATTAAAGTTATTCTAGCCATTTATTGGAGAGATCAAATTTATTCTAACCAATCATTGATGAAATCAAAGTCATTCTGGCAAATCATTGATGAGATCACAGGGCAGTCGTGGGCGGTGTGGCCGGTGCAGCCATGGCCACATCACTTTTTCAACTCATTTAGGTAGAAATTGTCATTTCCCTAAATATCTAAAATTTTCGTAAACTCCAGCTGGGCAATCTTCAGTGACCTGCTACACGCATGACCGTGTTTTATGGCCCAACCAGTAGACGATCAGCAGCTGTAAAATGGTCTATATTGTTAGGGTCAATTCTATTTCTCAAACTGTCAGATCAGAAAAAACTTAATACATTTCATTTTAGATTTTAAGAATTAGTATTTCATAGATCTATGCATATTTTGAAATAATTTATTCTATTTCATGATGTTGGCGTTTATTTCTTTTAGTTTGAAATCAATCTAAATGAAACACAAGTGATTACAAATTGAAATTAAAAATAAATGCACTTATATAATGAATGAATGAATGAATGAATGAATGAATGAATGAATGAATGAATGAAGGAAAGGATAAATAAAAGAACCAACAAACAAACAAACAAACAAACAAATGATGAATGAATGGATTTACATTTACAAATGCCAATATATTTATTCATGATAAAAATGGTAATGTTTATCCATGATCAATACTTGTGTCATGTTGTTTACATGTATATTTATGATGTATTTTGATTTGATTTGAAGCATATTTTATAAAGGTTCGTCCATGAGAGCATTTATATTAGCTTGTTTTCTTGGATGAGACCTCGGCATGTCTCCTACCATGCCTATACTTAACAAAATGAGTTTTTTCTGAGTCCAAAAAAGGAGATATTTACTTGACTGCAATTTCCAGTCAGTTTCAGCCAAAGAGAGAATTTGTATGGTGTAAATACAGTCAAACCTGTGCTTTCGACCACCTCTGAATAAAGGTCACATTGTGAGTAAAGACCAGTCTTTCAGAAACCATTATTGATTAAACAGGACAATTTGACCTCTGAGTAAAGATTACCTGTAAACAAAGGCAACATTTTAACTCTCTCATCAAAGGATGACCTGTGTTCACAGGTTTGACTGTATGGTTGTTACTTTTTGTACTCATTTTATATCCCACTAGATTATGCATAAAAATACTGCTCTAGAATGTAGCCATTTTATTCCAAACTAGACCTATCACTAAATGTGATTAATACCCCCGAAAGACTGCTTTATAAACTGAGGAAGTTCGTAGTAACAGAATACCTTGCAAAAAAAAGATAGAGATATTGTTCTTGGCAATAACTCTGTAATTAGTCAAGATAGAGTTGTGGTTCTTGTACACTGCACTTCCTCTCATTGTGCATGACCACTGTATGAAGTTGTATTGAATTCCAACTAAAAGTTTTCAAGTTATGCTCTGTGACAATGATAAGTAACAAAGGGCAATAACTCTGTAATTACTCAAGAAAGAGTTATGGTTCTTGTACACTGCATTTCCTATTATTGTGCTAGACCATTGTATGAAGTTGTATTGAATTCCCACAAGTAGTTTTCAAGTTATGCTCCGGACAAGGAAAAGTAACAAAGGGCAATTACTCTGTAATGAGTCAAGATGGAGTTATGGTTCTTGTGCACTGCACTTCCTCTCAATGTGCTTGACCATTGTATGAAGTTGTATTGAATTCCAACTAGTAGTTTTCAAGTTATGCTCCGTACAAGGAAAATGCAACAGACCACCTGACTGACCAACTGTCCGACCGACCAACCGACCGACGACCACCGGGTGACTCCTATATACCCCCCCAAACTTCGTTTCGGGGATATAGATATACCCTAAAACAATCATATGTGCATCCTCAAATAAAAATTTCATGATCATGTCCCCGGACTCCCCTAGGACATCTCATCCTACATATACTTTGGCAGCACCACTCTACAGGCCTGGATCAAAGTTATTCTAGCCAATCGTTGATGCTATCAAAGTCATTTTTAGTAACAAAACTCACCTATCTGTTCTGTGCAGTTTAAACCTGTATATCCAGTGTTACATGTGCACTCATACCTCACTGAACCAAAAGCCTCACAAGAACCTCGATCACATGGGTTTGGACTACATGGGTGGTTTGCAATGGTACAGCTAGAAAGTAAATATCCTCTATTATATTCATTTATCCTCAATGATTACCAAGCAACTATTTGCAACTTATGGTTTATTGACCTAGAGACTCACTATCTCTGAGTTATCAAAAACAGTGTAAGTTATGTGCTCTTGATTTCCTCATTATAAGATGAAAGTAAAAGTGGAATTAGTGAATAAATTGTGTGTTTTATTAACTTTCGAAAACTTTTGAAATGTCTATCATTTTAAGAAAGTTACCATCATTAGAAAAACACCACTAACGATGGAAAATCACTACCAGCCATTGCCAACCCTAGCTTTGTCTTATCAGCATAAAATAATTCATACTTCAGTATTTTATTTCCAAACACTTTTTCTCCTATTACACGTTACAGAATGTTTGAAACTCCCGATATGGCCATTTTCACAGGATTTACAACAACCCATAAACCAAATCCCTCAAACTAAAATTGTTGGTCCCTTCGGGTTAGAGGGAACAAAGTTTGACAGTTATAACTTAACAAAAATAATAAATACAACTGGTTTCAGTTAAAAATCATTTCCAATGACCTGAACTTGTACTGGGCTAGATAGCAAGTGATTCTGCCTTTGTGACCAGTGCAGATCAAGATCATTTTGCATATCTATGCAGTCTAAATTATCTCCCCTGTTCATGACCCCAGTAAATATTCAACAAGCATCCCTTTGAACACCTACTGGTAAATGCCCTAAATGAAAGATGGACAAATTCACTTAAAATAATTGATCAGGTGTAGAGTTTAGAATTCCCGCACTTCAAACTGACTTACAATTGGCCTTTGAATCCACCTGCTGAAGGACACACACACTGAAACCCATTGATTTTGTCCATACATTCGGAGTTCTCGCTACAAGCTGCATCTGCACAGTTGTCATCTGTGTCCACTTCACAGTGATTGCCATCAAATGCTGTTTAAACATGAGAAATGGTAAAGATCTTTTAGAGGTCAATGATCACTTTGGCTGCTACATGTACTTGTGGCTCTTTTATAAAAATGAGACGTCATAATGTCAGAATTAACCAATGTTTTTACGAAAAACATTATGCTTACGCTGCCTTTTAAATTAAAACTTATATCCTTTGCATACCGGCATATTTTGTTACACACTCGACAGACATGCATGTGTTTTTGTAAACACTGTACATCACGTTATGCTACTTTCGGTTTACTGCGCGTGTTGTATACGTCAGCAAATAGATTGAGCTGTAACATGAAAGTAAAATTTCCATTGGCTCACCCACAGAGGTCACGCGCAGGGATCACCCTGTCTGCTAACCTGCGCATGGACTTCTTTTTGTTTTTTTTTGTTTTGCTAACGAGAGGTCATAAGATGTCAATATACCTAGGTTTGAGTACGACATGTCTGCTTTATGTCTGTTAAAAAATATTTGCACGCACTCAAAACACTATCCCACAGGGGCCTGTATGCGAACGTTGGTAAAATGACGTCTTAATATCAGAATTGACCAATGCTTTTACGAAAAACATTATGCTTATGCTGCCTTTTAAATTAAAACTTATATCCTTTGCATACCGGCATATTTTGTTACGCACTCGACAGACATGCATGTGTTTTTGTAAACACTGTACATCACGTTATGCTACTTTTGGTTTACTGCACGTGTTGTATACGTCAGCAAATAGATTGAGCTGTAACATGAAAGTAAAATTTCCATTGGCTCACCCACAGAGGTCACGCGCAGGGGTCACCCTGTCTGCTAACCTGCACATGGACTTCTTTTTTTGTTTTTTGTTTTGCTAACGAGAGGTCATAAGATGTCAATATACCTAGGTTTGAGTACGACATGTCTGCTTTATGTCTGTGAAAAAATATTTGCACGCGCTCAAAACACTATCCCACAGGGGCCTGTACGCGAACGTTGGTAAAATGAAAATTTTCAAAGCTGGTAAAATTGTGTCCAAGGTCATTTTCAAGGTTGTCTTAAAGTGTCAGCATTTGCATCGGACGTCTGAGTTTTCAACATTCAGGAGCTGTTGGCATAGCCTTTAAATTCATACAGACAAAACATGTTCCATACGGTAACTGTCACTTCTATGGAAGGCCAAACCTGTCTTAACCCGCGTATACGGTTTATTACGTTATCGGCGTTCAAAGGATATATAAAATTCCGTAAGATCCGTGTTTTCGTTTTTTTTCACCTGAATTTGCATTCATTGAAAATGGGATTAAACATGAGACTTTGGCATAAAAACAGACTTTTCTTGTATAACCTTTGCACACCGGCATATTTTGTTACACACTCGACAGACATGCATGTGTTTTTGTAAACACTGTACATCACGTTATGCTACTTTTGGTTTACTGTGCGTGTTGTATACCTCAGCAAATAGATTGAGCTGTAACATGAACATAAAATTTCCATTGGCCCACCCACAGAGGTCACGCGCAGGGGTCACCCTGTCTGCTAACCTGCGCATGGACAGTGCAGTTCGTGAGTTCGAATCCAACTGAATTTTTATATTTTTTACTATGCCAATGAAATGG
This sequence comes from Saxidomus purpurata, assembly GCA_022818135.1. NCBI lineage: Eukaryota > Metazoa > Mollusca > Bivalvia > Venerida > Veneridae > Saxidomus > Saxidomus purpurata. The sequence continues at coordinate 9,680,997 of JAFMSR010000002.1, read as the reverse complement.
TTAGATAGTTAAGAGTGGTTACATGTTACCCCACTCCTGTTATTTGTATAATATCACTTTTATTAGGAAAGTCTGCCTACATTTCAGAAGCTACACATGCCTCTGATCCTAGGTTTTTACTGTTTTTGGATCGATTGTTTCTCAATTGGTCCAATGTTAACAGAGTATAGCTTCCTTACGGCCGAACGCACAACATACAAACAAGGAGTTCCATATATTCAGTTGTTATGCATTACACTGTCTTCTGTTTTAAAAATTATATAGTAACAGATCTAAATAATTTAATAATTTCAAAACATTTCAGAATAGCATAATTGTATTTTGTTTTTCTTTAAATTTGTAATTAAACAAGAGGGCCAAGATGGCCCTATATCGCTCATCTTGGTACAAGTCAACTTGCCTGGTGGAAGATCACTAGACAATGTTATATACCAAATAGGTTTTCCTATATACATCTTTGTAAAACAAATGACCCCCCCCCCCCAGTGAAAGGGCAATTTTGACCCCAGGGGCATAATTTGAACAAACTTTAAAGAGGTCTACTAGGCAATGCTACATGTCAAATATCTAAGCTCTAGGCCTTGTAGTTTCAGAGAAGAAGATTTTTTAAGTTTTTCCTATATAAGCCTAAGTAAAACTAAGTGACACCCCTGGCGGGGTCAATTTTGATCCCAGGAGCATAATTTGTACAATCTTGGTTGAGGTCTACTAGGCAATGCTACATGCCAAATATCTAAGCTCTAGGCCTTGTGATTTCAGAGAAAAAGATTTTTAAAGTTTTTCCTATATAAGCCTATGCAAAAGTAAGTGACCACCCATGCGGGGTCAATTTTGACCCGGGGGTCATAATTTGAACAATCTTGGTAGAGGTCCACTTGACAATGCTACATGCCAAATATCTAAGCTCTAGGCCTTGTAGTTTCAGAGAAGATTTTTAAAGTTTTTCCTATTTGTTGCAACAATGAACAACTATGATAGAGCTTTATGCAAGGTACATCCCTGCAAAGTTTCATCAACATTGGCCCAGTGGTTTCAGAGGAGATGTCGTTTGAAGGAAATTGTGGACGGACGACAGACGGAATGCAATCCTAATAGCTCACTCTGGCACTTTGTGCCAGGTGAGCTAAAAATCAATGTGATATCTGTTCTAGATAGAACAAGAGCTGTCCCTCACAAGTGACGAATGCCCCCGAAAGAGGTGTCTCACAGTCTGCGTCTTCTCCATGTGCTCAATAAATGTGCTATGTAATTTTAAAATCCTTCCATGCATTTCAGAGTTACCATGCATACAGTATTTCATTACTTTTAAACACTAAGTGTGACCTTGACCTTTGAGGTAGGGACTTGGTTCTTGCACACAACACATTGTCTTGAGATGTGCTGAACATTTGTGCCAAGTTATTTTAAATCAATTAATGCATGACAAAGTTACAATCGGGACACAAATGTATGCATATATACAGGATTCCATTACCTATAAACTCTAAGTGTTATCTTGACCTTTGAGGTCGGGACGTGGGTCTTGCACGTGACACATTGGCTTGAGATGTGCTGAACATTTGTGCCAAGTTATTTTTAATTCAATCAATGCATGACAAAGTTATAGTCCGGACACAAATGTATGCATATATACAGGATTCCATTACCTAAAAACTCTAAGTGTGACCTTGACTTTTGAGGTAGCGACGTGGATCTGGCAAGGGACATGTCGTCTTGATGTGCTAGACATTTGTGCCAAGTTATTTTAAAATCCTTCAATGCATGACAAAGTTACAGTCAGGACATGAATGTGTAAGTTGGGACGCACGGACGGACAGACGGACAGATGGACGGTGCGATTTTAATATGCCACCCTTCGGGGGCATAACTATTTTCCTACGCGGTTTTGATCACAACTAGTCAGACTGGAGACACTAACAGACAACTAGTCAGGCCGAATAATTTAAAGTCTTTTACCCGATATTGTTTTTTGTGATCATAAACTATCTGAACATCGTAATACATTATGGAACCACTAGGTACTTTTACAAAACTCGGAATTCAACATAAAACATTTTTTTATTTTGCCAATGCCTTTATCATCAAAAGTGTATCTTTAAAGATATGTCGCACTATAGCGTCTGAAACACTAGTCTAAAATACGCATTTAGGTGTAAAACTGAAACTTATCAGCAATTTAACTTTACAGAGGCACTGGTAGATGTCTTTTTGAAAAATGACAATATATTTTTATGCTTTAAACATGCTGTAATTGTTATATTTCATGTAAATGCGTGGTTCGAAAAGGGTACGAAAATGTCCGCATTTTACTGAAGTCGGTTCGTACCTGGGTACGAATAACTGTAAGAAATCACATAGATCTACATGTCTTAAATACGATTTTTAAATGTAGATAGAAATGCAATAATCTAAAGGGAAAATCAAATTCATGTCTCTAGAGCATGCTGTCATTTACAAAGAACAGATATTAACTCAATATAGATACAAATAAGATTTATTGTATTGTATTGTAACTAAAACTTTCAAAACTTAACCATGATTCTTTTGCTACACTTAATTTTGGCAGGTACATTCATACATACATTAATGATATTGTATCATTATTATCATCATCACCATCATCACCACCATCATCATCATCATAATCACCATTATTATCATTATTATTATTGATATTAGTATTAGTATTATTATTATTATCATTACTTGTTACGAAATATTACTTGAGTCTAATATGTTGAATATGAAAGATAATAGCCTGCTGTTGTTGTTTTAGACAAGTTATGAAAATTTAATACAGCATGGTAGAGAGGCTGGTAATGACTAGGGGTGATATATTGCAATTCACAGTATTTTGGAGTAAACAAACTGCAATTTCTCCGCATTTATGTTGTAAATGAACATTTCGGAATTCATGTGTGATGAATAGCGATTGAATTCAATATATCAGACCCTGATGATAGCGACTGATTCGAAATTTTATAATATGCTATTTATCTAATAAGGTAAAATGAAAAATATCTTAGTATAAATTATACAAATGTAAATCGTTTTAAAAAGAACAGTTTAAATTTGCTGTAATTTTGTTCCGTGACGACTATGACAGACAGTAGGCTGTATATTGCTCTATCAAAAAAGAGTAAGCAAATAAACATGAATGACTTTGTCCAAGGAAAGATTTAATTACTTTATAACCATGATATACCCATGTTTGAATACTTCAAAGTATATTTTTGTTTGAGTGACTCACTTTCAATATATTGCAATAGGGATCCCAACACAGTACCACATATTGCAATATATCACAATACGAGTTCTGGCAATACCATCCCTATTTATGACCAAACTAGTAGACCGAACATAATAATATCAAGGCCAAAAGTCAAGTCGACATTGGGCCAACAAAACAAAGCTTAGGCTTAGAAAGTACAGCCTTGGTAGGGATGAAGCTTTCTGGTTAAGCTTTCTTAAATTCACTTTTTCGGTAATTATTAAAGCCTTGAAACTTCTTGTCCATTTCCCTCATAAAGCTGAAATGGTGTCAGGTTTACGTTATACAATACGCACAATACTGTATTGCCGATAGTCAAAACTATTAGATCTTTGCAATCAGTATTAGCTAGACACTTGGTGCTACATTCTGAGGCCGTAGCTGCAGATGGTGAATCAAATGGAGCAGGATCATTGGGTCCAACTCTATTTGTACCTTGCTCTTCCATTTTACACTTGTCTAAATCTGAAACAATTACAACAACAGCTGTTTGTGAAACAGGTATGTCCCCTTGATGCAATCAGTAAAGTGGAAAAAATGAACTATGCCAGGAAACGTTTTGAAAGTAAAAGTCAGTGAAGACCTAATAACCTGAAAATGAATTGGGGTCATCCGCTTTCAATCAAGTTTGAAAAAAAAAATGTATGTTTTTTTCATATGGCCTTATAAAATATAAATTCAAATGCGCATTCATAAAAAAAATTCATATGGCCTTATAAAAATATTTGGCCTTAAAAAACAGGAGGCCCAAAAGGGTGAGTATCTCTCTACTGGTGTGACTGCACTGTTCTGAGTAAGTTTTGTGAAAATCTTTTGCAATGTTATTAAGGAAAAGCTAACAAGAGTTCACTGTAACCTTGACCCACTGACCCCAAAATACAGTAGGGATCATCTACTCAGTAAGACCAATAATCCTATGACGTTTGAAGACTGTGGGCGATATTGATCTCAAGATATTAAATAGAAAAGATTTTCAAAGTTTTGGTCGCTGTGACCTTGACTTTTGACCCACTGACCCTTAAAACATAGAGAACATCTACAAGTTACAGGAACACTTATCACCAAGTTTCATCAAAGTCAAATGAAAATTGGAATCTTAGAGTGTTATCAAGGAAAAGTTTATGGACAGACAGATGAAAGAATCACCATGGCATGAGCTCTGCTGGACTTAGTCCAGTAGAGGTAAACATGAGGGCCAAGATGGCCCTTTATTGCTCACCTGGCTTTAACCACTGGCTTTAATACAAGGTCAACAATGGTGTTACAGAAAGGGTAAAAATTGACCTTGTGTCACAAAAATGACAGACGGGCCTCGATTTCTACATAAATATAGTGACAGCAATTTTATCATTGTTTTTGTAAAGTTTGGATAATTGTGTTAATTGCTAGACTTTTCCTATAAAAGTAAGAGCATGGTTTCTTAGTATTGAGTTTCTTATATTTTCATATATTTTTCACTTAATTTGGTTCAGTAATAAGAAAGTCATATGTTCGCATTTCTGGTTGTTTACTGCGACCACTATAACAAACCTCAATTTATATAACTTATTTCGACCATCATAAATTGTATTCCTGCATTTCATGTCTGCACGGTGGTTATGATTTCCCTGTGAATTTATAGACAGGCTGGAAGATTTATTATTTAAGAATGACTGACAATTAGAAAATTGCACATACATAGTATTATGACTTGATATGCGAGATGTTATAAAGTTTCTACTTTAGCTTGATCAAGGTAAATGAAGTTATATTTGAAAGTTTTTATTTTGTTTCGTAAATTGTTTTAGTAGAGAGATTCTTTTCAGTAAAAGATTTTGTAAGCTATTTTGTTTTATATTATGATTTAGTTTTCAAAGATGTCGTAAATTTCAAAGTAGCTGAATTTGTTTAAGTTCATCAGGAATCAGGAAGTTTGTTTTTCTTTTAAATAACTCCAATGCCATCGTGTGATTACTTTGCTTCAGTAACCATTGATTATCTTGTCTAATGTAATGATTGTACATAGTGAATGTAAGCTTCAGTTTAAATCAGTTACCCTTCTGTAAATCTGCCATGGACTGCCATCATTTTCCACCGAATTACATGGAAATCCATGGCATTTGGTGAAAAAAATGATGAAAATGGACAGAAAGACATGGAAAACGGTGGCATTTTCAAAATTGCCACCGTTTTCCATTGATCGGTGTAAAAAATGCCACCATCTGCCATGGAATAGTAGTGGCAATCGATGTAAATTTGGACTTAGTTTTTTTAAGGGGTGGAAAACGGTGTAAACCACAGACTGCAGTACAAATTATAAGCTAATCTCTGGACTTAGAAATTTTGCAGAGTGGCAAACGGTGGAAAACACTTAGACTTTTTCTAATGCAGTACAAATTATAAGCTAAATTGCTGGACTTAGAAATTTTGCAGAGTGGCAAACGAGATATAGCATTTTAAGATTTCACTCTGATTTAATGTAAGTTTTGAAATTGTTTACAGTCAAACCTAGGAACAAAGACCAATCTTGGGGAAGAAGCTCATGTGATCTCTGTTGATAGGTGGTCTTTATTCATAGGATATAAGACAGTGTCTACATTATATTGAATAGTGCATGGTTTTCCCCCAACTGGTCTTTAATTGCAGAGTAGTCTTTGTTTGGAGGTGGTCTTTAACACAGGTTTAAATGTACAACTAAGTCCACAACAAAGTGAAATTCCAAATTATGATAAACAGAACAGGAAAAATTCTAGGTTTAATTTAATAGCAGTCTCATATTTAAAATTTAACGATGAAAAAATCAAATTGTATAGTTTTGTACCATACCTTATTCGGATATATATCTTAGTTGCATTGTATATACACTGACCTGTTATTTCTGATTTTTATGTAATATTTGGCTTAAAGAATGAAACTCATCAAAACCTCGCTTTGTGTCTACAGCTCAATCTATTTGCTGACATATACAACACGCACAGTAAACCGAAAGTAGCATAACGTGATGTACATTGTTTACAGAAACGCATGTATGTCTGTCGAGTGTGTAACAAAATATGCTGGCTGTGCAAAGGATATTAAACTATTTTAAATGGAAGTGTCTCCATGTCCGGTCTCGGACGCGGAGACCCAGAGTCTCCACGTCCGGTTGTTGAACCGGACGTGGAGACAAATGTGGGGATTTGTCCCCACGTCCAGCTCTATTCTTTTATCAATGTTTACTGACGACCTATACTATACAATTATCGGCTATAGTTTTCCACTCTTGTAACGTATCTATAAACTTAATTACTTTTGAAACATTTGCTTGATCGAAGCGAGAGAAAAAAAAAATGGTGAATGGTAAATGTAATTATTAATGTGTAATAATGAATTGTTTACTTTGATTTTCTATGCCTTGTTTTCACTTTATACATGAATCACCTACAAACCAATTTTTTTTATTGAATTACGCACTTCTGTCTTATGCTGCAATGGTAATTAAATGCAAACCACCATAGGTGTTAAGTTATTAATCCATAAAGTTTCACACCTCGTTCAATTAATATCCTTCCAGCCTATTTTTTCATATAAATTACGTTTTCTGAAGTTCTTCAGACTGAAAATAGTAAATAATGAATATTTTTCATCTAAGAAATTATGATATTTTCATAAGTGTAACGCTAAAGTGATAACAAATAGAGCCGGATGTGGAGACAAAACCCCCTTATTTGTCTCTACGTCCGGCTGAACCGGACGTGGAGACTCTTCCATTTTAAATATTCATCCAGTTTAACAACAGTGTGCATACTTGTGTCTGAGCCGATTTATTAGGCTGCTATCCTATACTCATCCCAATGTCAGTGTCAGCGTCTCAACTTGGTTAAGCTAATACACCCATAATTAGCAATCCTCACTTCAAGACTCTTCAGTTCACAGTATAGAAACAAACTATACGCTAATGAGATACAGTGATGTGATAGAACAATCATGAATTGACATCTTTGGAGACATAATTGTTTTCTTTCTTTAAATTCCTGTAAAGTATTTCTGTATCTATTAAGTTTGACGCTATCAAAATAAAGTGTTCAAATGTTTTCAAATCCCAATATTAATTAAAAGATACAGTGTAGCAGGGTCCTCACACCTTTCAACTGATTTTCTCAAAATGTTGATTTTCACTTGTGTTGTTGATTCTAACATTTACTTTTACATTTTATGTTTAAATATATCATTTTTTAACAGAAAACTGTGAACAAGCATATTAATTTAAGGCATTTTGGCAAGTTTTTTGTATCAGTCCAGCTTTTTAGCTCACCTGGCTTCGCCAGGGTGAACTTTTCTAATGGATGATTGTCCGTCGTCCGTCAACATTTTGATTGAAATGACATCTCCTCTGAAACCAGTAGGCAAATTTTGATGAAACTATGCAGGGATGTTCCTTGCATGAAGCTCTACCAAAATTGTACAAAGAATTCAATTCCATGCAGAACTCTGGTTGCTATGGCAACAAATAGGAAAAACTTTAAAAAGCTTCTTCTCTGAAACCACAAGGCCTAGAGCTTAGATAGTTGGCACGTAGCATTGGCTAGTGGACCTCTACCAAGATTGTTCAAATTATGACCCCCGGGTTAAAATTGACCTTGCCAGGGGGGTCACATCACTGTATCTCATTAGCGTATAGTTTGTTTCTATACTGTGAACTGAAGAGTCTTGAAGTGAGGATTGCTAATTATGGGTGTATTAGCTTAACCAAGTTGAGACGCTGACACCGACATTGGGATGAGTATAGGATAGCAGCCTAATAAATCGGCTCAGACACAAGTATGCACACTGTTGTTAAACTGGATGAATATTTAAAATGGAAGAGTCTCCACATCCAGTTCAGCCGAACGTAGAGACAAATAAGGGGGTTTTGTCTCCACATCCGGCTCTATTTGTTATCACTTTAGCGTTACACTTATGAAAATATCATAATTTCTTAGATGAAAAATATTCATTATTTACTATTTTCAGTCTGAAGAACTTCAGAAAACGTAATTTATATGAAAAAATAGACTGGAAGGATATTAATTGAACGAGGTGTGAAACTTTATGGATTAATAACTTAACACCTATGGTGGTTTGCATTTAATTACCATTGCAACATAAGACAGAAGTGCGTAATTCAATAAACTAGATGGGTGTTCAGTAGAACACTTGTGTCGCCCTCTTATGCTTTGTCAGAATAACCAACAATTTTGTGACAAAATCTAAGTGTAAAAAGGGGCATAACTCTGTCAAATATGACCTTGACCAACAATCTTTGGTGGCATCATGACCCTTATGTCATAAGCAATACAATTTGAAAGTTTGATGAAGAAATCTTAAGAAATGGCAAAGTTATAGCCAACATTAAGTTTTCGTGACAAAATCTAAGTACAAAAAGGGACATAACTCTGTCAAATAAGACCTTGACCTACAAAATTTGGCGGCATCACAACCCTTTTGACATAAGCAATATAATTTGAAAGTTTGATAAAGAAATCTTAAGAAATGGCAAAGTTATAGCAAAAATCTAAATATATAAAGGGGCATAACTCTGTCAAATATGACCTTGACGTACAAACTTTGGCGGCATCACGACCCTTATGTCATAAGCACTGCAATTTGAAAGTTTGATGAAGAAATCTTAAGAAATGGCAAAGTTATAGCCAACGTTAAGTTTTCGTGACAAAATCTAAGTACAAAAAGGGGCATAACTCTGTCAAATATGACCTTGACCTACACTATTTGGCGGCATCACAACCCTTTTGACATAAGCAATACAATTTGAAAGTTTGATAAAGAAATCTTAAGAAATGGCAAAGTTATAGCAAAAATCTAAGTATAAAAAGGGGCATAACTCTGTCAAATATGACCTTGACCTACACAATTTGGCGGCATCACGACCCTTATTTCATAAGCAATACAATTTGAAAGTTTGATGAAGAAATCTTAAGAAATGGCAAAGTTAGAGCCAACGTTAAGTTTTCATGACAAAATCCACGTACAAAAAGGGGCATAACTCTGTCAAATATGACTTTGACCTACAAAATTTGGTGGCATCATGACCCTATTGTCATAAGCAATACAATTGTAAAGTTTGATGAAGAAATCTTAAGAAATGCCAAAGTTATAGCCAACGTTAAGTTTGTGTGACGGACGGACGGACCGACGGACGGACCGACGGACAAAGCGATCCCTATATATCGCCTTTTCTCCGAAAGGGCGACACAAAAAATTGGTTTGTAGGTGATTCATGTATAAAGTGAAAACAAGGCATAGAAAATCAAAGTAAACAATTCATTATTACACATTAATAATTACATTTACCATTCACCATTTTTTTTTTCTCTTGCTTCGATCAAGCAAATGTTTCAAAAGTAATTAAGTTTATAGATACGTTACAAGAGTGGAAAACTATAGCCGATAATTGTATAGTATAGGTCGTCAGTAAACATTGATAAAAGAATAGAGCTGGACGTGGGGACAAATCCCCACATTTGTCTCCACGTCCGGTTCAACAACCGGACGTGGAGACTCTGGGTCTCCGCATCTGGGACCGGACGTGGAGACACTTCCATTTAAAATAGTTTAATATCCTTTGCACAGCCAGCATATTTTGTTACACACTCGACAGACATACATGCATTTCTGTAAACAATGTACATCACGTTATGCTACTTTCGGTTTACTGTGCGTGTTGTATATGTCAGCAAATAGATTGAGCTGTATCATGAACATAAAATTTCCTGATCCTCGGCACACTTAAAAACTATATACAAGCTGTCATATGTTTTCATAATTGATTAGTCAGCCGATGACGCATATTTACGCAATTATCTTCTGAAAGTGTCACCAAAAATCAATATCAGAATTGACAATACACAGATTGGTCTATAATACCTAAAATTAATCAGGGATTAAAAAGGTAACTTATTAGTTTAGAAATAATCCAAACTAGAAGAAAATAAAGTAACTGGGTTACACTTTAAAAATTTTTTCCTCTTATAAACGAGTCTATACAAAAACCACAGAATTTCCATGGCAAAGTAGGGGGGTTGTCTTATAAGTGGATCGCCTTATAGGTGTCAACATACACAGAGTGACAACATGGACATAAAAATATCGCTCTTAATTAAATATTACTTTCCCTCTCCGCCTAGAGAATTTAATTTTTTTCCATCTTAATTTCTCCTTTAAACTGTGCTCTTGGTAACCAAATAAATTTTCATATTTACCTGTTCTACAAGTACAAGTATATTGTTCTAGACCCACTCCTTTAACACAGGTAGCACCATTGGTACAGGGGTTGCCATCGCATATATGATACTCGGACTGACATGTGTCACCATAGTAACCAGAATCTGAAATAAAACATCACTGTGTCTATATACATGATTATTGTTTTAGAGTGAAAAAATTCACCTCTTTCATTCTCTATCAACAACAGATCCCAACTTTCCTGGAGTGCAGGTGGATACAGCATTTTAAGTTAAGTCTCATATTGGCACTTCTTCAGTTTTAAATTTTATTCATAACATCTAACTTTGCATCCCAAATACATACATTACTATATAACCTTTTTCAATTATATAAACAATCTATTAACTAGTTTAAAACGTTTCCGCTGGGCTGCATGCGCTTTCCGTTATTGGACCGCAATAAGACCGTAATGTTGGTCACATTTTAAACATGTCCCACACACCTGTTGCTTTGCAACCGATATATTAATAGACATTCAAATAAAAGTTACTTTATTCTCAGACAGAATGGATTTTTGTTAACGAAATTTATATTTCTCTTTTTATAAGAATGGTAAATGATATTCTTTATCATTCTAACACGACCAGCAAATAACCTACATACATGTAGAACAAAATCTATTTGGGTCATTCTGCAATAAACCGACCTTGAACGATGCTGCATCCACATCATGTTTTGGCTGTTCAATTTACCCGATGTATAGAGTATCTTACATGGCACACTGTGGATGACTTGGGACAAAGCAGTGGGATCCGATGGATGACACAAGTCCAGTTTACTTGATTAATGTTACGATACCATTTACACTGATTTTATTTACTGTTCTGTTGATATGGTTTTTGTTTACACAATGGCGTCATTAATCAAGAGAAAATGTGACGTCATTTATCTATAACTGTTACCAATATTTTATGTAACTTGGAACTGTTATTGCCTACACTGAAAACGTGAGTGTAAATTACGTTCAATGAAAATAGTTCTCTCATTTTCTTCAAATGTTGTTTCAAATAAGTCATGTTAGAATCAAAATAATAAGAATCCGAGTTTGGTTTACGGTAGAATAACCCTCGTATGTCGTTCTTATTAATATATCACTCAGGCCTTCGTGATATATACTTGCCCATAAAAACTCCAACCTCAGGTTATTCTACGATAAACAAAACATAGATACGTATTATTTCTTAAATAAACCTTATATGAAATATAACACCTGGGGTTATTTTTGTTGAATTTATTCAGTTATAAGCACTTATTTACATTTAGACTCTGAAAAATCTATTGAGTGTGATTTTCATCTTCTCATTTAAATTTTCTTATTTGATTGCATTTAATAAGAAGCAGCCAAGCAAACACGCGACGTCGGTACAACGTTGGATCAACGTTGGATTTTGGTCGCGACTTCGGCGACCTCAATCCGACGTCCATCCAACGTCAAAACCCTGACATCTATATAACGTCGGTTTCCGACGTTGGAACGACATCGGATTGAGGTCGTAATTTTAAAAGCTTGTAATCCCCGGAAACTATTTTATTAAATCGTGTGATCAAATTGATAACTGCAACTGCGTTGAAGTTTTTGTGATTTTTTATTATCAAATCCGAGAAACTACTCCACTTTGTCAGATAGGTGGCGCTGCAATATGCAGGAAATATATTTGTAGGTGGCGCATTTCAACGGATGTAAACATTTTACTTTTAAATCTAAAGCGTTGGCGGAAAGTGAAAGACAGCAAACCGGCGAAGGAGTTTCGATCTCAGTTGAACATATAAGCTATACAGCAGTTTGAAAAGGTAAGATGAAAATGGATTTGATTTCTTTATAGTTTATCTACATTAGTACAAACAATACCTGTTTGCTTGACCATGCATTGTCGACATAACGATCGATTAAACAGAATTGTCCATACCCACCCACTACATAATCGCAATGCGCGGGTATAAGCATTAATATTAGTTTAGATAATGCTTCTTTATATTTTATTAATCATTTCTATCTTTTTGATAAGTATGATAATTATGTAAACGTTTCGCAAGAAATACGTAGCATAAATTCCAACTTAATCTACACGGGCATATAAAATGTGTACATGACATAATTAATCATTAATGTAGTGGGGAAATTCGACCTGTATTCTCGGCTTCGCACATCTGGGTTAATGGTATAATAAATGCTATTCGGGAAACGTGATTACTCAGCTTTCATCTTTGATCTTTAAGTATTTTAACTTTTTAATTGTACAGAATCCAAATGTTTATTCAAATGTAAATAAAATGTTTTTTATGCTTAACCATATCATTCTGTACTGATGTACTATGATGATTCTAATAAGTGATCATATATTTTGTTTAAATTCTATTGAACTCTATTTACATTTTATTATATTTTCAGATTATTGTCCAATGAACTAATGGCAAAGTTCTACTTGGTGAGTGTTACACAGAAGCTCACCTTCGCATCAATCTCTGCATATGGACATGAATCGGTAAATATACATTTTGATACATTGATTATGATCGTGCACACAATATCTGTCGCAAGTAACTGAAACATTTCATACATTGAAAAGCAGTTGCTTGTGAGTACTCATAAATAACTAATCAAACAATTGTTGTATTAACAATTACTTTCCTTTGGGTATAACTTTCAGCCAATAGATTCAGTGACAAATAACAACTTGAGAGGAAATGATGTTCAAGTATTAAGATTTTTAAATTTTTCTATTATGTTTGCTTTTAGGGTTAACATGTGTTATCAGATATGTTTCTAATCACCTTTGATTTTTATTTTAGCCAGTGCAATGAAGACAAAAGTAAAGGAAAGGCTGAAAGATTATGACATTACGTCTTCAATCCAAATTTGTTTGAAGTATGCACCAGATCGGACGGTGGAGGGCGAAAAATTTCAAACTGAAGAAAACAGATAATTTTGAAAAAAAAAAAAATCAAACTGACTGTCTTGTTGCAATGTGTAATTCTATCAGATCTCTTCTGTGATTGATTACGGTTTTGATTCCAGCAATACTTTATTGTTACAGTGATTTTATGTTGTTTGAAAGTGTGATATAGACCTACTAGCTAAAATTTAATCCATTGCTTGCTTGAGAACATGCTTTTAGTTGCTTGTACTTTAAAGTACCATAATTTATTGCTTATACTGTGACTGACTTAAAATATTATTTAAATATACTTAAATCTACCTATATTTCTTACCATTTGTAAAGTTAAATAAACATTATTAGAAAGACATTTTACTTTATTTTGAGGTTTTTTTGTTGTTGTTCTTTTTACCAAAAAGTTTATTTGTTTTGCTATGCATGGTTTTGTTTATGTCTCTGCCTAATAATGATTATTGCTATGACTAATAAAAGATATTTAGTACTGAACTGACACTTACGTTGTTCATTTTAATCCGAGATGTCTGCAATAGGGGGAATGTTGTTTATTTAGGATATTGGATGGTTGGCAAAATTAACCTGTTACTTGTTGAATTTGAACTAGGAATGGTTTGATTCAGGTCATAATAAAGTTGAATTTAAGTTGGAAAATGGTTGGATTCAGGTCGTAATACAGTTGGATTTCAGTTGGAAAATGGTTGGATTCAGGTCGTAATACCGTTGGATTTAGGTTGGAAAATGGTTGGATTCAGGTCGTAGTACAGTTGGGTTAAGGTTGGAAAATGGTTGGATTCAGGTCGTATTACGGTTGGGTTTAAGTTGGAAAATAGTTGGATTTACGTTGGGAAATGGTCAGAACCACGACGTTGTATCGATGTCAGAATCCGACGTCTAAAAAACTTTCAAATCCAACCAAAATCCGACGTTGATCCAACGTCGGGGTCCAACGTCTATACGACATCATTTGTTTGCTCGGAGGGCTTCGATAATCTTCGGTTTTTCAGTTCTAGACCGAATTTTGACTTCAAACACTGATTCACTAGTCGGAAAAGCCATTCTAAATTGGTCCGAAATTTTTTACATTATATGACCTTATCCTTACCTTATATGAATTAAATGAATTACATTATTCGACAATAATTGATAAAAAAACCCCATAAAATTGACATTTTTGTCACCAACTTTAAATGCAAAACCAATGTTAAAAACTGATAGCCACTGTATTTTCCTCAACAGAAACATACTATTGGCTTCAAAATCCTGCAAGACCACTACATTGGCAACAGCGATTTGAAATTATTCTTTTTTTTATTTTGGCTATACCCTATGAAAATAGGCATACATGAAATAGTTCACCAGATATGATATATATTGAAAGAGTATATAATGTTGCAACCAAAAATAAATGATGCTGTTAGGAAATGATTACCCGAATACTTTACTGCCCATGTAAATTGAAGTGAGTTTTGACGTCAAAGTGTGGTATGTGAAATATTGTTTGTTCAAAATATGCAAGAAAGCTAGTTTTCAAGTATTTTGTCCGAAGGCCCATTGGGTATACTTCCTTGATCTAAAAATGGCAGAGTAGTCATAATCCCCTCAATGGATTTTACAAGTGGGAAAGCATTATATTGAATAAAAACAAAATTTACTAAATGTTTTATGTGTCTCTAGTTTAACTTTACTATAGCGAATGATTGAAAAAAAAAAGGAATTATTGAAATTAAAATGTAAAATCTATTAATGGGATTATGACTACATAATGTACTATGCTATTTTTGGACCAAGGGGATTATAACCAAAGGGATTTTGAGTGTCTCCCTGCCCATTTTCCCAGGGGTCATAATTTGAACTATCTTGGTAGAGGTCAACTAGACAATGTCACATGTTAAATATCTAAGCTCTAGGCCTTGTGGTTTCAGAGAAGAAGATTTTTTAAGTTTTTCCTATTTATTGCCATAGCAACCAGAGTTCTGCATGGAATGGAATTCTTTGAACAATTTTGGTAAAGCTTCATGCAAGGAACATTCCTGCATAGTTTTATCAATATTGGCCTAGTGGTTTCAGAGGAGATGTCATTTGAATCAAAATGTTGACGGACAACGGACAATCATCAATTAGAAAACTGTAACTCTGATCAAGTTGACTCTCTTATTAGATTTCAGAAGAGAGCAGCTAGGATTACCCTAGACAAAGAATGTGACGCTTCTTTAGAGGAATTGTTTCTGCAATTCAATTGGATGAAATGCCCAGACAGAGTCAAATATAAGCAGTCAATTATAGTTTATAAGTCTCCAAACATTACATGTCCTCAATATTTACAAAACAAATTCCAGCATAGTCATAACATTCTAAAACTTAATCTTAGATCAACAAACTCTAAACTTAACCTATATCAACCAAAACCAAGGTTAAAATCTTTTTGTAAAAGCCTGGACTATTCAGGAACAAAAATCTTGAATGCATTACCAATTGAGGTCCGCGAAGCAGAAAATCTTGAAAGTTCTATAAGTAAATACTTGGCTTATTTGAGAACATGTTTTAAAAAAAACAAAATTTGTTGCCATGGACATTGAAACAGAGACCTACTGATAGGTTTTTTTACGACATAATTGTAATTATTTTCATTTATTGTTGTTTTCTTTTGCAGTGATTGCTATGTATATACATTGTATATTGAATCTTTTTGTCTGAATGTTTGATTGTTTGTAAAGTTTTATGTCAGGTAAAAGAGGCTCACACTGAAGATTTTGCTAGACTCAACTGCATTGCCTCTATAAATAAAGTTTTTATCATTATCATTATTATTATTATTATTATACGTATAGGCCACTGCCTATTGTCCGGAAATCACAGTATTCGTTTTCTCCAAGGACTTGAAAAAACTAGAATAAACTGGACCAGGATTTCACATATGGCATCAGTGAACTTGTTAAATTGCTATGTGTAGTAGCATGCTTCATGTTTGTCTGTTGTAGTGTTTGTTTTATTTTGTTCATGTTTTTTTTTCAAATAAAATTTTACTTAAAGGAACCAAATACTTGGACTTTTGTTACATATCTTCGATAGCGTATTGTATTCCAAACTTAATCTGAATGTAAGCTAGCTGCCACTGTTCACTTAGACCTAAAGTTAACCATATTTGGTTAAAATGTTTATTCTCCATTTCACATTGACACTCGCAGCAGATGTGAAAAAATATGGCTATTCATAAAGGATAACAAAATTTAAATGATTATTGTCAACAAAACGACATCACCATATATCAAAAGGTCATCACCATTTAAGAAGTGTGTATAGAAGGCAGCTATGGCGTTCCATAGTCTTCTATGATGCAATTAAAATGTGTATGATCAAATTACTACAAAAACAACATTTCAAAACCTCTTAAAACGCTTCGAAATGCAAGAAAAATTGTTGATAAAAATACGCTTCCGGTATGGGATATGTCTAATTGTGACACTATTGTGTCGTCACTGACGTCTGATTTCAGATCAACCCGTATTTTGTACCATTGCGTTTTTGTGTGTGTTGATTCCTATGATACCGTCATCATAGATTGTAGACGCATCTGAGTGATTTTAATGATCATTTTGTAGTCATTTCGATCAGACTGTCACTATTGAAAGGGGTTTAAGTGTGCCAAATAATATCCAAGTTTAATGTCTATGGTTGAATGCACTTATGAAAAATTCGCTTTGTGGACAAATTTGACTTTTGAGATGCAGTGACAAAATGGAAAGCATCCAAAGAGAAACACCTGTTGTCTTGCCAACCCTTTGATTACCCACCATTTTGTGATGTATCACATGCAGTTTTACAGAAGTAAACTGAATAAAACTTCTTTAACACATAGTCATGCCTTTTATTTTTTTACAATAAAGGGTATGACCCTCGGAGTTTCTAAATGATCCCCAAATTCTGATACAGGAAATTGGCACCCAGGATCTTCCTCCTCCATGAAAGCTGGAAGTTGCAATATGACCTTAGCTGTTGGGTGCGACATTAAATCCGAATTAATTCGCACAATACAATCATTCTTATGGGCATATCCCATAACTTTTGAATGACATTTAACGTTGTTCAAACCATAAATTTTCAGTTCAGTTTTGTCAAAATCCATTTCTCAGTTAAGATTCACAGCTTAATAGTTCATAGGGTAGTTAAAAATAGTCACTGAATGACATAATGTAAGCACATGGGTTCCTATCTCAAAAGTAAAGTTTACACAAATGGTGAAAGGTCAAAATTTGTGGACAGTAGGTCTCCAGTTTATAACTTTACTCTGCAAAGGTTGTCCTGATATTTACACATGTATGTGTGCAGACTGTGTTGTTCAGAGACAATCGATCCTCCAGCACTTTCAGTACTCTTGAGTTGACTTGTTGATACAGTTGCATCACGGAAGTTCCATTACTACTGTAGTGAAACAAACCTCATACATTATTGGTTTCAACAAACATTATTGGCGCCGCCGATGACGCCGGTGGCCTATTATAGAATAGTTTTTCCGGAAGTACATGCTAGGAGCGGTTATTAGAATGCGAAGAAAAATGGTTTTAACTGTATGCTTAAATAATACGAAATAGACATTAAAATATTGATTATACACATTTCCTTCATTAAAACGTAATTGTTTAATTGTAATGTTCCTTTTCATATCTTTTAGAAAAAATACGAAAACGTAAAACAACTTCTCCCTTATCGGTTTTGCAAAATTATAATATCAGCTTATTTTTTACCACGTGCTTTAAAGTCAGTCTCCGTGGTGTAGTGGGTAAGCTGATGACCGCCTAATTTTACGAGTGGAGTTCAAATCCCGGTCAAACCCAATTTTTTAAAATAATTTTTCTTCTGTTTTTTTTTTTCAGCTTTAAAACCACCATGATTTTAAATGTTTTCTGCAAATATTCATAAAATTTTTCATTCAAATCAAACTAATAATGATTGCTTATCAAAAAGCTAATTTTAGCTATTTAACGCCACACATGTACAAAACTATTTTCGGCGCCCTTTGATGCTTTGCATCAATGGTATTCTTGTATTATATAATGAATGCTCTGGATGATGAGAATGCATGAAACAAGTAGGCTATAGGCTATGTTCTTCTTGTTGACATGCGATACACAAAAAATTATATCCGAAGTTTGCGAGAATAGTAAATAAGTTTTGATTTCATTGACACTGACCTCCATCTCTAGTTCACATTTTAACTCTCTGATTTGAGCAGTTAGGTCTCTTGAGCATTTCAAATCCTACTTAGTAGTAGAACAGAATTTCACAGAATAAATGAGTGATCACTTTCTCGTCTTGGACTTCCACATCTTTGAGTGAAAATTTCAGTATATCACATGGAGTTGAACATTTCAGTATTACTTGCCTAAACTTAATATACATATGCCAACACAACTGTCCCACCAGTACATTCAGCGCTTTGATGACACACAGTGTTCTTGATACAGATTCAGCTGTATTAACACATTCTAGTAACAGATCAAAGATGGTTGTTGCATCCTAAATTCACTGTGCTTTTGTAATATCTTGCCAATGTGCCAAGTTCATGAGCTATAAATACTTACTACATGTACACTCTCTGCGATGATACTCAAATCTACATGACCCTCTATCATTACAGTAGGCTGCATCGCAAACTAAAATCAAGAAAAGTCATGTTATTATGATTGAAATGATTGTAAGCCTCTTCTCTAGGTATCATATCACACTTGAGTTTCATTTCTCAAACAAGCTGGCGAGGTTATCTTATTTGAGAGAAGAATTAGTCAAAGAGTAAAAAACATTAAAAGAGATAGTTCGGCTAACTCATTGGCTTTTACATTAGGGGGTTAAACAATTTCAGTTTTCAAGTTATATCATTGAATTACCCAAAATAGATATTTAATGTGTACTACAAAGCCTGTGCAATATTATTTCACTTGACAATCTAGTTATAGAACTTGACCTTATACATTCTGCCTTTGAGAAATATTATAATGTTTCAAAAAACACATCAAATGTAGAGTTAAATTTCATTCGCTTGAACTCGAAGGGACCGTCAATTTTAGTTGGAGGGATAGGTGGTTTGAGCCATCGAGGTCCGCCAGTCACTGATCGTTCTATTGAAGAAACTTGAATATAATATACATTTAAACCAGGTTTTATATTTTCTATATTTAAAAAGAATAAGTGCAGATTATACACAAAGATTGGCCCTCAGACAATTTGTCCCTGCATGAAAATAAAATTAATCAGCGAAATTCAGTCAAATAATTGACACTTATTCGACTTTTTCATTTTTGAACAGCTTTTATTGGATAGGCCTAAAAGCCAATTTCCGATACTGGCATATCTGACTTTCTTCAAATGAAAGACATTTCAACATGTTTTATATCAATGGAAAGCTGAAAAACGCAAAATTTATTCATAAATTGCAAAATTAGTTAGAAATCAAAATGATTAAACCGCAAACACATAACTTTTTTACACATCACTATTTTCTAAAAATCTTTTAGGGTCAACATGCCTTTTAAAAAAATCCATCACTCATTAAATGTTATACCCATCTTCGTGAAAAAAACTTAAATGTATGCCAATTCACTACTAATTTTTATCAACATTGTAAAGAAATTCAGATTACCTTTTATTGTTCATTTACCGAGGTGCTAAAAACATGCACCGTCCAACAAACGTTTGATCAATGTGCAATTGTTTGCCCGATAATTGAGACTGACACCTTTTATTGTTCGAGCAAAAGGATGTAATTGACAATAAAATAGATCTGAAGGGACCGCCAGACAGGTTTGAGAGATCGAAACTTTTATCCAATCTGATGCAAGAGAGTTTAGACTGATCTCTGAAAAATGTTTTTAAATCAAATGCCCTGTCCATGTGATGATTTTAAGATACTCAAATGTAAAATCTAAGGCCCTGTTCATAATTATGACAATTGTAAGATATTTAAATGCTTAATCTAAGGCCCTGTTCACATGATGATTGTAAGATACTCAAATGCTAAATCTAGGGCCCTGTACACATCATGACTGTAAGATACTCAAATGCTAAATCTAGGGCCCTGTCCACATGATGACTGTAAAATACTCAAATGCTAAATCTAGGGCCCTGTACACATGATGATTGTAAGATACTCAAATGCTAGATCTAAGGCCCTATCCACATGATGATTGTAAGATACTCAAATGTTAAATCTAAGGCCCTATCCATATGATGGTTTAAAGATACTCAAATGTTAAATCTAAGGCCCTATCCACATGATGATTGTAAGATACTCAAATGCTAAATCAAAGGCCCTATCCACATGATGATTTTAAGATATTCAAATGCTAAATCTAAGGCCCTGTACACATGATGATTGTAAGATACTCAAATGCTAAATCTAAGGCCCTGTACACATCATGACTGTAAGAAACTCAAATGCTGAATCTAAGGCCCTGTACACATCATGATTTTAAAATACTCAAATGTTCAATCTAAGGCCCTGTCCATGTGATGAATTACATAAAAACTAACCACCAGACTTTGCAGACTTTTTTTATTGTTTGATGTCTGATAAGCCTAAATGTAATATCAATTTCCAAATCCTGAAGGTGCACTGTGCTAAAATAAATACATGCAAGTAGTGAATATGTTTTTTTGTAATTGTAATATTTTTAAATTAAAAAATTTACATTTACAAATGTTGACGAAAGAAACTTTCAGTTTCGCTTGAGATTTGTTTCTTTTCTTCATGAATGATGGTTTAAAGATACTAAAATGTTAAATCAAAGGCCCTATCTACATGATGGATGAAAGATACTCAAATGCTAGATCTAAGGCCCTATCCACATGATGATTTTAAGATACTCAAATGCTTAATCTAAGGCCCTGTCCACATGATGACTGTAAGATACTCAAATGTTAAATCTAAGGCCCTATCCACATGATGATTTTAAGATACTCAAATGCTAAATCTAAGGCCCTGTCCACATGATGACTGTAAGATACTCAAATGCTAAATCTAAGGCCCTATCCACATGATGATTTTAAGATACTCAAATGTTAAATCTAAGGCCCTATCCACATGATGATTTTAAGATACTCAAATGTTAAATTTAAGGCCCTGTACACATTATGATTGTAAGATACTCAAATGTTAGATCTAAGGCCCTATCCACATGATGATTTTAAGATACTCAAATGTTAAATCTAAGGCCCTATCCACATGATGATTTTAAGATACTCAAATGTTAAATTTAAGGCCCTGTACACACTATGATTGTAAGATACTCAAATGCTAGATCTAAGGCCCTATCCACATGATGATTTTAAGATACTCAAGTGTTAAATCTAAGGCCCTATCCACATGATGATTTTTAGATACTCAAATGTTAAATCTAAGGCCCTGTACACATTATGACTGTAAGATACTCAAATGTTAAATCTAAGGCCCTATCCACATGATGATTTTAAGATACTCAAATGTTAAATCTAAGGCCCTGTACACATTATGATTGTAAGATACTCAAATGCTAGATCTAAGGCCCTATCCACATGATGATTTTAAGATATTCAAATGTTAAATCTAAGGCCCTATCCACATGATGATTTTAAGATACTCAAATATTAAATTTAAGGCCCTGTACACATTATGATTGTAAGATACTCAAATGCTAGATCTAAGGCCCTATCCACATGATGATTTTAAGATACTCAAATGTTAAATCTAAGGCCCTGTACACATTATGATTGTAAGATACTCAAATGCTAGATCTAAGGCCCTGTCCACATGATGGTTTTAAGATACTACAATGTTAAACTAGAGCTATCACTAAATGTGATTAATACCCCCAAAAGACTGCTTTATAAACTGAGGAAGTTCGTAGTAACAGATTACCTTGCAAAAAAAAGAAATAGAGATATTGTTCTTGGTAATAACTCTGTAATTAGTCAAGATAGATATATGGTTCTTGTACACTGCACTTCCTCTCATTGTGCTGGACCATTGTATGAAGGTGTTTTGCATTCAAACCAGTAGTTTTCAAGTTATGCTCTGCGACAAGGAAAAGTAACAAGAGCACTGCAAAGCGCAGCAATATACGCCTGAAGTGTTGTATCACAGAATGGGAGCAAAATTTAGGCTGTTGAAGCCCAACGGACAGGAACAAGAATAAAAAATTGAAGTTATATAAAAAAATCTAAGTCCCCAACCAGAAAATCCTAACCTGGTACAA
Source organism: Saxidomus purpurata (assembly GCA_022818135.1). Taxonomy (NCBI): domain Eukaryota; kingdom Metazoa; phylum Mollusca; class Bivalvia; order Venerida; family Veneridae; genus Saxidomus; species Saxidomus purpurata. The sequence goes on along the minus strand of JAFMSR010000002.1, from coordinate 9,658,366 downwards.
AAATGTCAAAAAACACCAAAAAATTGGAGGTACCATTCATGTTGTACCACAGAAAAGTGGTCTCGGTTTTTCCGTACTGCCAATAAAAAAAAGTTACAAAATATGATTTTGATAGTAACATAAAAGGGAAGTAATTCAATAAAAAAATTAAGCAAACAAAATAGAATCTCACAAATAAAAACAAGAGCACTGTAATCAAGAGCAAATGCAGAGCAATATCCACACAGTTATATGACGCTTGAACCCTAAGTGTGACCTTGACCTTGAAGTGAGCCATCCGGAACATGGCTTCTGCACATCGTCTCAATGTGGTAAACAATTGTGTCAGGTTTCTTCGAAATCCTTCACGGGGTTCAAGAGTTACAGAGCGGAAGGGAAACAAAATCATATGACCTTTGACCCCTAAGTATGACCTTGACCTTGAATCCAGCCATCCGGAACATTGCTTCTGCACGTCGTCTCAGTCTGGTTAACATTTGTGTCAGGTTTGAAATCCTTCAAGGGGTTCAAGAGTTACAGAGCGGAAGGGAAATTGCTAACGCACAGACGGGCAGACGGACAGACGTCCGGAACATTGCTTCTGCACATCGTCTCAGTCTGGTTAACATTTGTGTCAGGTTTCTTCGAAATCCTTCAAGGGGTTCAAGAGTTACAGAGCGGAAGGGAAACAAAATCATATGACTTTGACCGCTAAGTATGACCTTGACCTTGAATCCAGCCATCCGGAACATTGCTTCTGCACGTCGTCTCAGTCTGGTTAATATTTGTGTCAGGTTTCTTCGAAATCCTTCAAGGGGTTCAAGAGTTACAGAGCGGAAGGGAAACAAAATCATATGACCTTTGACCTCTAAGTATGACCTTGACCTTGAATCCAGCCATCCGGAACATTGCTTCTGCACGTCGTCTCAGTCTGGTTAACATTTGTGTCAGGTTTCTTCGAAATCCTTCAAGGGGTTCAAGAGTTACAGAGCGGAAGGGAAACAAAATCATATGACCTTTGACCACTAAGTATGACCTTGACCTTGAATCCAACCATCCGGAACATTGCTTCTGCACGTCATCTCAGTCTGGTTAACATTTGTGTCAGGTTTCTTCAAAATCCTTTAAGGGGTTCAACAGTTAGAGAGCGGAAGGGAAATTGCTAATGGACAGACGGACGGACGTACAGACGGACACCGAGGCGATAACATAATACGTCCCTTCGGGCGTATAAAATGGGCAATAACTCAGTAAATACTCAAGATAGAGTTATGGTTCCTGTACACTGCACTTCCTCTCATTGTGCAAGACCATTGTATGAAGTTGTATTGAATTCCAACCAGTAGTTTTCAAGTAATGCTCCGGACAAGGAAAAGTAACAAAGGGCAATAACTCTGTAAATACTCAAGATATAGTTATAATTCATGTACACTGCACTTCCTCTCATTGTGCTGGACCATTGTATGAAGTTGTATTGAATTCCAACCAGTAGTTTTCAAGTTATGCTCGGGACAAGGAAAAGTAACAAAGGGCAATAACTCTGTAAATACTCGAGATAGAGTTATGGTTCTTGTACACTGCACTTTCTCTCATAGTGCTAGACCATTGTATGAAGTTGTATTGTATTCCAACCAGTAATTTTCAAGTAATGCTCCGGACAAGGAATAGTAACAAAGGGCAATAACTCTGTAAATACTCAAGATAGAGTTATGGTTCTTGTACACTGCACTTTCTCTCATAGTGCTAGACCATTGTATGAAGTTGTATTGTATTCCAACCAGTAATTTTCAAGTAATGCTCTGGACAAGGAAAAGAAACAAAGGGCAATAACTCTAAAATGAGTCAAGAAAGAGTTATGGTTCCTGTGCACTGCACTTCCTCTCAATGTACTTGACCATTGTATGAAGTTAAATTGAATTCCAACCAGTAATTTTCAAGTAATGCTCCGGACAAGGCAAAGTAACAAAGGGCAATTACTTTAAAATGAGTCAAGATAGAGTTATGGTTATTGTGCACTGCACTTCCTCTCAATGTACTTGACCATTGTATGAAGTTGTATTGAATTCCAACCAGTAGATTTCAAGTTATGCTCCGGACAAGGAAATGTAACAAAGGGCAATAACTCTGTAGTTACTAAAGAGAGAGTTATGGTTCTTGTGCACTGCACTTCCTCTTTTTGTGCTTGACCTTTGTATGAAATTGTTTTGAATTTCAACCAGTAGTTTTCAAGATATGCTCCAGATAAGGAAAAGTTACAAAGGGCAATAACTCTGTAATTAATCAAGATGGAGTTATGGTTCTTGTGCACTGCACTTCCTCTCAATGTGCTTGACCATTGTATGAAGTTGTATTGAATTTCAACAAGTGGTTTTGAAGTTATGCTCCAGACAAGGAAAATGCAACGGACTGCCTGACCGACTGCCCTACCAACCACCGGGTGACTCCTATATACCCCCCCAAACTTCGTTTCGGGGGTATAATCAAAGACCCTATCCACATGATGATTGTAAGATACTAAAATGTTAATTCTATGGCCATGTCCACATGATGATTTTTAGATACTCAAATGTTAAATCTAAGGCCCTGTACACATGATGATTGTAAGATACTCAAATGCTGAATCTAAGGCCCTGTCCACATGATGATTTTAAGATACTCAAATGTTAAATCTAAGGCCCTATCCACATGATGATTTTAAGATACTAAAATGTTAAATCTAAGGCCTTATCCACATGATGATTGTAAGATACTCAAATGCTAGATCTAAAGCTCTATCCACATGATGATTGTAGGATTCTCAAATGTTAAATCTAAGGCCATATCCACATGATGGTTTTAAGATACTAAAATGTTAAATCAAAGGCCCTGTCCACATGATGATTGTAAGATACTCAAATGTTAAATCTAAGGCCCTATCCACATGATGGTTTTAAGATACTCAAATGTTTAATCAAAGGCCCTGTCCACATGATGATTGTAAGATACTCAAATGTTAAATCTAAGGCCCTGTCCACATGATGATTGTAAGATACTCATATGTTAAATCTAATGCCCTATTCACATGATGATTTTAAGATACTCAAATGTTAAATCTAAGGCCCTATCCACATGATGATTGTAAGATACTCAAATGCTGAATCTAAGGCCCTATCCACATGATGATTTTAAGATACTCAAATGTTAAATCTAAGGCCCTATCCACATGATTGTTTTAAGATACTAAAATGTTAAATCAAAGGCCCTATCCACATGATGATTGTAAGATACTAAAATGCTTAATCTAAGGCCCTATCCACATGATGATTTTAAGATACTCAAATGTTAAATCTAAGGCCACATCAACATGATGATTTTAAGAGATTCAAATGCTAAATCTAAGGCCCTGTACACATTATGATTGTAAGATACTCAAATGTTCAATCTAAGGCCCTATTCACATAATGATTGTAAGATACTAAAATGCTAAATCAAAGGCCCTATCAACATGATGATTTTAAGATATTCAAATGCTAAATCTAAGGCCCTGTCCACATGATGATTGTTAGCTACTCAAATGTTAAATCTAAGGCCCTTTCCACATGATGATTTTAAGATATTCAAATGCTAAATCTAAGGCTCTGTACACATTATGATTGTAAGATACTCAAATGTTCAATCTAAGGCCCTATTCACATGATGATTGTAAGATACTCAAATGTTAAATCTAAGGCCCTATTCACATGATGATTTTAAGATACTCAAATGTTAAATCTAAGGCCCTATCCACATGATGATTGTAAGATACTCAAATGCTAGATCTAAGGCCCTATCCACATGATGATTGTAAGATACTCAAATGTTAAACGTAAGGCCCTATCCACATGATGGTTTTAAGATACTAAAATGTTAAATCAAAGGCTCTATCCACATGATGATTGTAAGATACTAAAATGCTAAATCAAAGGCCCTATCAACATGATGATTTTAAGATATTCAAATGCTTAATCTAAGGCCCTGTCCACATGATGATTGTTAGCTACTCAAATGTTAAATCTAAGGCCCTATCCACATGATGGTTTTAAGATACTCAAATGTTAAATCTAAGGCCCTGTACACATTATGATTGTAAGATACTCAAATGCTAGATCTAAGGCCCTATCCACATGATGATTTTAAGATACTACAATGTTAAATTTAAGGCCCTGTCCACATTATGATTGTAAGATACTCAAATGCTAGATCTAAGGCCATGTTCATAATTATGATGATTGTAAGATATTTAAATGCTTAATCTAAGGCCCTATCCACATAATGATTTTAAGATACTCAAATGCTAAACCTAAGGCCTTGTCCACATGATGATTGTAAGATACTCAAATGCTAGATCTAATGCCCTGTCCACATGATGATTCTAAGAACTATTAATACTTAATGTACAGTCTCTGAGATGATCCTCAAATTTACATGACCCTCTATCATAAAGGCTAAATTTAAGGCCCTGTTCACATAATGATTGTAAAATACTCAAATGCTTAATGTAAGTCCCTGTTCATATGATGATTGTAATAAAAATGCTTACCATCTTTAATACTACTACAGTTAGATGAACTGATACTGCCAGATGAGGTGGTAATCTGATTTGCGCTACATTCTTTGCAAGCTTTTTGACCTGTTTGATCTTGGTAAAAATTTACATGGCATGGTGTGCAACCATATACCGGTACATTGTATCCTGTTCGTGAGAAGGTGCCAATAGGACAAGGACCTGTAATAAGAGGAACAGTTCTCTAAATGAATATCAATTATTAAACAAAACTTATCAAAGTTGTTCTAATATTATTCCACTGGTGTGATAAACAAAAGCTGTCCCTCATAAGTGACGAATTCCACCCAAAGAGTTACCATGCATACAGTATTCCATTACCTTTAAACTCTTAAGTGTGACCTTGACCTTTGAGGTAGGGTCATGCATGTAGATATGATGTGCTGAATATTTGTGCAAAGTTATTTTAAAATCAATCAATGCATAACAAAAGTACACTCCAGACACAGATGTGTGTATATATACTGGATTACATTACCTATAAACTCTGAGTGTGACCTTGACCTTTAAGTTAGGGATGTGGGTCTTGTATTTGACTTGTCTTGTTGTGCTGAATATTTGTGGCAAGTTATTTCAAAATCCTTCAAAGCTTGACAAAGTTACAGTCCAGACACGAATTGCACATATACAGGATACTATGACTTTTAAACTCTAAGTGTGACCTTGCCTTCAAGGTAGAGATGTGGGTCTTGCATGCTACCATCGTCTTGATGTGCTGAAATTTGTGCAGAGTTATTTCAATGCATGACAAAGTTACAGTCCAAACACGAATGTGTGCATATATACAAGATTCCATTACCTTCAAACTTTTAATTGTGAGCTTGACTTTTGGGGTAGGTACATGAATATTGCATGCGACACATTGTATTAATGTGCTGAACATTTGTGTCATGTTATTCTAAAATCCTTTAATGCATTTCAAAGTTACAGCCTAGACACAAAAAATGGATGGACTAATGGTGCGATTTTAATATGCCCAACTAGTGGCATAAAAGAATCCCACCATAAAAGCTTTTTTTGAGGGGGTGGGGTGGGGTGGGATGGTTGGCTATAGTTTAAATCTGGCAATTGGAATTTTATTCATTCTCTCTTGCAAATGAAATACAAATATTGAGTGGAAACTATTTTCAAAGTTTTGGTCACTGTGACTTTGACCTTTGACCCCAAAAATAATAGGGATCATCTGCTGGACTTTGTTGAGTAGAGCTAAAAATCTTGTAACATAACATACAACATGAAAGTCAGCAATTGAAATCTGCTTGCTATACACACAGTCCAAATTACATTAAAGGTCCAATACTAAGGAAAGCGAAAATTCAAATATACTTGAAACAACACAGAAATCAGTTATTTAAAAAAAAAATGAAAGTTGGTATGTAGTAATTCTAAATAAACCACAGTACATGTACACTTATTTTTCTATGCATTATGAAGAAAGTTAAAAAGACCTGGGTAGTCATTTTGTCAAATCACTGAGATTTCAACATAATACACATACTTTTCTTCGAGTTCCAAACACTTTCGGTAAATTTTAATCTGACAATCTTCATTATTTAGTGTCTTGCATAAGGTAATGTACTTGCCATTGAAATAACTGTCACTTAATTTTCGCTTAGTAGTGGACCTTTAATGTAGAGTCAAAAACAAAAACAAAGTAAAGGAGGCCAATATCAACATACCTGGTGACCTTAATTTTTGATGCCATGTTACCCAATTTCGATCATCAAGACATTGTGACCAATTTTCAAGGTGTCCCAGTTTCAAAAGTGGCCTCTACAGTGTTTACCTGGTGTCCTGGTTTTGGACCCCACTTGACCCAGTTTCAACTTGACCGTTAGTTCATCAAAACAAACATTCTGACTAGTTTTCATGACGACAGGATTCAAAATTCGGATTCTATAATGTTGGCCATGTTTTTATATGATTTAACGTAATGACCTAGTTTTGGGTTCATTGTGACCCAGTTTCAATCCTGACCCTCAGAATGTCAAGACATACATTCTGACCAGCTTTCAGGAAGATTGGGTGCCAAAGTGTTTACACGTTTTTTCTATGATTTGACTTGGTGACCTAGTTTTTTATCCCATATCACCTAGCTTTGAACTTAACCTTGCGCTCATCAAGACAAACATTCTGACAAATTTTCATGATGATTACATCCAAACTGTGGCTTCTAGAGTGTTTATGATGATTGGATAGTAAAAGTGACCTATAGATTGTTAACAATATTTTTCTGTGATTTGACCTGGTTACCTAGTTTTTGAACCCGCATGACCCAGTTTCAAACTTAACCTAGAGTTCATGAAGAAAAACATTCTGACCAACTTTCAAGATAACTGGGTACAAAATTTGACTTCTTGACCTTATTTTTAACCCCATGAGCCAAGTTTCGATCTTGACATAAGTGTTTTGAACTGACGGGGTCTTAAGTTGGCACAAATCACATCAGCCGCAAAAATAAAACCTTGACGTAAAATTCAAAACACTTTATCAAGGGAAGCTACCCTAACATAACTCAAACTTTCAACTGTATAGTATGGTTATTATCATGTAAATGCCCAGTTACTTAGTCTTACTTGTGATAACAATGCAGAAAAGGTATAGGAAAGAGAGTCAATAGGTAAAACTACCGTGTGAGGTTTTAATTACACACATGTTTTTCACATGTTTGCAATTAAATTGTTAAACACAGGAAATTTATACCAATTTTTGTACTGATAAAAATTGATTGAAATAAGCTGTTTCACAGTTTTACATTATTTGAATATTGGTGATGGCTTATAACTGTGGTGCTTTAAAATGACAGTGTTTAGATTTGGCCCAACTGATGACGACCGCAAATATAGCCAAACTGAAAACCCCGTCAAAAAAGTACTTACAGGGTGATCATTAATATATGATAGGATAAGAAATCACAGTATATTTGTCAAATTTTGCACTAGAGGTCTCATGTTGGTATTGATTTGAAGAAAATTGAATAAATTTTGTCTTGTAAATTCAAAATTTTGTCAAACGATGTCATGGTAACATTGATGACGTCATCAATGACGTCAAATTTTCCTTGGATTTCCAAAATTGCACTTAGATTCCAGTCGTAAACTAGAATTGTGTCCAAAGGACACGGATGCCCCCACTGTGCAGATGTGCTCATAAACAAGAGCAAGCATATCTGTATGTAAGATTTTTATGTGGAACTTTTTCATTCCACTGTTTCATTTCTGTACATATACCTAAAATGATCTACAGGTAACCTTATGTACATGTTAAATTAAATTACAAATGTAAAATTTATATGTTCAATTATTTATATGGTATATAGTGAAAAAATCAACAAAGGGCCATAATTCTGTTAAATTTGGTCGCAACAAATTTATATGGTATATGGTGAAAAAATCAACAAAGGGCCATAATTCTGTTAAATTTGGTCGCAACAAAAATTTCTTCCTTTACTACCATCTACACATTAAAGCTGTTCATCCCTGGAAGTTTAAGCAAAATCTGCCATCCGGTTTAAGAGGAGTTGCGTTCACAATATTTCTATATGGTATATAGTGAAAAACTTAACAAAGGGCCATAATTCTGTTAAATTTGGTCGCAACAAAAATTCCTTCCTTTACTACCATCTACACATTAAGGTTGTTCATCCCTGGAAGTTTAAGCAAAATCTGCCAACCAGTTTAAGAGGAGTTGCGTTCACAAAATTTCTATATGGTATATAGTGAAAAAATCAACAAAGGGCCATAATTCTGTTAAATTTGGCCGCAGCAAAAATTCCTTCCTTTACTGCCATCTACACATTAAGGTTGTTCATCCCTGGAAGTTTAAGCAAAATCTGCCATCCGGTTTAAGAGGAGTTGCGTTCACAAAATTTCTACATAGTATATAGTGAAAAAATCAACAAAGGGCCATAATTCTGTTAAATTTGGTCGCAGCAAAAATTCCTTTCTTTACTACCATCTACACATTAAGGTTGTTCATCCCTGGAAGTTTAAGCAAAATCTGCCATCCGGTTTAAGAGGAGTTGCGTTCACAAGATTTTGGTATATAGTGAAAAAATCAACAAAGGGCCATAATTCTGTTAAATTTGGTCGCCGCGAAAATTCCTTCCTTTACTACCATCTACACATTAAGGTTGTTCATCCCTGGAAGTTTAAGCAAAATCTGCCATCCGGTTTAAGAGGAGTTGCGTTCACAAGATTTCGGGACGTACGGACGGACGGACGGACTGACGGACGGACAGACGGACAAGTGCAACGCTATATGCACCCCACTTTGTGGGGGCATAAAAATCAAACTTTACTATGAATCGGAGAAAATCCAACTTTGGTAAGAAGAAAATTACAAAAAACTGTACATATCTCATATATTTAAGTACTGGAAAGTCTAAATTCCACGATGAGATGGCATTGTGCAGTAAAAACGGGAACGTTTTGGTGGTGTTAAGTGCTCACGGAACAATAGGGTCATATTTATATTGTTGGTTTTGGAGAACTAGGGTGTCAATGTTTAACACCTGCTGTAAAAATTAGAAATGTGTTTTCATATAACTTTACACATAGGACAAAATTTATGTATTTGTGCTAAAATAATACACATTGCCCAGTTGAATATCTTCAAAGATAAAGATCTTATTAAATTTTGTTATCCTATCATATATTAGTGATCACCAAATTGGCCGTTTAAGCAAGGTGACCACTTAACTAAGGATTGTAATTTAAATTTGACTTTTGATAGTCTATACAAATACCCCACCCACCCTTTCTATTCACAAACTTACTAAACAGTATAAGCAAATCGTATGCACGAGGAAATAAGTTACTCCCGTTTTATTTTTTTTTATATCATAAATAAAATAGTAACATTCAATTTTAATCAAATTTTGAAAAGTTATTTTGTTTGCCAATATTATGTTCGAGCAGATGACATGCACCAGGCTATAGCAAAACGCCTGTATCGGGTATCCGGTAAAACGAATCGTTGTATGTGCATTACCTGTGATAATTTTATACCTATTACCATGGTGACGGTCGGATTAGCTGCCACTTTTATTGTGTATTTCTAAGGCGCAGAAATGACAATACGATTAAACAAGTGACAGGAAATTGTCACAAAACCAGGTTTTCATTTTCCAGTCTGCTGGCCGAGCGCAAATGTGTTTTAAAGTCAGTAGATATACATAATGTGAAAAAGAAACAAAGGTCTTCTTCTATATATTACATGTGTAAAAAAAGCAAAGGGCCATAATTCAGGCAAAATTGATCCAAACACAAAACCCAGACAATATGCACGAGGGCACTTGATGACAACAGTTGTGTGAGAGTTTGGTTTAAATATCTTGAGAAATGTAGGAGGAAGTGGGCACGTGACAGTATTCTTCTATATATAACATATGTGGAAAAAAAGCAAAGGGCCATAATTCAGGCAAAAATTATAAAAACAAAAAAAAAAAGAACGAAAAAAAAACAAAAAAACTTGCTCTGTGTGGGGTTTGAACCGCTGGTCTCATGAGAAATTTTGTCATCTTACTGTAACAGAATACTCCAAAGTATACAGGACTGGTAATCTATTCTAAAAATAGACAGTAATAACAGAGTATTCTCCCTTTTATAATAACAGAGTATTCTCCCTTTTATATATACTTAAATAAGGAGACACAAAATTGCTAACGGACGGACGGACGGATGGACGACCAGGGGCAGAACATTATATATTCAAAATTCTTTAGTTCACAATTATAGTTCTGTGAAAGTTTGGTTGAAATCCCTTGAGAAATGTAGGAGTTGCACACAGAAGAGTATTTCTCTATATATATTACATTATGTGGAAAAAAACAAAGGCCCATAATTCTGTCAAAAATGATCAAATCACAAAACCCCGACAATATGCGCCAGGGCACTTGGTGACAACAATTCTGTGAAAGTTTGGTTGAAATCCCTTGAGAAGTGTAGAAGGAGTTGCGCACAGAAGAATTACATGTGAAAAAAAACAAAGGGCCATAATTCTGTCAAAAATGACCAAATCACAAAACCCGGAATATATGCGCCAGGGCACTTCATGACAATACTTCTGTGAAAGTTTGGTTGAAATCCCTTGAGAAATGTAGGAGGAGTTGCGCACAGAAGAATTACATGTGAAAAAAAACAAAGGGCCATAACTCTGTCAAAAATGACCAAATCACAAAACCTCGACAATATGCGCCAGGGCACTTCATGACAATACTTCTGTGAAAGTTTGGTTGAAATCCGTTGAGAAATGTAGGAGGAGTTGCGCACAGAAGAAATTGTATAATTACTTGAAATTAATAACCAGGATTTTTCCTTCGGAAAACCTGGTTAAAAATCCTGTCAGATCAATAAATTCAAAGTAAGTATCGATAATTGGTAGCTATTTAGGCAGATTCTTCGATTTTGGTTCATCAACAACAAACTTTTTAATGCCTATCGGCATCAATAGGCTTTGATTCGCAGCCCGTTTTATGAAAATTACGATATTCATGAAACACAGCAGTTTGGTCAAGCAGCTTGGCCGTTAAAGACTTTGCCCTCGGGGGTGTATTTCGCGATTTCTGTCAATTGTTTTGAAAATTTCACTCTTGATTCGGATCACACGTGGCCATTTCAATCTGTCCTAATTTAGCGGTCATTTAGTAATCGGGAGGCACTAAGACTGGCCGCTGCCCCCGGGGGTGTATTTCGCAGTTTCCGTCAATTGTTTTGAAAATTTCACACTTGATTCTGATGACACGTGGCCGTTTAAATCGGTCCGATTTTAGCGGTCTTTTAGCGTTCGGCCGGGAGGCACTAAGACTGGCTGCTGCCCTCGGGGATGTATTTCGCGATTTCCATCAATTGTTTTGAAATTTTCACACTTGATTTGGATGACATGTGGCCGTTTAAATTGATCCAATTTTAGCGGTCTTTAAGCAATCGGGAGGCACTAAGACTGGCCGCTGACTGCAGACGACAGGTGACCGTTTAATCAAGTTGTAATATAGAAGGATTTTCGTCGGGGGTGTCCCAGAGTGACCGTTTACTGGAGGTGACCACCAAATCAAGGTGACCGTTAGGGCAGGTTAGACTGTAGTCTTATCAAGAAATACATCCTACCATAGCACTTGGTTGCTCCCTCGTCTCCAACAGTTGAACCACCATTAGGACAGACAGCGCAGGTGTCCTTAGAATCCTTAAAATACTTGACAGAATTACCTTCTCCTGCCCATGTTTGAGGATCATGATGGTAAACAAGTATTCCAACTTTCAAATTAATATCTCAAACAGTTTAGTCTAAAAGTGGACTGAAGATTCTAAGTTTCTGATTAACATTCTGATTTTACCCATTTTCAATGTATTTTCTAAGTAAAAAGGGGCATAATTCTATCAAAAACCTTGACAGAGTTATGTACTCTTGTCTGTTGATGAAGGTCATGATGGTAAACAAGTATGGTTAGTTTCAAAGCAATACCTCTAATGGTTTTGAAATAAAGTGAGGTGGTACAAAAAGCTTTACCAGACTCAATACATTTTTTAAGTCAAAAAAGGGCCATAATTCTGTCAAAAACCTTTACAGAGTTATGTACTCTTGTCTGTAGATGGAAGTTATGATGGTAAACAAGTCTGGTAAGTTTCAAAGCCAAACCTTTACTAGATTTGAAATAAAGTGGGGTGGTACAAAAAAATTTAACCAAAGTGTGACACCAACGTGGGCGCGGAGGCCGAGGCGAGTAGAATAGCTCCCCTTTTCTTTGAAATGTCGAGTAAAAACAAGTGCATGTACAGTTACAGGTAAATTTCAATTCCTGAAATCACATCTCTTCTTACACAATGCAAAACTAATTTGCCACAAAAGCATTTTTACATAATGCAAAGGATATCTCACCTTGACACCCTGTCTGATCACTGTTAGGGTATTGTCCACCTGGACATGTTTTACAGCCTGTTTGTGCGAGATCGTCTTGGTATTCACCAGCCGGGCAGTTTGCTACACTGTTTGTCTCAGTATTATAATACTGGCCTGGTCCATATGACACTGAAAGAAATATAATTGGATGCATGTGCATGTAATCAATATAATAACAAACATGATTGCATACTGTAACTTCAGTTATATTTGTGATTATTCAATTGTTGCTATTTTTCATGAATTCCCTACTTGGCCATTTAAAAATGTACGTATCATTTGGGGACATTTTATATCAAGAGAATCCCATGAAGTATTCCACTACTGAACTCAAAAATGTTTGTCACACAAAATTTACCCAATTTATAAACAACCTGTACCTAAATCGGATTTGGAAATTTTCAATTTTATTCATGTGTGTTATCTATAATTATCTTTCTCACCAAGTTTCATTTTGCAAAATGAAGTACAATAATTACTCTTAATGTATGGAAAAATTACTGCTGGCAAATCTCATCTTAGACCCCAGTGTAAGATGACTCTCGTGCTCTAATTGATGTCAGAACAAACTACTTTTATCAATTAATTCCTAACACACTACCACAAGAAAATAGTGATTAAAGATAAATCATTCTTTTATTTAATTTCTGCTATCATTTGTAGAATGTGGTATGCAAGAAAAAGAATCTATCACTGACTGCAGGGGTGGAAGGGAATATTCAGCTCTCGGGTAACTGTTTCTTGCAGTAGCCTCATTACCGCCAAGAACTTTTACCCTCGAGCCAGATACTCCAATTCCCACTTGAAAATGATTTAGATATGGCACATCTTGTGTATACATTGAGTGTACATAAACTACAGATTAAGATAATTATTATATGGGTATATGGATAAGTTCCTTCTAGGGCACATTTTCTATATATTTTATTGAAGTACAAACTACGACAGTCGAAGCAAATTCAGGCATTAGTATCTACAATATTTAATACTCCACGCACCTGTTACTACGTCACGCTAGATCTGCTTTTATATGGTCACATGGTAAGTTTGCGCCAATACTTCTAGCAACAATATTAGCATATTTCTACGCTATGCAAACGATATGTAAATTAACATTCTTTCAGCTATTTGTCAAACTCATAATGCAAAAGCAAACGCATTGTCGGGCGATTTCTGCAAGTCCAACGTGCAATAGATCTAGCTTATTTTGTATATTGTGTAATAGCTTACCAGCCTCATTAATTTGGAGTTTCAGTGTAACACTTTCACAGATCTGATATTTTATAACTGTCACACCATTTTGTAGAAGGCGGACAGCTATTAAATGTCAACCTGTACAATCGGTTTGCCTTCGAAGTGCAAATAGCGAGACTATAGCTTACCCAGTGAAGTTACCACATAAAGGGAAATAACCACAGTAACGTTAACATGTAGCATGTACGGAAAAGAATGGCTATTGGTTGTTAGTTGTTCCAATTTTCAATATCACAACGTTTAATTTATAACGGAAACACACCGAAAAACGGCTTACGTGCTGCATTGTTCAGTCAAGTGTGTCTGTACAATTTTAAGTGTCCCTTCCATGGAAGGAACAATCACATTATAATTTCACCAAGTGGGCACCAAAAGTGATTTTTTCAATTGTCCAAAGTTAATTTGAAATCCTTCCATGTATAAAGAAGTTACAGCCCACACAAAGTCTCATGTGTTCATTTTTGACAACTAATCTGTATGGTAAGTGTAACTTTGACCTGATTGAGTTACAGATCTGGGTCTTGTGTGTGACATGCGTTCAAAATCCTTCAATGCATGAGGCAGTTAACATGTAATTACAGTCCATAGTCTCATATGGCCATTTTCTAGCTTCAAATTCTAAGTGTGACGTTGACCTTTTAGTAAAGGACCTTAGTCTTGTGTGACATGCCGTCTCATTGTGGTGAATACATGTAGTTGTGCTAAGTGAATTAAATGTTCTTCAATGCATGGGGAAATTGCAGCGCGGACAAGCTCAACAGCGCGCAAATTCCTGTGAAATTATTATTTAAAACTCTGATCAATGGTTTCTGAGAATATTTCTTTTCAGATTACTATAATTTAAGTCATACTGAGAAATTAGCAGACGTGTTTTTTATGAATCAACTTCAGTTGAGAGTAACCCAAGAAACATTTTGAATTCCAGCTGATGGTTTCTGGGAGTTTTTCCTTTATTAGCCTGTCTAATATAATTGACTCCAAACGGTCAATTTTGATGCAAGGGACTTGATTTGAAGATCTCTAGACATTGCCACATACCAAATATCGTAACTCTGGACCATGGGGTTTTAGGCATGAAAATGTTTTGAGATTTTTCTTACAGCCGCAATCGAAACCAGAAAGTTTTTTATTTGATTTGATTTGATGAGAATTTTATCTAGGTCCGTCCAAAAGAGCACTTATGTTAGCTTAATATCTGGATGAGACCCCGGCATGTCTCCCGTCATGCCTAAAAACAAAATTTTGAAGCCAGAAATAGGAGAAATTTACCTGACTGCAAAATCCAGCTAGTATAGCCAAAGGTTAAGTTTGATTGGTTACCAAAGAGTAGGCCAATCACGGCGACCAATGAGATCTAAGTGTGATTGACCTAGTTTGTATGTCTGGATCATGGTAGCCTAACAGTTTTTAGAAAATGTTGATATTAGATGTTATATGTGTTTGTTTTGTAAAGTAAAAATCCCCTTTAATAAAGTGTTGTCCTATTTTTGGATCGATTGAATTTATTCAATCGTATCCAAAGTTAACAGAGTATTTCAGACCCTTACGGCCGAACTCTTAACACAAATTTTTGTCGAATACGACCGAAAAGTAGTTCTATATTACTGTCCTCTGTTTTAAAAATTACATAGTAACAGATCTAAATAATATCAAAACATTACAGAATAGCATAATATTATATTGTTGTTTTTCTTATAATTTGTAACTTAAATCAACGAGGTATCTGTTCTGTATAGAACTATTTTCCTACGCCGTTTTTATCGTCAGACCGGAATGAGACCCGTGAAATACGCATCGCTACACCGGATACACTAAATTCAGTGTTTCCGAGAGAAGGCGTTTTCTGCGGTTTTGACGCACTCATTTTGTCAATGACGTTTTCTGCGGTTTTGACGCACTCATTTTGTCAATGACGCAACAGAAATAGCAAAGAGCGTCTTCTATGACGCAATTAAAATGTGTATGATCAAATTACTACAAAAACAACATTTCAAAACCTCTCAAAACGCTTCGAAATGCAAGATAAATTGTTGATAAAATACGCTTCCGGTATGGGATATGTCTAATTTTGACCCTATTGCGTCGTCGTTGTCGTCTGATGTACCATTTGGTTTTTGTGTGTTTAACACAGTCAGTTTTTTTTACAATAAAGGGTATGACCCTCGGAGTTTCTAAATGACCCCCAAATTATGATACAGGGAATTGGCACCCAGGGTCTTCCTCCTCCATGAAAGCTGGAAGTTGCAATATGACCTTAGCTGTTGGGTGCGACGTTAAATCCGAATTAATTCGCACAATACAATCAACCTTATGGGCATATCCCATAACTTTTGAATGACATTTAAAGTTGTTCAAACCATAAATTTTCAGTTCAGTTTTGTCAAAATCCATTTCTCAGTTATGATTCACAGCTTAATACTTCATAGGGTAGTTGAACAGAGTCACTGAATGACATAATGTAAGCACATGGGTTCCTTTCTCAAAAGTAAAGTTTACACAAATGGTAAAAGGTCAAAATTTGTGGACAGTTGTGTCTCCAGTTTATAACTTTACTCGTGCAAGGGTTGTCCTGATATTCACACATGTATGTGTACAGTCTATGTTGTCCGGATATTTACACATGTATGTGTGCAGACTGTGTTGTTCAGAGACAATCGATCCTCCAGCACTTTCAGTACTTTGATTATTTTGCTTAGCTTTTTGTGATGATAAAAATTTTAATTGTCCTGAATGAGAGAATAAAATGTTGTCCGAAAGATGGTTTTACTTATTTTAACAAGTTAAAAGTATGCATGAAGGTTTGACTTATGTTCTTACTCTGAAATTTTGAAAATATAAAAACCCCTTAAAAGCCAAATAAGCCAGCAACTGCACAGGCTACTTGTTAACTTTACTTCTTTAATTATAATGATGTACAATAGAAAATTATAAAGGGACTTGTATTAGTTGGTTGTTTACTACCGGAGCTTGAAGCAAAAATCGGATAGTAAATTAACCAATGGAGCCAGGAGAGACAAAAATGATTAGCCATTCAGCAGGGTGCTAATGGCCGCCAGTTCGGTCTACTACTGTTGAAAAAGCACAGTCATTAATGTAATTATTTGAATCATTTGTATTATGAATTAGATAAAATGCCATAATTAGTCTTTGAATATATGAATGTTGCTGTAGATCATGAGTTTGTAAAAATAGAAATTTTATTAAAATTTTGTGGAATTTTGGTGAGAAATTCTTTTTAATTGTTTCAGAAGGAAATTTTAATTTTAATCTGTTAATTTGTTTTATTATTTAGTTATAAATAATAAAAGAAGTAAGTGTAGATCATGATTTGCATGATCGGCGATTCGGTTCTCGGACAGATGCTGGTGAACTACTATTCCTGATCCTGGTTGACTAACCAGTACTTTTCACATCGTCGTTGTTGTGATTGGGTTTTTCGTGCCTGAGTAAGATTGTTCTTAATGTAGTTTTATTCTTATATGACCAGCGACACGGGAAAATGGGCCTTCGGACAAAATACTTGGAAACTAGCTTTCTTGCATATTTGAACAAACAATATTTTATTATCAATATTGGAAAATTTCAGTTACCTACGTCCAGTACATACAAAACTACAACATTTTGAAAAAGTATACCTAAGGCGTCACTGTTCACTCTAAAAATGACGTCACATATCACAATTTGACGTCAAAACTAACTTCAATTTACATGGGCAGTAAACTATTCCGGTAATCATTTCCTAACAGCATCATTTATTTTTGG
The DNA here is from genome assembly GCA_022818135.1 of Saxidomus purpurata. Taxonomy (NCBI): domain Eukaryota; kingdom Metazoa; phylum Mollusca; class Bivalvia; order Venerida; family Veneridae; genus Saxidomus; species Saxidomus purpurata. The sequence goes on along the minus strand of JAFMSR010000002.1, from coordinate 9,640,893 downwards.
TTGCAACATTATATACTCTTTCAATATATATCATATCTGGTGAACTATTTCATGTCTTCTTTCCACGATCTGCCTTTTTCATAGCGTATAGCCAAGATTTAAAAAAAGAATAATTTCAAATTGCTGTTGCTATAGTAATGGTCTTGGAGGATTTTGAAGCAAATAGTATGTTTCTGTTGAGTAAAATATAGTAGCTATCAGTTTTTATCATTGGTTTTGCATTTAAAGAGGGTGACAAAAATGTAAATTTTATGGGTTTTTAATCAAGTATTGTCGAATAATGTAACAAATGTCCTAAGGTACATTTTTGCGCGTCGAAGGTCATATAACACATCTTATATGGTCCGAAAATATAATTGCGAAAGTTAGATGTGCTTTTTAAGATTAACATTGCTGTTCGCACTACTTGACCTGACCTACTTGTTGGTTTTGGGTAAACCTACTGCAACTTTTAGTGCGCACAAACCGGATGGAGTTATAACAGGTGCGTGTTTGGCTTTTTTGGATCCGGCTGTTTTTTGACAGTAGATAACTGCTTCCATTTAGGAAATAAGTAGTGTTTTATGCATTTTCTGCAATGTCTGGGGTATCTAGTTATAGGATCAATCACTGTTTTTTGTTAGTTATGACTTTTTATATGGGCATTAAGTATGCGTTTTCTTGTTTAAGCAGTCATTAATTTTTGTGATTATTTCTATTTTCTACGTTTTTCCAGTCATTGTCCTGGTGATTATTTTGGACATTTATTAGTTGTATGTTTGTTTTTGTAATCACCAGGGGTTTGTATATGCGTGGGTTATAATGGTATGTCGCCACAGACACTATTTTTTCCTACGTAGGTATCAAATTTCTTACTCAGACACTAGAACCGCTGAAAAGCAAAAATTTGTTAAGTTCACATATTTCTATAAAATGACTAATAACTACCTAATCTACTGAGCTTCCGTCACATGTCAAGTTGTACAGATGTAATTGTTGTAAATATATAGTACTTTCATATGATTATGGCCTTCAATCTTATATTTTTAAGTAATTAGCTTGATAGTATAGCGTTGCTTACAAAGCTCTGCCGTGGGCCTTTGAGATAGCTCGTTTCTGATTGGTCCGCTGTTTTGTTAATTGCGGTTTGATTTGTTTATTTACTATCTGTTTTTTGGCCTTAGCTCGGCTTTATACCGGGTTTGTCACATGGTAGGTATTTATAGTAACTTATTATATATTTATATAGAGATAAAAGGATTTTTTGTCGATTTTGTTTAAATAAAGCTTTTTTCCTACGGTTTTTCGTAAGTTTTTACATGGAATAGAATTCTTTGAATTTCTTTGCCAAGCAACTAATTATCAATCAATGTCAGTGGTTTAACAAGAAAATTATAACTTAACAGTTATATGAGACGATAACTGTATTACATTACAGTGTACAGAATAATGGCTACGGCTGTACTTCAACAGGCTGAGCATATCTCCTGATTGGGGTATATACATGTACCCCTAATGATTGTTTGTTTGTAATCGTGCTTATTGGGTCCACCATCCTCTAAAGAGGCTATCATCAGTACGACCCGTTACCCCGAATGAGCTAAAACAGCCTGATGGCACTGAAACGTAAACAATCCAAAAGTACAATTTTTTAAATAACGTTTTTTTTTTCAAAGAAAAAGCGGCAAGTTAAATTTTCACAGAATATTTATCTGATCTATACAGACCTGATAAAAACATTACTTTCTGGTTTTCCATCTGGTAAAAAAAAAAAATTCACCAACAAGATATTGATATGAAATTTGCCTTACAATAATTTAAACATACTCAGTACACTGAAAAAAATAACATGCACTTTTTCCTAACAAAAGATATTAAAAAAAATTGTATTTTTCTATTGTTCTTTCCTGCATATTCATTATTTAAAAATGACGCTATCTTACGTATACCACCGCTCTATCTCCCATAACTAACTCACTGTTACTGCATGGAAAAGACACTAAAATTTCCAGACTAAAAATTATGTAGTCTGACAGGGATTTAATTTTCGTAACTACCACCATTTTGGCTTTTTTTGTACATGTCAACATGTTTGGTTCGGACTAAATTCATTCATTGTCCGGCTGATTTTGTTTATAACTATGAAGGAAAACATTAAACTGTATTAAAACCTTTCTAATAAAACCTGAAAACCAAGTGAAATCGACCAATTAACGGAAAATCAACAGTTGTAAAACTTTTGACACTTGTTTTTGTACTGATAAATTACGGCTATCGGAAAATTTGCGGGTTTTCCCTGAGGTATAAAGGTCTTATTAAGTGTTTTCCGGCAATTCCATTTTTAATCCTATCTAAAGTGAAATAAATCGGCACCATTCTTTGGCTGATATAGCGCTTCATAATTATTCATTAGATTCATTCAAGGGACACAACTCTAATTGATTTTGCATTGCTAATATAGGTCATCACCGTGGTCGCTATTATAAAGCCAAAAAATCGTTAAAATAAACAGGCTATACTCTGTAGCCACAACACTATCAATAAATCAATAATATAGTTTCTTTGGGCATTCATAAAAATACAACAACTCGCATAAGAAGATCGATAGAATGAATTCTAGTGGAACTCCGGTTCCAATATGGCGACTGTTCCACAGCAAAATAATTACAAAAGCGCAAAACTGACTCATACTCCATATGTGCTACAACATTGTAGCGACTGACTACTTGCTTTGGCAGATAACACTTCATTGCATCAAACAAATAAAAAAGAAACACGCATGCGCTACAATGACGTCATATATATCAGTGCTACAGCATTGTAACTGCTTCTATTACCTTAACCACATAACGCTTTGTTGCATCGTACTAAAGTTTAAAGGTCATTTTGTCCGTTTTAGTAATACAAAAGACGTATATTCATAGTAATTAATGTTAATAAATATCAAAAAATAACTTTCGTCTCGAAAAGAGATGGTTTTTTAATGATGGACAGAATCTGGACAACAATAAAATATAGCTCACCCTTAGCTAATATCTCAGGGGAGCTAAAAATAAAGGACACAATAGCTATGCTTTTTTTTCGATCTTCACTGTCTCTCAAAGTCCCCTATCCGAAAGTGAAGTTTATAATTTATTCTGATTAAGGCCAGTGTTTTTTTATTTGTCGTAACTCGAACCCACCGCCCCTATTTTTTTCGTATTTTCAAAAAAATAAAAAAATAAAAATAAAAAAATTGTTTTAACATTTTTTTCTCTCAAAATTTAGAGGTCCGTTTATACAAATAATAACGTCCAGAAGCTGCATTTGTCTAACGATTTTTTTCAGACCGATTTGGGACCGATATTCGGCCCCATTCCCCTCATAAAATGATGTGTATTTCCCCCTATTTTTGACAAAAATTCCCCTCAAAATGAATGCTGACAAAAGTTTTTGATCAATTTAATCAAATGTTTGCTAAACTTGTTACAAAATGTAAATTTCCATCAATAAAAATGTTTCTTAATCACTTCTTGCAATTATTTAATATCTTAAATTCTAAACAGTCAGCCGAAAATCGCCGATTTTTCGTTTTTTTTGTCATCTATTTTCGCGACCCCTTTTTTTGTTTATTTTTCAAAAGAAAACAGTGTTCAGAAGACTCAAAAAAGATAACAATACATTTTTCTTGTGTTTTAACACAAATGTTTGCTGCTTTGTTACTGACATCAGTATTTTTTATCTGAAAATTTAGTGAATTTTTTCAGTGCGATTTTTGGCCGAAATTAGGCCCCATTCCCCTCCTAAAATGACATATATTATCCCCCAATTTTTGACAAAAAATTCCCCTCAAAATTTTTTGACATACCTAAAATGCTGATAAATGTTTTTTATTAATTTAATCAAATGTTGGCCAAATGTTTTATAAAAATGCAACTTCCCATCAATCAAAAAGTTTCAGAATGATTTTTTGCAATCACTTGATACCTTACATGTGAAAAAATCAGCTGAAAGGGAGGGGATGTTGGATTTAGAAAAGAAAGCAGGTCGACAATGAAACAAAGTTTGTCATGTATAAAAAACCTTCTTTTTTTTCCCCCTTTTCCTTAAAAGTAACAAGAAATAAAAAAATTCTGGCCTAACTGTCAGAGAATGATTTGTGCAATACTACAATAAAAGATTTGAACTATGGGCTACCAAGCAGACAATGCCCTCCTTGAATTGAAGCACTGAGACCTATCCCATAAAATTTCTGAATAGAGAAAAGAGATATTTTGTACTCATGGTGTATCAAAGACATGAGATAGAGTCCTGTGGCATGGCTTGTTGAGATTCAACACAATACTGTGACCCAGGGATCAGGAAAACCGAAAATTTGTCAGTCTGGAGATTTTTAAAAAAAAAAATCATAAAATCGCTCAAATACGACAAAAGGAGTTGCTTGTGTAATTACATATAGCATCTGTGTTATTCGCACCTATCCAATACCCCAATAAACGTGTCATGTTAATAACCCGCGGCGATCTTTACCTAATTGGTCCTCGTGCGTCGCTAACACGATATTGATTAAAGGAAAATAAATAAAATAAATAAAAATTAATGTGTTTGCAACTCCGATTGACTCCATGCCGGGCCGATCGTCTTTAGGCCGCTAATCATTACCTACACTTTGCCAATATTACTGACAACTACAACTACAATATGTTTATTGCATAAAACACATATACATATGTTTATAGCAACACAAGTACATTGTACATACCAATAGACAAAAGACAAAAAGACATGGATTTACAGAAGAGCATACATATAACAACGTGAATTGAATATATGACAGAATAAGATTGTTAGATCACCTAGTTCCTACTTAAATTTGCAAAATATAAAAATTTAGAGAGATTTATCGTTATTGACTTTGATTTAGATGCTAATAAGTTTTTTAATTTTTGTATAGTTGGCCATGTGTAATAGTATCGCTTTAAATACTTTCGCCTAAGATCGGAATATTTTGGGCATATTAGCAGGAAATGATATTCATTTTCAATTAATTGATAACTGCAATTATTACACAATCTATCACTTCTTTGTTGATTTGAATGGCGTCCTCGTTCAATGCCTAGCTTATGTGATGATATTCTAAACTGGGTTAGAGCGATTCTAAATTTGGATTCTTTTACAAAGTCAAGATAATTCTCGAAATTAAAGTTATGTTTGAAAAGACAGTATGTTTCTAGACGTCTAGAATTATTAATTGCTGCATTACTGGTCATTATGGTTTAATCAAAAACGATTCGGTCCACGTGTACTTTTGATCGGTAAGAAAACAGTTGAAAGAAATTATTAAAAAATAAAACCCAAGAGTTAATTTTTATTACTCAAATAGTGCCGGCTATAGTATCATGTTCAATTCCTTCCGATTTATTGTTGAAATGGCACAACGCAACATATTTGCGATGTTCAAAAAATCAAATGACCGAAATGGCAAACCGGCTTATGATAATCGGGAGAATAATAACGAAACGGCAACCGGTAGTAAATGCTTCCGAAAGTCGGAAGAGCAAGTCGACAGATAATGTTAATCGTTCTGGCAACCCGAGAGGCAAATCTTTTTTATTCAAAACGAAACCAGACGACAAAAATTTAATAGCATGGATTATTACAAAACTTTGTGGGGGTGACTTTGAACGTAATCAGTTCTAATCGAAATTGAACACACTTTCAATGATAAAATCGCATGGAAATTATTATATTTATTTATGAAAACTGGCTAGATATTTTTCTTATTACTTAGAAATTCCGTTTCTTATTCCTTTATGGCGAAAATTATGTAAAGTTTATCCCTTAGAAAATGGAACGCTCCACGTGAACGGCGCATTTATTTTATCGACTCGTGAGATTTACTAATCAATAATGAAAGAAGATAAACATTTTCGTTTTTGGAAACATTTTGGAATCCAAAGGAGGCAACTAATACTTAAACTGTTCCATCATGATCATGCACAACAATGGAAAGATGGTTGAAAAATATATAAATCACGTACAAATTTTTCATTTTTTTTCTATCTTTTTTTTTTTTTTTTACGTTTTTGTAACTTTTTTTCGAGGGGGGAGGGGGGGTAGGTTGACTATGTACCCTCGACTTGTCCGGACCGATTGAGATTTCAAAATTTCCTGATCCCTGCTGTGACCAGTGATGAAACTATTAGCAGCATAACAAAATTAGTGTTTCATACAAGATACTGATCTCTACATTGATTTTTCATAACGGACACTGATCTCAAACTTGGTGTTTAACAAAAGAGACTGATATTTAAATAAGTGTTTCATACAAGATACTGATTTATCAACTGGTGTTTAATACAAGACACTGGTCTCTGAATTAGTGTTTCATACAAGATACTGATCTCTACATTGATTTTTCATAACAGACACTGATCTCAAAATTGGTGTTTAACAAAAGAGACTGATATTTAAATTAGTGTTTCATATAAGATACTGATCTATCTACTGGTGTTTAATACAAGACACTGGTCTCTGAATTAGTGTTTCATACAAGATACTGATCTCTACATTGATTTTTCATAACAGACACTGATCTCAAAATTGGTGTTTAACAAAAGAGACTGATATTTAAATTAGTGTTTCATATAAGATACTGATCTATCTACTGGTGTTTAATACAAGACACTGGTCTCTGAATTAGTGTTTCATACAAGATACTGATCTCTACATTGATTTTTCATAACGGACACTGATCTCAAACTTGGTGTTTAACAAAAGAGACTGATATTTAAATAAGTGTTTCATACAAGATACTGATTTATCAACTGGTGTTTAATACAAGACACTGGTCTCTGAATTAGTGTTTCATACAAAATACTGATTTATCAACTGGTGTTTAATACAAGACACTGGTCTCTGAATTAGTGTTTCATACAGGATACTGATCTATCAATTGGTGTTTAATACAAGACACCAATCTCTGAATTGGTGTTCAACATGGTGACATTATAGTCATAAAATTGGATATCAGCAGAAAGGATCTTTTTGGCCTATTGGGCATAGAATTCTGGACAGATATTTTTAGCTAAAGGGCATAGAATTCTAGACATTTTTCCGGATAAAGGGCATAGAATTCTAGACATGTTTTTGCATAAAGGGCATAGAATTCTAGACATGTTTTTGGCTTAAGTGCATAGAATTCTGGACATATGTTTTTGGATAAAGGGGACATAATTCTAGTCATAAGCTTTTGGATTAAGGGCATAGAATTCTAGACATAAGTTTTTGGCTAAAGGGCATAGAGCTCTTGACATTTTTTTGCGTATTTACACAAAGAAAATGCCTATTTCAAACATTAATTTACTATTCCCGTAGCAAAGGATCACAGAAACACTTAAATCCGCATATCTTTTTACACACCGCTTTTGAAAAGAATGCTAATGATCTGACGACGATTCCTCAGTTTGCATAAAACTTTGAGGAAACGTGGGACACTTATCATAGCGATCTGCAATACACCGTCATTTGATGTAAGATGAATTTGAAAGTGTCGCCCTTTATGCACTCTCATCCAATCAGAATGAAAGGTTTCCAATAATTTATCACAACATTGATCACATGGACACCCGACAATATAGAAAATAGATAAAGGGCATAGAATTCTAGAAAAAAAAATTGGGCTAAAGGGCATAGAATTCTTGACATATGTTTTTGGGTAAAGGGCACATAATTCTAAACATATGTTTTTGGCTAGAGGGCAAAGAATTGTAGACATATTTTTTTGGCTCAAGGGCATATAATTCTGGCATATGTTTTTGGCTAGAGGTCATTATAGACTAAGAAACCTGGACATATGTTTTGGCAAGATGTCATAGAAATCCATATTTCCCCGTGTATAATAAGCACCCGTGTATAATACGCACACTCGATCTGGGCTTTAAAAATGGGGGAAAAATGCCTACACAGTGTATGATTTTTGGATATGAAATCCATAAGCCATTCGGGCCAGCACTGCCTGGACTGTTACTGGCCAGAAAGCATTTTCACTGGCCTGAAAAATAATAAGGGTGTTCAGTAGACTTTGAAACTCAAAGGCCATTGACACTTCAGCCTAAATTTTCAAGGGTCAAAATCAAATTTTCAACAGTCAAGGTGAGAATTTTTAGGCTTGAGCCACAGGTCTTAGCGTTCAGGTCATATATTGTATATTCTGATTACTCTTAAATTATCTTCTTTCCTAGCCTACATCAGCTCAAAAGTACGTTATACCCCGTTTGTCACATATTTTCGCGACATTGCATGTCCTTGAATGTCGTCATTTTTTTCTCGACTTTAACAGTTTTAATAAAAAAATTGTCCAAAAGAATGTTCAAATTATGATTAGCATTAACAAATACTGAAAGTTATTTGACACAAATTTAGAAAGAGTTGACGCAGGAGTAAAATCGCGGCACTTCGAGTGATTTTACAGGTAAATGAACGGTTTGATGGGACATAAAAATCAAATTTATTATATCTGGTAGAAATGTGTCTACACGTGAAATGTTTTGAGTTGTATGCATGTTATATTCAAAAATATTTGCCGACCGATGTACATTTGTATGGCGTGTTCAATATATTTTATCACCAAAAATAAAACTTACTCATAACATTATCTATTCCAAACTATTATTTCTATAATCCAAAATTATCAGACTGTTGTCTAGAATTACTTTTTCATGTCTCAAACTGTCAAATATCTCGGTCTGTTTGATGCCACGTGCTTCACTAAGATCAAACAAAACTCACATGTACAATGTGCGTCGGCGTTTGTTCTTTGATCTCGTAACACCTGCGGCTTTATATTTATGAATAAAAGAGGTTGCAGTAAAAATAAAAATTTCAGCAAAGGTTATTTTAAGATAAATAGTAGAAAATTGTTACTGGAAAAACGTTCAATGGCTTTAATGACAGTTGATGGAAACAATTAATGACTAAAAAACGGACACGCTGCAACGCCACGATTTTCTTTAAAACAGAACGTCTTGATTTAAATACAGAACAATTGGAAATGTTAATTGATAAATACTTTTTGCATTCACAACTCAGTGTTTTAATGTTTCCGGCAGTTTGTGAATTACAATACACAGAGTCGTGTCAGAGACGTTTGCTCATTATCCGTGTTACAAACTCCGTCTTTGAAATTCGCCGGGGTCTATTATTTTCAGTTTTATGATTGCTTATCAATTAACACCTTTGATAACGACCGAGACGAACATATGTTAGTTGACACGTAGTGGCTAATTATCTCCGCCTTCTTTCGTATATTAGCCAACAGACAACAATCGAGTTTTGACTGACGGCGAAATCCCCGAGATTTGTAACCACGCTCCACCTCCACACATATGTTAGCCAATAGACGACTGTTTTTGATTGCCGAGACTTGTGACGCATACGAAAAAAGAAAAAGAATAATTTCCTGGTTTATGTAACATCAATTATGTACGTTTTTCGTATGAAAATACAAGACTTATCTAGTCAGCGAAAAACGTTCCCTGAAAATCCACAAGCCAGTCGGACTTGTGCTCTTGCAGTTTTTACTGGCCAATAAGAAAATCTAGTGGCCTCGGGCCAGTGGACCACCGCTAATTTCGAAGACTGCCTACATCGGTGTATAATATGCACCTCAAATATCCGAAAAATATCCCATTTTTGTAACGAAAATTATTCAATAATCAGAGCACCGTAACAATTTATACACGTAAAAAATAAAATACGGCAGTTATCGATTATATTTTGACAATCTGATTAGCATAAATGACATGAAAAACTCAAAAATGTCCTGCTTATTTAATGGTACTTTGAGAACATGATTATTTTCTCAAGATTTCAACACCTTCTCAACAAACTTCTCATACCGGTAATTACGGCGTCATCAGAGAGATACATGTGAAAATAAATGCAATTATATAAGCGTGTTTGTTTACCAATAAACGGAATGTGGTATTGATCATCAATAATTGTTTGATAATTAAAGAGACAACAACTTTGTTCTAACAATGTTAATCTTTTATTGAAACCTGAAAGAAAACTATCAAATTTACCGGCAATGTTTTATCATACATGCCGTACCTAGTATCGGCTTTTAGGAAACCTCCGTGCTCTTCATAAAAAAGTTAGTAAAAGAACAGTAAACATCCGCTTTCAGTGAAAATCCCAGTATAACGTCTGATTTATAAGATTTCAACATTTTCAATGCTGGAAAAAATTGTCCGAGATCCTACATTGGTGTATAATACGCACCCATTACTGGAAGCCCCAAAATCTTAATTAAAAGTGGGTATTATACACGGGGAATATGGCTAGAGGGCATATAATTCTGGACATATGTTTTGGGCTAGAGGTCATAGAATTCTTGACATATGTTTTGGGCTAGAGGTCATAGAATTCTTGACATATGTTTTGGGCTAGAGGGCTAGAGGGCATATAATTCTGGACATATGTTTTGGGCTAGAGGTCATAGAATTCTTGACATATATTTTGGGCTAGAGGGCTAGAGGGCATAGAATTTTGGACAGATGTTTTGGGCTAGAGGGCTAGAGGGCATAGAATTCTGGACATATGTTTTGGGCTAGAGGGCCACAGGGCATAGAATTTTGGACATATACTTTGGGCTAGATGGCATAGAATTTTGGACAGATGTATTTGGCTAAAGGGCATAGAAATCTGGATATATATTTTTTTTTAAAAGGGCATAGAATTCTGGACATATGTTTTTGGCAAGAGGGCATATAATTCTAGACATATGTATTTGGCTAGATGGCACAGAGTTCTGTACATAGTTTTTTGGCTATGAGGCATAGGATTCTTGACATATGTTTTTGGCTAGAGGACATAGAAACCGTGACATATGTTTTTGGCTAGAGGGCATAGAATTCTGGACATATGTTTTTAGCAAGAGTGCACATAATTTTGGTCATATGTTTTTAGCAAGAGGGCATAGAATTTTGGACATATGTTTTTAACTAGAGGGCACAGAGTTCTGTACATATGTTTTTGGCTATGAGGCATAGAATTCTTGACATATGTTTTTGGCTAGAGGTCATATAATTCTGGACATATGTTATTGGCTAGAGGGCATATAATTCTTGACATATGTTTTTAGCAAGAGGGCATAGAATTTTGGACATATGTTTTTGACTGAAAGGCATAGAGTTCTGGACATATGTTTTTGGCAAGAGGGCATAGAATTCTAGACATATGTTTTTGGCTAGAGGGCACAGAGTTCTGTACATATATTTTTTGCCATCAGGCATAGAATTCTTGACACATGTTTTTGGCTAGAGGGCATAGAATTTTGGACATATGTTTTTGGCTAGAGGGGATAGAATTCTGGACATATGTTTTTGGCTAGAGGGCATAGAATTCTGGACATATGTTTTTAGCAAGAGGGCATAGAATTTTGGACATATGTTTTTGGCAAGAGGGCATAGAATTCTGGACATACGTTTTGGCAAGAGGGCATAGAATTCTGGACATATATTTTTGGCTAGAGGGCATAGAAATCTGGATAAAATGTTATAGATAAAGGGCATACTCTGGAAAGTTGTTTGATTTTTTATTGGTACAGGGCATATCTCAGGATAGAAGTATTTTATCTTCTTTGTGACAATATTTGACCTAAAAATTTGGCTAAAAGGCATAGAATTCTGGACATATGTTTTTGGCAAGAGGGCATAGAATTTTGGACATATGTTTTTAGCAAGAGGGCATAGAATTTTTGACATATGTTTTTGGCTAAAAGGCATACAATTCTGGACATATGTTTTGACAAGAGGGCATAGAATTCTGGACATACATTTTGGCTTGAGGGTATAGAATTCTGGACATATGTTTTGGCAAGAGGGCATAGAATTCTAGACATATGTTTTGGGCTTAAAGGCATGGCAAGAGGGCATAGAATTCTGGACATACTTTTTGGCAAGAGGGCATATAATTCTAGACATATGTTTTGGGCTAAAAGGCATAGAATTCTGGACATATGTTTTGGCAAGAGGGCATAGAATTCTGGACATATGTTTTGGCAAGAGGGCATAGAATTCTGGACATACGTTTTGGCAAGAGGGCATAGAATTCTGGACATATATTTTTGGCTAGAGGGCATAGAAATCTGGATAAAATGTTATAGATAAAGGGCATACTCTGGAAAGTTGTTTGATTTTTTATTGGTACAGGGCATATCTCAGGATAGAAGTATTTTATCTTCTTTGTGACAATATTTGACCTAGATTTTATGTGAGTACACATTCTGTCTGCAAAGTTAAGTTTGATAGTACATGTACTACAGTGTAAAAATCATGAATATTACTATTATTTTTATAAACAAGAGCTGTTTGTAAAACACATATGCCCCCTTGATGCAAAAGTTGTACTATGAAAGGAACATTTGTTAAAGCAAAAGTCAGTGTGAAATTCCTGAAAACAGCATCTGTAGAAATTGTAGAATAAAAAATAAATAAAATAAAAAAACAAATGAAACATTAAAAATCAAGAGCTGTCCCTCACAAGTGACGAATGCCCCCGAAAGAGGTGCCTCACAGTCTGTGTCCTCTCCATGTGCTCAATAAATGTGCTATGTAATTTTAAAATCCTTCCATGCATGACAGAGTAATCATGCATACAGTTTTCCATTACTTTAAACACTAAGTGTGACCTTGACCTTTGAAGTAGGAACTTGGGTCTTGCACGTGACACATCAGCTTGATGTGCTAGACATTTGTGCCAATTTATTTTAAAATCCTTCAAAGCATAATAAAGTTATAGTCCGGACACAAATGTATGCATATATACAGGATTCCATTACCTATAAACTCTTAAGTGTGACCTTGACCTTTGTGGTAGGGATGTGATCTTGCACGTGACACGTTGTCTTGATGTGCTTGACATTTGTGCCAAGTTATTTTAAAATCCTTCGAGGCATGACAAAGTTACAGTCCGGACACGAATGTGTGCATATATGCATATATACAGGATTCCATTACCTTCAAACTCTAAGTGTGACCTTGACCTTTGAGCTAGGGACGTGGGTCTTGCACGCGACACGTCGTCTTGATGTGCTAGACATTTGTGCCAAGTTATTTTAAAATCCTTCAATGCATGACAAAGTTACAGTCCGGACACGAATGTGTGCATATATGCATATATAGAGGAATCCATTACCTTCAAACTCTAAGTGTGACCTTGACCTTTGAGCTAGGGATGTGGGTCTTGCACGCGACACGTTGTCTTGATGTGCTAGACATGTGTGCCTAGTTATTTTAAAATCCTTCAATGCATGACAAAGTTACAGTCCGGACACGAATGTGTGCATATATAGAGAATTCCATAACCTTCATATTCCAAGTGTGACCTTCACCTTTGAGGTAGGGATGTGGGTCTTGCACGCGACACGTCGTCTTGATGTGCTAGACATGTGTGCCAAGTTATTTTAAAATCCTTCAATGCATGACAGAGTTACAGTCCGGACAGGAATTTGTAAGTGGGGAGGCACAGACAGACGAACAGACGGACGAAACGGACGGACGGACGGACAGACAGACGGACGGTGCGATTTTAATATGCCATCCTTCGGGGGCATAAAAATAATATTTTTATGAAGTGACCTTGACCTCCAAAAAATGTTTTGCTAAAAACCAATTAAAAGTTAAAACAAATTAAAGTATTTTAAGTAACTGTGACCTTGACCCCTAAAAAATTAAAACTAAAACTTAAAAAAAAAAAAAAATCTATTTTTAGTAGTGACATTGACCAAAAAAAAAAAAATTTTATAATAAACTAGAGCTATCACTAAATGTGATTAATACCCCCAAAAGACTGCTTTATAAACTGAGAAAGTTCGTAGTAACAGAATACCTTGCAAACAAACTAAAAAGAGATATTGTTCTTGGCAATAACTCTGTAATTTGTCAAGATAGAGTTATGGTTCTTGTACACTGCACTTCCTCTCATTGTGCTTGACCATTGTATGAAGTTGTATTGAATTCCAACCAATAATTTTCGAATAATGCTCCGGGCAAGTAAAAGTAACAAAGGGCAATAACTCTGAAATGAGTCAAGATAGAGTTATTGTTCTTTCGCACTGCACTTCCTGTCATTGTGCTTGACCATTTTATGAAGTTGTATTGAATTCCAACCAGTAGTTTTCGAATAATGCTCAAGACAAGGAAAAGTAACAAAGGGCAATAACTCTGTAATGAGTCAAGATTGAGTTATGGTTCATGTGCACTGCACTTCCTCTCATTGTGCTTGACCATTGTATAAAGTTGTTTTGAATTCCAACTAGTACTTTTCGAATTATGCTGCGGACAAGGAAAAGTAACAAAGTGCAATAACTCTGTCATGAGTCAAGATGGAGTTATGGTTCTTTCGCACTGCACTTCCTCTCAATGTACTTGACCATTGTATGAGGTTATATTGAATTCAAACCAGTAGTTTTCAAGTAATGCTCTGGAGAAGAAAAAATAGCAAAGGGCAATAACTCTAGATAGAGTTATTGTTCTTGTACACTGCACTTCCTCTCATTGTGCTTCATCATTGTATGAATTTGTATTGAATTTCAACCAGTAGTTTTCAAGTTATGCTCCGGACAAGGAAAAGCAACAAAGGGCAATAACTCTGTAATTAGTCAAGATGGAGTTATGGTTCTTCTGTGCTGCACTTCCTCTCAATGTGCTTGACCATTGTATGAAGTTGTATTGAATTCCAACCAGTAGTTTTCAAGTTATGCTCCGGACAAGGAAAAGCAACAAAGGGCAATAACTCTGTAATTAGTCAAGATAGAGTTATAGTTCTTGTGCACTGCACTTCCTCTCAATGTGCTTGACCATTGTATGAAGTTGTATTGAATTCCAACCAGTAGTTTTCAAGTTATGCTCCGGACAAGGAAAACTAACAAAGGGCAATAACTCTGTAATTAGTCAAGATAGAGTTATAGTTCTTGTGCACTGCACTTCCTCTCAATGTGCTTGATCATTGTATGAAGTTGTATTGAATTCCAACAAGTAGTTTTCAAGTTAATCTATTTTAGTAACAGTGACCCGCCCCCCAACCTCTGCCCTCAAGAAAAAATATTAAAAATTATTGCTTAACACAATATAAAAATTTAAATGAAAAAATATTTAAATATCTTCCTCTCCATGCATGCTTCCTACACACCCAAGTTGTATTGCAATTGGTCACTCCTAGCTCACTCCTAGTGACCCCAAATGCAACAAAAGCTTCCTCTCCCCGCAAACTATCTACAAACCAAATTTCATTGCAATCAGTCACTCCTAACTTAAGTTATTGGGAGGAAACCATTCTACAATTCCGGCTCACTGTGACCTTGACCTTTGAACTTCTAATCCCAAAACAGTTTGGGGTCCTCTACTGGTTATGACCAACCTTCACATCAAGTTTCAAGATGTTAGGCCCAAGCGTTCTTGAGTTATTATTCGGAAACTGTTTTACAATTACCGGTCACCGTGACCTTGAAGTTTGACCTTCTGACCTCAAAATCAATAGGGGTCATCTACTGGTCATGACAAACATCCACATTAAGTTTGAAGATGCTAGGTACAAACATATTCAAGTTATCATCCGGAAATCATTTTACTGTTACGGGTCACTGTGACCTTGACCTTTAACATACTGACCTAAAAAACAATAGGGGTCCTCTGCTTGTCATGACCAACCCCCACATCAAGTTTAAGGATCCTAGGCCCAAGTGTTCTTGAGTTATCATCCGAATACCAGTTGGTAGAAGGACGGACGGACGTACCAACCGAACGACCGCCCGACCAACCAACATCTGCCAATCAATATACCCCTCTTCTTCGAAGGGGGCATAATTAAGGGCATATAACTCTACATCACCTAGTTTCATTTGGCCAGTAATTATAATGTCTGGAGATCTGATTGGTATCAACATTTTGTTAAATGTTATAAAGATTAGTAAAAAGAAACAAGTATGCTATCTAAATTTTGATCAATTAATAAGGGCACTTAACTCCAGACTTTTTTATCAGAGAAACCAACTTCATCAGTATAAAATTAGACAAGAAATGGGGCAATGCCGCCAAAGCAGGTTTAACAGCGCCTGTAGACATTGTAGAATAAAAAAAACAGTCACCTTGTAAAACTAAAAATAAAAAAGTCTATTTTTAGTAAGTGACATTTACCTTCAATTTTTGTTTTGTTTTAACACAATTGAAAAACTAAATAAAAATCTATTTTTAGAAACAGTAACCTTGACCTCGACTCTAGTGACCCAAAATTCAATCCCAAGCTTCCTCCCCATGCAAGCTACCTACACACCAAGTTTCTTGCAATTGATCATTCCTAACCTGAGTTATTAAGCCAAAACAATTTTTCTATTTTTAGTAACAGTGACCTTTATTTTAACCCTAGTGACCCCAAATGCAATCCCAAGCTTTGTTTCACGGAAGCTACCTACACACCATTGCAATTGGTCACTCCTAACTTGAGTTATTGAGCAGAAACCATTTTTCTATTTTAGTAACAGTGACCTTGACCTTAAGCCTAGTGACCTCAAATACAATTCCAAGCTTCATCGTCATGCATGCTACCTACACACCAATTGTCATTGTAATTGGTCAATCATAACTTCAGTTATTGAGAAGAAACCATTTTTCTATTTTTAGTAACAGTGACCTTGACTCTAGTGACCCCAAATGCAATCCCAAGCTGCGTCTCCATGCAAGCTACCTACACACCAAGTTTCATTGCAATTGGTCAGTCCTAACTAAAGTTATTGAGTGGAAACCAATGTTTGACACCTGCCCAACATAGGATATCGGCATTCAATAAGCAGGTTTTTTAAAAAATTATACAGGTTTTATCTCACCATCAATTTGCACTTCATCTTACAGACAAACTCATTTTAATAAATACAATTACAATTAATGGAAAATTGAAGGTGCTAGAGTGTATATTTGGTGAAACACGTACAGCATTAATTGATGAACAAGAGGGCCATAATGGGCCTACATTGTTTACCTGAGTGTAATTGCACAACAAGAAAAAATTACTGATACATTTTCATGATGACTGAATGCAAAGTGTGGCCTCTATTTTGTTAAAACGCTTTTAATTTCTTTTATTTGCCATGGTGACCTAGTAACCTTATTGACCCTAGGTGACCAAGATTCTAAACATCAAGACAAACATTCTAACCAATTGTCATGCAAATTGTGTATCAAATCTGGTCCATTCAGTGTTTAAAAGGTTTTCCTTTGATTTGACCTTGTGACCTTGTTTTAGATTATGTGACCCACTTATGAATCTGTCCTCCTGACCAATTTTCATGACGATTGGGGGTCAATTGTGGCCTACAGTGTTTGTGTAACAAGGTTTACCTTAAATTTGCTACTGTAACAGTGATCTAGTTTTTGACTAGATATACCGTAATCTGTGTGTATAGCACGCATGGGAGTATAACACGCACCCCCAATTTGGCATGAAAATATCAGGAAAAACGTTATATCGATGTATAATATGCATGGCAAATATCCGAAAATCATTTCATTTTTCATGGGAAAATGGTGCCGAATAACATTAATTCCCCCCAAAAACTGACGGATTGTATGGTAGTCAGCCCGGTTGGCACCATTAACATCTTAACAGGTATTTCAAATGAAGTGTTGTTTGGGGGAAAATATCTGCCCGAAGTGTCAACACCTTTCTGACGTGGCAACAAACATCTCATAATAATCTACACATTAGAGGAAAAGGTGTGATGATTATTGCAAGTACAATAGGCTTGTTTGTTTAACATTGATTATACAGACAACGGTACTGATCACCAATAATTGGTTGTTAATTAAAGACACAACAAAAAGTTACAAACTAAAACTTGACAGCAATTAGGGGAAGCTAAAAGAAAGTGTTCGTACTGATTTTAATACATGTACATCTATAGACCTAGTCCGAAAACAAACCAATATATCATAAGTTTAAAATTCTCATTCCCTTCCTTTATGAATAGCTGTATAATGCACAAATATACGACAGGTAACCAGTACTGGTAATCGGCTTTTAGTGCCGCCCGATAAAGACTCTTCAAAAAGAAGGTGGTCAGAAAATGTAAACACACGTTAAATATTGTAAACATTTCCCCGATTTTACAACATTTTCAAGCTGAGAAAAATTGTCTGCAGTCCCGTCTTAGTGTATAGAACGCACCCCTTCATGGATATTCAAAATTCGGTAAAAAAAGTGTGGGTTATACACACACAATTACAGTAACCTATATTCGAACTTGACCTAGATTTTATTAAGGCACTCATTCTGACAGTTTTGCAAAATCCAATGAAAAATGCAGCCTCTATTGCATACACAAGGTATTTCTATGATTTTTTAAACTCAAGCTAGATTTAATGATGAAATGACCAGCATTCTTACTTAGACACAATGAAAAATGCAGTTACTTTTGCGTACACAATGTTTTCTATAATTTGACCTGGTGACCTTGTTTTACCCAAGATGACCCATATCAAACTCGACCTAGATAGTCAAGACACTAATTCCAACAGTTTCATGAAGATCGAGAGAACAATGTAGCCTCTATTGCATACACAAGGTTAAGTGTGAACAGACGACAGATAGATGACAGACAGGCAGACAACATTTAGACAGACATCAAGCTCACAATAGCTCATCTTCTATACTTCATGCTCAGGTGAGCTAATAAAGAGCTGTAACTTTGGATCTACAGGTCCATTTTGCCCGTAATTATCCTTGATACAGATCTTTAGATCAAGGAAACTCAACATATAAAATGCTTACAACAGATAGTTCCATCCAATTGAAAACCGACTGTTGAACATCTCGTTTCAGGGTCTGTTGCTGAGACTGCTGTTGTAGTGACAGGCAATGATGTACTGCTACAAGTCAACAATCTACCAGCAGCAGGATTAAAAACAGGAGTGTCATTCTTTATTTTGCTCAGACATTCTTCTATTGCACTAGGAGATGCACTTCGAGTTATCAGTTTTAATCTGAATTCGGCCTCAAACTGAAAAAAAGAACACTAGATGAACTAATAATTACAGTATTCGTTGCTTATAAGCAAATTAGATGAGCCTGTATCCCCTGTCCCTAAAATTTGTCCCTTAAATTGCTTAAGTTATGGAGAATATACAGAAGGTAAAATGTCCCAACACATGCCCATTATTTTCAATAGGCCTTGGCCTTCAATATAATAATAATAGCATGTTATCCTTTCGACCGTAACATCATCGCTACTCTTTACAGGTGAAAATACCTGTATAATCACGTGACCTAGCCATATAAAGCAGTCATATTGCCCGTGCAAAATCATAGTTATTCTAGCAACCGTCGCTACAAGACTGTTCAGTTGACGTTGGTAAGTTTTTACTGTCTACTGCCATGTGTTGTATTTTGTACCATGTTTTCACTCTATTGTTAGAGTTGAATGTTTGAATTTCTTTTAATTTATTTTGCGTTCTTTTGCACCTGGTTCTATTCATTTTATGCAGAAGTTCTTTTGAGTTTTCTTTTTATTTTTAGTTTTGCACACTCTGTTCGAAAACTTCTGTGGTTTTTTGCTTGGTACTGCCTCTACTGTATTCAATGTCTGAACGGAAAAAGGGAAAGGACAATGTCCTTTCGTTGTTCGGAGACAGTTCCGAAGAGGATAAATCTTTTTCTGGCTTCCAGTTGGAAGATGCCTTTTCTCACAAAACTAAACCTAAGCCCAAAAGTGTGGTTAAATTAGTCTCGAAGAAAGAAAAATCTAACAAGAAGACGCGGCAATGCCGCCAAAGCAGGTTTAAACAGCGCCTGTAGAAATTGTAGAATTAAAAAAAAACAGTCATCTTGACTCCTCCCTATCTTAGTAACAGTGCCCTTGACCTTGACCCTTGTGACCTTGGGCCCAAATTTTTTTTCGCTACAATTTAAAAACTAAATTTTTTTTTACATTTTTAGTAACAGTGACCTTGACCCTAGTGACCTTGACCCCATTTGTTTTTGCTTAAAACAATCTAAAAACTAAAACTAAATAAAAATCTATTTTTAGTAACAGCGACCTTGACCCTAGTGACCTTGACCCCCCAATTTTTTTTTTGCTTAAAACAATAAAAAAACTAAAAATAAATAAAAATCTATTTTTAGTAACAGTGACCTTGACCTTGATCCAAGTGACCTTGACCCCAATTTTTTTTTTTCTAAAAACTAAAAATAAATAAAAATCTATTTTTAGTAACAGTGACCTTGACCCTAGTGACCTTGACCCTTCAAAAAATTTTATTTGCTTAAAACAATCAAAATACTAAAAATAAATAAAAATCTATTTCAGTAACAGTGACCTTGACCTTGAGCCATATGACCTTGACCCAAAAAAATTTTTTTTTTGCTTAAAACAATCTAAAACCTAAAAATAAATAAAAATCTATTTTTAGTAACAGTGACCTTGACCCTAGTGACCTTGACCCTTCAAAAAATTTTATTTGCTTAAAACAATCAAAATACTAAAAATAAATAAAAATCTATTTCAGTAACAGTGACCTTGACCTTGAGCCATATGACCTTGACCCAAAAAAATTTTTTTTTTGCTTAAAACAATCTAAAACCTAAAAATAAATAAAAATCTATTTTTAGTAACAGTGACCTTGACCTTGACCCTTGTGACTTTGACCCCAAAAAAATTTGTTTTGCTTAAAACAATCAAAATACTAAAAATAAATAAAAATATATTTCAGTTACAGTGACCTTGACCTTGAGCCAAGTGACCTTGACCCAAAAAAAAATAAAAATTTTTTGCTTAAAACTAAAAATAAATAAAAATCTATTTTTAGTAACACTGACCTTGACCTTGACCCTAGTGACCTTGATCCCGAAAAAAATTGTTTTTGCTTAAAACAATAAAAATACTAAAAATAAATAAAAATCTATTTTAGTAACAGTGACCTTGACCATGACCCTCGTGACCTTGACCCTGAAATTTTTTTTTTCCATATAACAATCAAAAAACTAAAATTAAATAAAAATCTATTTTTAGTAACAGTGACCTTGACCTTGAGCCAAGTGACCTTGACCCAAAAAAATTTTTTTGGTATAAAAGAATCGAAAAACTAAAAATAATGAAAAATCTATCTTAAGTTACACTGACCTTGACCTTGACCCTAGTGACCTTGACCTCGAAAAAAAATTTTTTTGCTTAAAACAATCAAAAAACTAAAATTAAATAAAATCTATTTTAGTAACAGTGACCTTGACCTTGAGTCAAGTGACCTTGACCCCAAAATTTTTTTTTTTGCTTTTAACAATCTAAAAACTAAAAATAAATAAAAATCTATTTTAAGTAACAGTGACCTTGACCTTGACCATAGTGAACCAAAAGCTTCCTCTCTACACAAGCTACCTACACACCAAGCTTCATTACAATTGGTCACTCCTTACTCAAGTTATTGAGTGGAAACCATTTTTCTATTTTTAGTTACAGTGCCCTTGACCTTGAACCAAGTGACCCCTAATGCAATCCCAAGCTTCCTCTCTACACAAGCTACCTACACACTGAGTTTGATTGCAATTAGTCACTCCTAACTTGAGTTATTGAGCGGAAACTATTTTTCTATTTTTAGTTACAGTGACCTTGACCTTGACCCTAGTGACCCCAAATGCGAAGGGGTTGACGATGTACCCTCGACTTGTCTGGACCGATTGAGATTTCAAAATTTCCTGATCCCTGCTTAAGGGATATTGAAAATTTGCTTATGGCTGGTATTTTGCCAATTTTACAATTGGCTAAGGCATGGAAGCCTTTTTTTTTCAAAGGCCCCAGAGGTTAAGTCTTGCTTAGCGGATGCGTTAACAATTTTTGGGCAAGTACAATTTAATCTTAGTGCTAGAAGACGATATTTGCTCAGACCTTTTTTGAAGCCAAGATATCAAGATATGCAGGTATTTGCAATATAAACACTCCCATCACCTCTTTTCTCTTCGGAGATGACGTTTCTAAAGAAATAAAGAGATGTGATACAGGTATCAGAATTGGGAAATACTATCCTCAGAGTAAAAATAATTTTAGGGGATACAGTTTCAATCGAGGTTATGTACCAGGCAATTACCGAGGTTTGGACCTATGCATTCTAGAGGCAAATCAGCCATGTTCAGATCTCAACCATATGGGGTCGCACAGATTGATAGATACGGTCAGTTTGGTTGATAGATACGGTCAGTTTGGCTATCAACATCAGTTGCAGACCAGATCAAGGAGAGGCACTCCTACAGCAACAGTGACATCCCCAAACTAACCGATCACACCTTTAAAACAAAGGTGAGTAATTCTCAAAAACTGATCACTTCCTTTAGAGAATGGAAAGCATTAACAAGAGACTTATGGGTCTTAGAGGCTGTACAAGGTTATAAGATTGTATTTGATGAAATACCCATGCAAACGTCATATCCTAATCAAATTAATTTCAATAAAGATGAAGAAAATTTAGTAGACCAAGAAGTCAAATCTTTAATCAAAGAAGGTGCAATTTTTCCATGTAAGAAACAAAATGGTGATTTTATATCAAATATTTTTCTAGTTCCTAAGCCAAATGGAAAATTAAGACCAGTTATTAATTTAAAGCATCTTAACAAATACGTACATTGCGAGCATTTCAAACAAGACACATTTCCATTTGTTTTGGATTTAATACAGAAAAATGATTTTTTCACATCCTTAGACTTAAAATCTGCTTATTTCTCAATTCCGATCCATCCAGAAAGTCAGAAATACTTGAAATTCATATGGAAAGGGAGCTTACTTTGCTTTAGTTGTCTCCCCTTTGGACTTTCTTCGGCACCTTTTGTGTTTACCAAAATTCTTAAGCCAGTCTATACCTTTTTCAGACAACTGGGAATAAGGTGTTTTTATTGTATTGATGACTCTATCAATATGAATCAAGATAGACACAAATGTCAACAAGACTGTGATGCAACGTATGATAAATTGCAGTGTTTAGGATTTGTTGTTAATGATGAAAAATCAGTTGTCATACCAACACAAAAAATCAAGTTCTTTGGATATTTGCTTGATTCAGTTTTAATTATGGTTTTTTTACCAGATGATAAAGTTGAGAAGATTTCCAAGCTAGCTTCAAATTTATTAATACAAGATATTGTTAAAATCAGAGATCTAGCCTCTTTCATAGGCCTTTTGATTAATGCTTTTCATGCCATCCTTGAGGCTCCATTACATTACAGAAGCCTTGAACGTTTGAAAGTAGAGGGTTTAGATCAGTATGGTGATTACAAAGCTTTGGTAAAACTTTCCAAAGAAGCGTTCATGGAAATAAAATGGTGGCTTAATAATGTTAGAATAAAAAATGGTAAGAAAATTAGACAAGAGCCTATTTCATCATGGATACAATGTGATGTGTCCAACTGTGGTTGGGGAGCATTTCAAGTTAAATCTTCACAAAGCATTGGTAGCAGATGGAATTCATCTGAATCAGCCAATCATATCAATTACCTTGAGCTACTGGCTATTTTCTTTGCCTTAGTCTTTTTATTCTAAGGTAAGGGACATTCATGTAGGGGTTCAGTCAGACAATACAACTGCAATTGCCTATATCAATAAAATGGGCGGCATGTGCTCAATTCCAATAGATATCTTAGCTAAGAAGATTTGGCAATGGTGCTTAGAAAGAAACATTTTTGTCACAGCTTTTCATCTGCCAGGTTCATCTAATATTCAAGCAGATTTTGCCTCTTGCCATTTTTCTGATACAACTGAATGGATGTTGAAAAAAGATATCTTTATTAGACTAACATAACATTTCTTACAACCGAATGTAGATTTGTTTGCTTCCAGACTAAATACACGATTACATTGTTATGTGTCATGGATGCCTGACCCAGAGGCATGGGCAGTTAATGCTTTTTCTCTAAACTGGAAAGAATTTACTCCATACATTTTTCCAATTTCAAGCTATTGAGCAAGGTTCTGAATAAAATAAACTAGAGCTATCACTAAATGTGATTAATACCCCCAAAAGGATTGCTTTATAAACTGAAGAAGTTCGTAGTAACATAATACCTTGCAAACAAACTAAAAAGAGATATTGTTCTTAGAAGTTCCTCTCACTGTGCTTGACCATTGTATGAAGTTGTATTGAATTCCAACTTGTAGTTTTCGAAAAATGCTCCAGACAGGGAAAAGTAACAAAGGGCAATAACACTGTAATTAGTCAAGATGGAGTTATGGTTCCTGTGCACTGCACTCCCTCTTCACTGTGCTTGACCATTGTATGAAGTTGTATTCAATTCCAACCAGAAGTTTTCAAGTTATGCTCCGAACAAGGAAAAGTAACAAAGGGTAATAACTCTGTAATGAGTCAAGATGGAGTTATGGTTCCTGTGCACTGCACTTCCTCTAAATGTACTTGACCATTGTATGAGGTTGTATTGAATTCCAACTAGTAGTTTTCAAGTTATGCTTTGGACAAGGAAAAGTAACAAAGGGCAATAACTAAGTAAATATTCAAGATAGAGTTATAGTTATTGTACACTGCACTTCCTCTGAGTGTGCTTGATCATTGTATGAAGTTGTACTGAATTCCAACCAGTAGTTTTCAAGTTATGCTCCGGACAAGGAAAAGTAACAAAGGGCAATAACTCTGTAATTAGTCAAGATGGAGTTATAGTTCTTGTGCACTGCACTTCCTCTCAATGTGCTTGACCATTGTATGAAGTTGTATTGAATTCCAACTAGTAGTTTTCAAGTTATGCTCCGGACAAGGAAAATGCAACAGACCGCCCGACCGACCGACCGACCGACCAACAGACCGACCGACCAACCACCGGGTGACTCCTATATACCCCCCTAAACTTCGTTTTGGGGGTATAAAGATGACAGAGTAGATAGAGCACTTCTTGTTTGTCCCTTTTGGACAAATCAGACTTGGTTCCCATTGTTTTTACATAGTCTAATTTCTTTCCCAGTTAGATTGCCCAGACATACAGACTTACTGAGCCTACCACACGATGCGAGCCTCCATCCACTTGGAAAACAACTCCAGATGATTGGAGCAGTTGTATCAGGAAACAACTCGAGAATCGAGGAATTCCACAAGGAGCTATTGACATTATCTTCATCAGTTGGCGTGCAGGGACAAGAAAGCAATATCAGTCAGCTTGGAAAATGTGGAGTTTGTGGTGTAATTTTAGGAACTGTAATCTGGTTTCACCAGCTGAAACAGATATAGTGTCTTACTTATTTTTTCTTAAGAATTTAAACAAATCATATAGTGTGATTTCCACTCACAATGCTGTGTTATTTGAAACATTTTAAACTTATTCATCAGGACTGGAATTTTACTTCTCACATTGTTACGCATTTGATGAAGGGTTTGTTTGTGCTAAAGTGCTAAATCTCATCTCTCAGTGGATGCCATTGAAGTCTTTATCTTTAAAGATTCTAACTTTTAAATTAGTAACTCTGTTAGCATTGTGTACAGCAGTTGAAGACGCTGCAAGAAGACAATCTTTGTTTTAAAGGTGACAAGGTGGTTTGTTTCTTGGGGATAGACTCAAACGCTCTAAAGCTGGAACCCCATTTACATTTGAACTGAAGTGTTTTGAAAAAGTTGAATTGTGTAAGAACATTGACTTATTATTTGAAACGTACAAAATCCTTAAGAAAGGATAATCAGCTACTTATATCTTTTGTCACTTTTAAGGCTGTTACTACAAGTTCTTTTATTGCTAGGTGGCTGAAAGCTGTACTTAGTCAAGCAGGGATTGATGTAAATGTATACAAAGCTCATTCTTTCAGAGCTGCATCTTCACCTGCTGCTTTAAGAGCAGGGTGTAAGCTGTCTGATGTATTAATCAAAGCGCTGAAGATGCTGGATTTGTTTGTGTATTCAAAATATTTGTCCTTTGTTTTGTTGTGACGGCTATTTCAGTCTGTAATCTTCATTAGGCTATACCAGTTGGTAATAAGATATGAACAGAATGAAACAGTTATAAATCGTTTTGTTTTTTTTATCGAATTGTCTGTGTTTCTATTCCCGGTACACATAGACAGCAGAGTTTTTCATTGTACTCAACAAAATGTTTTCACCTACAGTTCTACTGTCCAAAATCAGACACTGATCGAGCAGCTTGTTAGAAGTTACGGCGCTTCGATAACATAAACGAGCAGGCAATAGCACCGATCAATAAGGGGATCAATTTATTGTGCGGACCGACAAAGGTATAATGCGTATCTATAATACTACAATATACATTTATAGAACGAATATGGTTGAGACCAGGAAGTAACGATGTTCAAATGTTTTTCTGCAGTCATTGATATGTATTTTAACAAAACAGCTCACTCGGTGCGTTTCAAGATAACGATGCCTACAGTCGAATAAAATGTAAATTGCCTTCTTCTTAAAACAATCACCACCTATGAAATATAACAAATCGTTTAAACACCGACTTTAACGTATCCTAAACTTGTTTTCTGCTTAAGGTGCTCGCGCGTATTTCCAATACATATAGGAACGCAGACTAGCTCTCGCCAGGTCCGCAGAATAAACATATCACAATAAGGAAAGTTATAATTACGTCCCTTGCCGCGCATTGAATAAAATTTATGAATGGATGGATATAATCGTAAAAAGAGAATGTGTAAACAAACGCGTAAATATTCCTGATTGTTCAAAATATTTCATTCTTTAAAATGAGGATCAGTGTTAGACCACAGAAACTGCGAAACATATGTTTTCTTTCCGCACAAGGTTAGAGAAATGGCCGGCAGGTTAAGAAATCGGAACTATTTCTATAGGGTGTATATATATAGTAAATTGTCCCTTATTTTAACGCATCATCGTAAAATGAAATACATCCGCGGTTCTTATTCGAAAACAGTTTACTTTAGTTATATTTACAAAATTTAGCTGATGCTGCATGAGTTTATAACATGATATATTTAAACAATACAACTTTCATGTCTGCAATGGCCATATGGTTTCAAATGAAGAATCATAATTTGGGATTATATGCTGACTGACGTGCCGGAGCTACTTTCAGATTTGGTACTTAAGGAGTAGGCTTCGGAAAACGGTAAGTAAGTAAATTTGTTTGTTTCACAAACAAATAAAAACTGCTGACTGGTCTTCGGCAAAGAATTTTCATAAGTTTTACCTCAGGGAAGTTGAACAAGATAGTACAAATTTTGGAAGTTCTGTCTTAAACTGTGGAAACAATGTGTAATTTGATTGTGTATTTCTACATTCTAGATGATGATCTTCTTGCATCTATGACATGAATTATTGATAAGTGACAGTATATGTTATGGCTATTATGTATTAAATTCTGATTGAATTTTATTCTGTTCATGTTGTCTCTTTAAAGATGCTATTATTATATATATTGAAGGCCAAGGCCTATTGAAAATAATGGAGACCCCATCCAAGCACTTGTTGTGAAGGATGGGGGTCATTATTGGAAATAGGCCGGAGGCCGAAATATATATCAACCCTCCCACTTTTATTGAATTTTACATTTCTTGGAATATTGTACACCCTTCCCTGATTCCTTGATAGCCAACATGAACCTTTAAAACTATGATTTTGCATGGACAATGTGACTGCTTTATATGGCTAGGTCACGTGATTATACAGGTATTTTCACCTGTAAAGAGTAGTGATGATGTTACGGTCGAAAGGATAACATGCTATTATTATATATATTTCGGCCTCCGGCCTATTTCCAATAATGACCCCCATCCTTCACAACAAAAATCAAATATATTGTAGCCGGTAGAACTTAATGTTAATGAACTTCTATACATGAAATGTTTTTGAGTTGTATGAATATTACATGCAAAGATATTTGCCGACCGACGTACATTTACATAGCGTATTCAATATATTTTATCACCAAAAATAAAACTTACTCATATCATTCTTTGTTCCAAACAATTATTTCTATAATCCAAAATTATCACACTGTTGTCTATAATTACTTTTTCATGTCTCAAACTGTCAAATATCTCGGTCTGTTTGATGCCACGTGCTACACTAAGATCAACCAAAACTTACACGTACAATGTGCGTCTGCGTTTGTTCTTTGATCTCGTAACACCTGCAGCTTTATCTCTATGTATAACAGAGGTTGAAGTAAAAAAAAATATTTAGGCAAAGGTTATGCATTCGAATAAATAGTAGAAAATTGTCACTGGAAAAACGTTGGCTTTGATAGCTTTGTTTCAATTAATAACCAAAAAAACGGACATGCTGGAACGCTGCGATTTTCTTTAAAACAGAACATTTTGATTTAAATATAGAACATTTGGGAATGTCAATTGATAAATACTTTGTGCATTCACAACTCAGAGGTGTCACACAGCTTGAATTGCAAATTCAAAATTGACTGAATTAGTAAGATAGGCCATATTTTACACACCAATCGCGAGTGACAATGCTAAGAGACCAATTACATCGGAATTTTAACGGAAATAAATATTCTAAATCAACATAAAGGTGATAAATATTTAGGTTCTGACAAAAAAATAACTCAATGCTTTTTGAAACAACAAATAAAAACAACATAACACTGCAAACAGTAGCGGCATTTATCAATGAAAAATAGCGGCGGCAATGTCTGATTCGACCTTTGTGATTCAATGGATCTAAATTCAACAGCTTGCTTTTACAGGTGTGTTTTACCAATATTTTAATTAATAAATATTTTCACGCAAAGTCACTTGATCCATAAAATTCGTTCAATACCCACTTAAGTCCAAGTTTGAATATACAGAGTCAAAACCTTGACACGCAAGCTGGATAATTGGTTGATTAGGTGACGAAAGTCGGCTCTTTATTACGCTCATTAGTGTAAATTGTCAGTAACATCTGGTCATTGCCGGGGTAATACTTAGTGCCTGATTGACGTAATTGATGTTTGCAACAAGATGACATGTCAGGACAAGGTCTTTCAAGTAGTATATATTGTATTAAGGATCTATTTGTTGGTCAAAATGATTGGTAAAATATCGAGATATACGTAGATATAAAGTTTCAATATTTTCTTTCTTTTTCCAAAATTGCGGGTACCTGGATGTTTGTCACGTGATCCGAGGCAAGTTATTTATCGTATTACGCTCGTTTCCGGACCATACTATTTGAAAGACCTTGGTCAGGATTATTAAATATGATTATATGATACTTTTAATGTACTAGTTGATTAAAGATTATGTACCACCAGTTGAAAGAAATAAAATTGTTGTTTTTGTTTGTTTTGTTTTTCTTTGTATCCAGATCAAACGTAAGTACGACATTATTCTTGTTTCATTAAAATTCAGAGAATTTTGTTTTGAGTAATTATTTTGCATATGAGAATCAAGGTTTAAATGTGCTTAAAATGGCGACTGCATGTGTTTACATTATGTTGAATAAAGTATCATGTATGACGTCAGAAACGCATGTTTTTTGGTTTTCGTTTTTACCCCGTTGTGATGTCCAAAAACATGGCAATTTTTCACAAATCTCCAGTTAATGATCCAACCCTAAACAGCATGTATGCTTCTAGTAGAAGTATTATGTTCCGCATAATTATGCAAATGTATGTATGAACTTAAAGAGATTGTCAATTTTAGTCCGAGGGATCGGCAGTTCGAGCCATCGAGGTCCACAAGTCACGGGTCATTATACTGAAGAAACTTGAATATAATACACATTTAAACCAGGTTTTATATTTTCTATGTTCAAAAGAATAAGTGCGTATTACACACAAAGATTGAACCTCAGACAATTTGTCCCGGCATGAAAAAACAAGAGGGCCAAGATGGCCTTATATAGCTCACCTTGGTACAAGTCCACTTGCCTGGCGGAAGATCACTAGATAATGTTTTATACCGAATAGGTTTGCCTATATATGTCTTTGTAAAACAAGTGACCCCGCCCCTCCGAGCAGGGTCAATTTTTATAAGCCTATGTAAAACTAAGTGACCACCTGTGCCGGGTCAATTTTGATCCGGGGTCATAATTTGAACAATCCTGGTAGTGGTCCACTAGCCAATGCTACATGCCAAATATCTAAGCTCTAGGCTGTGTGGTTTTAGAGAACAAGATTTTTAAAGTTTTTCCTATATAAGCCTATGAAAAACTAAGTGACCCCCGTACTGTGTCAATTTTGATCCGGGGGTCATAATTTGAACAATCTTGGTAGAGGTCCACTATATAGTAAATGCTACATGCCAAATATCTAAGCTCTAGGCCTTGTGGTTTCAGAGAAGAAGATTTTTTAAAGTTTTTCCTATATAAGCCTATGCAAAACTAAGTGACCACCCGCACAGGGTCAGTTTTGACCAGGGGGTCATAATTTGAACAATCTAGGTAGAGGTCCACTAGATTATTCTACATGTTAATTATCTAAGCTCTAGGCCTTGTGGTTTCAGAGAAGAAGATTTTTAAAGTTTTTCCTATATAAGCCTATACTAAACTAAGTGACCACCCACACGGGGTCAATTTTGACCCGGGGGTCATAATTTGAACAATCTTGGTAAAGGTCCACTTGATAATGCTTCTGCCAAATATCTAAGCTCTAGGCCTTGAGGTTTCAGAGAAGAAGATTTTTTAAGTTTTTCCTATTTGTTGCCATAGCAACCAGTTCTGCATGGAATGGAATTCTTCGAATAATTTTGGTAGAGCTTCATGTCTGACTAGTTGTCATTTAGTATCTCTAAAGATTTGCCGAAACACTAGTCTAAAATACGCCTTTATGCGTTTAGGTATAAGACTGAAACTTATCAGGGAGGCACTTGTAGATGTCTTTTTGAAATATGACAACATATTTTTATGCTTTAAACACGTTGTAATTGTTGTATTTTATGTAAATGCGTTGTTTGAAAATGGAATGAAAATGTCCGCATTGTGCCGAAGTCGGTTCGTACCTGGGTACGAATAACTGTAAGAAATCACATAGATCACAATCATGTCTTAACTAAGATTTTTAAATGTAGACAAAAATGCAATAATCTAAAGCGAAAATCAAATTTATTTCTCTAGATCATGCTGTCATTTACAAAGAACAGATATTAACTCAATATAAATACAATTAGAATTTATTGTATTGTAACTTAAACTTTCAAACTTTACCATGATTCTTTTGCTACACTAAATGTCGGCATGTACATTCATACAAACATTAATTATATAGGATGCTAATTATCATCATCATCATTATAATCATCATCATTATTAGTTGTTTCGAAATACTACTAGAGTCTAGTATATGTTAAATATGAAAGATAATAGCCTGCTATTAAAACATTCAGTTGCTGTTTTAGACAGGTAGAAAGGCTGGTAATGACGAGGGGTGCACAATAGACCTGGTATATTGCAATTCGCAGTATTTTGGAAGCACTCACGGGGATAGTTAATGTAAGCTGCAAGTACTTCCTCTACAATAGGTATATACTGAATCAATTTATAACAAAAGATTGATTTATCAAGTTTTAGCTTTTCTTTGAAAAACAGAAGAGCCTTTGTCATAACCTTCTTGACGTCAGTCGGCACTGTCGCCTTGAATCCAGCACTTTTAGTCCTTTGATTTAATAATGCGATTTTGGAGATTATATTTTTGCAAACATAATCAATATGGTTATGCCAATTTTAATATTTATCTCAATGGAAAGCTGATAAAAATGCAAAATTGATTCATTAATTGCAATTTTAGTAAGAAGTCAAAATGCGAACATATAACTTTCGCTATTTTTTTAAAATTGTTTGCCAGATAATTGAGACTGACACCTTTAATTGTTTGAACAAAAGGATGTAATTGACAATGAAATAGATCTGAAGGGACCGCCAGACAGGTTCGAGAGATCAAGGGTTCGAGGTTTCAGAAGTGGAACAATATGATTTATATAGCGATTTTGCCAGGACCGTCGGGTGAGTTCGAGCTATCAGTTGTATTCGAGCGAATGAATTTCGAACCAGTTTAACTGTATTATTTTCACTTTAGTTGTTGGTAATAAATCAAATTTGTATATACTAGTATATCTCTTGATTAAATCTATTTTTTTACTAATCTTGGATTAAGTTTTTATTACATGCATTTAATACCGTAATAACCTCCCTTTGGAACTGTGTAGCAGTTGCTTCCCTTTGCTTTCATACTACTGCGATTTATAATGGAGGTGTTTAGATTAAGGGCAACCAGTGATGACCACCAATGTAGCCAAAATAAAAACCCTGCCAAAATTAGTACTTATACAGTAACCAAAACAGAATGAATGATATCAAAGATAATTTACTGTTACCTATATAGTTGCCATATCCCCTTAAACCCCATTTTGTGGGTGCCCCCAGACAACAGACAGGTATATATATATATGGTGTGATTTTAATTATGCCCACCTTTGAGGGATATAACAGACCATATAATACTTGTATTGCAGTCAAACCATGACCGTGCTGAATTTCTTATCTTCTTTCACAATGCACAGTATCATTTATTGATTTTCAGACTGAATAGCAAACAGTGCAGATCATGATCAGACTGTATTGATATGTAGACTGATCATGATCTACACTAGTCATGAAGTCTGAAAAAATTTGCTTTATGCCGTGTAAATGTGAAGGACCGTCTTACCAATACTATATTTTCAGTAACTGGTACAGCAGAAACCACTGAAACATCCCATTCTATACCATCACATAGGTTACGTATATTTGTTTCGAATGTACCAACATTTGCATCTACAAATGCTCTGTACTGAGTACCACAACCGCCAGTTACAGAAGCATATTGATGTGTAACACTAACATCCACTTCATATTCAGGGGTTTGTTGAGCTGAAAATAAATAATTTAAAGCAAGTTTCATCAAATCAGTCACTATTTGTCAAGAAGTTTTGTCTAAGAAAACAGATGCTATCACAAAACAAAAATGCTCACCTGAGTGACACTGCTCATCAAGAAAAATATGCTGACACATTTTCATGATGATTGAAAGCAAAATGTGTTCTACGGTGTTCACAAGCTTTTCTTCTTTTTGCAATGGTGGCTTACAGGCATAGGGTCATTGAATAATGTAATTGTAATTGACTGTAATTAATTACAAAATTTGCTGTAATTGAATGTAATTTGTAAAAATGCTTGATTAACGATTAATGATGATTAATGGAAAATATTAATCGATTAATAATCGATTAAAGTAATTTAATTGATTAATCCATGTCTGCTGTGTGACACCTCTGAATCTTCACTGTTTAGCTTGATAGTTAGTGGGTAGAAGATAAAGAAATGTCACTTTACATTCTAAAGCGTTTTGAAATTCCTGGTTTTGGAAACTTTATTTATCAATCTACCGATACTGCACACATTCATAACTGAACATCAGGACTGTAGGTGGTGACGGCAATTTGCATAGATCAATGGTTACTTGGTACATAACACACAAGTTTGTGAAACATACTAAGTTCAAGTCTTAAAATTAAGATTTAAAATCCTCAACTGTTGCCAAGGATATTGTTCTGTAAAAAAAAGTGTTAGACAGTGCAGTCCATAGGGGTATGGTCCTTGAACAAAGAAATATTTAAGGGCATCAGTATAAGATAAATGTTTCTTATACTAATGTCTCTTATACTGTTAAAGGTGGGAAGAGGATGACCTTTTAGTTCTAGGGGCATGGACAGGATAGGTACTTGTTTTTATCAATATAGACCAAACCATGGTGAACTTTGTAAACTAAACTACATTCTATTCCTTCTTAAACTTATAAACCAAGTGTGTGAGATTTGTTCATAATAAAACTCTGTAATTTCATGTTTTACTTTCAACTTCGAAATAAATTTAAAAACAAAGTAATTTGTAATTTAATTAAGGTAGTAGACCCCTAATGGCCACCAATTCAAATCATTATAGGCTTACTATTTTCTTAATCTGTATCATTTCCTGGATTTAAAAACAAATTTTAAAAGAAATTTACCGTGAAAAAAACTAAGTTATCAGAATTTGAAAAACTCAACACCTATTTTGGAATTATCTATAAAATGACATCAGAGATAAGAAAATACATGTATTTCATTTATTATTCAATAATTTGGTACAGATTTGATTTCAGAGTAACAAGATCTGTTTTTTTCTTTCAGAAATTGTACACCATTAACTATATTATCATCAAGATTTATAATTTTTTATGAAATTAGGAGATAGTATTACAATTTTCATGTTCTTTTTTGACCATGTTCAATTTTCCAAGTTTTTAAGAAAAACCAACATTTTCTTGAAATGGCACCTGACTTTTTGTATATTTATAATTATCTATAACAGTTTGGGAACAGCATGCAAAAAATTCACAAAGTTTTACCGTCTCTATTTAAATGAAATAGAGTTTGAAAATCTCCATCGGCAATTTTAGACTTGTTTGCAAATAATAAGCTAATACTTATGTGTAAAAAATATTTAATTTCTACTTAGTCTTTAAACAATATAAACATATGAAGAAAAGTGCAAAATAATGAAAACAAAGAAGGAAAAGTAAAAAAAAAATATTTGGCTCCGGCTGGATTCGAACCTACGCCCCAAAAAAACTCAAAAGATCTTCAGTCCAATGCTAAACAACCTAGGCTAGAGCATTAAAATTGAAGTTTCAAGTAAAACATGTGTAATTGTAATTAAATTGAAGACTTTCTTAATGTAATTGTAATTTAATTAATTACATTTCAATGATATTGGCCCCATGCCTGGTGGCTTAGTTATTTACCCAGATTTAAAACATCAGGACAAATATTCTGACCAATTGTCATGCAAATTGTGTATCATATGGTTTTCCTTGTGACCTAGTTTTTGACCTCATGTAAGCCAGTTACAAACCTGCCCTAGTGATCATCAAGACAATTCTTCTCTTCAATTTATATGATGATACATTCATTCATTTTAGGTTATAGGGGATCAAATTTGATCCCTAGAATGTTAACAAGGTTTTTCAAGGTGACCAAGTTTTTGACCTGAGACAACCCATTTGATTTGATTTGAAGCAAATTTTATAAAGGTCCGTCCATAAGAGCAAATATGTTAGCTTGAATTTGTGGATGAGACAACCCATTTCAAAATCATTCTAGATTTTATCTGGACACTCATTCTGAGAAAGTTTCACAATTCTAGGTCGTATTTGAAAAACTATTTCATAAGGTCAAATTATAGAAGACTGTTTGTAGGCAATATAGGTTCTCATTGAATATTCATGAAATGTTGTCACAATAAGTGTCTTGATAAAATCTAGGTCGATTTTAAAAATGGGTAGTCTAGGATAAAAAACTAGGTCACAAGGTCAAATCGTAGAAAAAACGTGTATATTGAATAAAGGTTGCAGTTTTCATTGGATCTGCATGAAACTGATAAAATCTATATCAATTTGAAAATTGGCTATCTCGAATCAAAAACTAGGTAGGTCATCCGGTCAAATCATAGAAAAACCTTGTGTATGCAATAGAGTCTGCATTTTTCTATGGATCTTTGTGAAGCACAATACACATATGTTGTGATTGTCCTTTAGTAATTTACCCATTTTTAGCCTGCACATTTCACATTCGTAATGCTTTTTATTAAATTTTTACAGTTTGACTGACAATGTCTGTGATGCACTATTTCATGATTCATTAATGTGATATAAACTTGGTCTGTGAAATGTGATCTCAACTAAATTATTACAATTAATGCCTTACTGAATGATATAAGTATTGAATTGAATTTTATACAAATTAATATGACTTTCTGTGATGCCTCCAATGTCAGGGACCACAATGGAAATAAGAGGAATCCTTTCCTCTTTTTTGTGTTATCCCTGGTATTGGTGGGAAATACATGGCCAACATATTTATATTTTGTCATATATTTATGTCATGTCATATTTCTAGTCTCCTTAATAATTTGATAATTGTTATATATATATTGTATCATTATGCATCATTATGTCATTGCAATGTCATGTACTCTTTTACCGAATAAAACTAACTAACTACAACATAAAGGTCCTCAAATACACTTTGCTCATAAGATACGTCATAGCAGAAAAACTTTTCAAGATTCTGATAACTCGGGAACTCGGATAACTCGAGCATTTTACTCACCCCCTTGCGACCTTGAGTTATCAAAGTTTTACAGTATATTACTCACTTGACTACCATTAGCTTTAACACAAGGTCAACGATTATATCAAAGGAAGGGTCAATTGTGACCTGGGGGGTCATAATTTGAACACGCTCTGGGCCTCGTGGTTTAAGACAAAAAGATTTTTTACGTTTTACCTATGTGAAATCAACGGGCAGGTCAATTTTGATCTAGGGGTCATGATTTGAACAACCTTCATAGAGCTCAACTAGTCAATGCTACAAGCTAAATGTCTAAGTTGTAGGCATTGTGGTTTCAGTAAAGAAGATTTTTAAAGTTTTCCCTATTGTTGCCATAGCAACCAGACTTCTTGATGGAATAGAATTTTTTGAACAACTTTAATAGAGCTTTTTGCAAGAAAATATAATCCCTGCCAAGTTTCATCAATATTGGCTCAGTGGTTTCAGAGGCGATGTTGTTTGAAGGAAATGGTGAATGGACATATGACTTATGACATATGCGGGACAGTGAGTGGTCCTAATAGCTAACCTTGGCACTTTGTTATACATCAAAAATAAATTAATATCTAACCTCTAAGCCTTGTGGTTTTGGAGAAGATTTTGAAAGGCTTTCCTAAACAAGTCTTTGTTTAACAAGTGACACCTCACTTTTGGCCTTGTTGGTTCCGAGAAGATATTTTCAAAGATTTTTCTATTTTTAGCTCTTGCAGGCCATGTTGTTCAGTCAACTGAAGCCAGTTGCAGTTGATCATTATTATAATGTTTACTATATGCTGAAACATCATGTAGGGAGGAGGTAGCGGGGAGCTAACTTACTAATACTTAACTGACAGAATTGTGAACAATGCAACTCGGTATCAGACTGCACGAGTGTGTAGATTGATCATAATGTGCACTGGCTGCAGAGGCAGAATCATCTTCCACAAACAAGGTAACAGTTTAACTGTGTTTAGTAACAGGTAAGTACTTACCAAGACAGAATCGATCATGCGGTTGTGTATTTGTGTAGTCCCAAGTTCCAGTTCCCGAGCATGTAAAGTTCTTTTCATTGGTTTTATCCGAGAACAGGTTGTTGCTCCAGCATGTGGATGTACAAACAAGATTTGAACCCTCTCCTGAGCAGGATCTTATTGCATTTGTGTCCACAAACAGCTGTTCTTGGAAACAGGCATTGGCTGAAAACATTACATTTAATCCGTCTTACAATAAAGTAACCCAACACGAATCAATAAACTAACTAGTTACCAATGTCAATGTAAACATCATGCATATGTTGACATTTTTCAATGGACTAAATTACTCTATATCTGTGCAATTGACATGGGCAAGTTTCCAGAAAATCTGTCATTTCGT
Source organism: Saxidomus purpurata (assembly GCA_022818135.1). Taxonomy (NCBI): domain Eukaryota; kingdom Metazoa; phylum Mollusca; class Bivalvia; order Venerida; family Veneridae; genus Saxidomus; species Saxidomus purpurata. The sequence continues at coordinate 9,603,455 of JAFMSR010000002.1, read as the reverse complement.
CTCCCACATAACTCCCCTAAGGGGCCCATAGAGAGATGATGCAGGCTCATCAGAACGAGGCTTAGGCTAAGGCTTATCAGTCACAACAAAATAATTAAAATATAAAATCGTATTTAATCAGCATTATTCGGCAAAAAAACGGGAAAATTTCGACAATCAAAGTGTAGGAAAGGATACCAATAAGATCGACAATGTAAGTGTTTTTAAAATCTGTATTTTTAACAAATTCTTGAAGCATGAAAAACACGATTGCCAGTCGGACATTTTCATTTGTTTATATTGATAAAGGAAATATTAGTTTCTAGTCGAAACAGAGGTCACGAAATGACAAAATCAGCACCGGTATATAGTAGGCGGATATTTCCGCTGCTGTCATGAAATGACTAGTTCCAAGTAATGGAACGGTCTGCGTGAAACGCAAATATTTTCGGCTGACAAAGCCAAAATTATTGTCTCTTAATGAGGGTAAAGGCAATTTATTTCCAATCCGTTCATTCTCAATATTTCGGGACTATGTTAGTCTCTGAAAATAATTGTTGTTCCCTTGTTACACATACCTGTGAAACTTTTCTGATAGAAATGAGGGAGATTTGTCCTAAAAATGAGAGAGATTGGTAATTTTTGCGGGAGATTTTAACTTGTCCATGCGATTCGAGCTATTAGTCACAAATGACATTCAAAAGCTGCTTTAAACATCTGTTTTCAATCATAGCATTTTTAAATCTACTTTCACTTTCTTTTCACCATATAATTTTCTGTGAAGTGAAAGTAAGATTTTAAAACATGCTTATAGAAATAAAAATATATCTAAAATAGTATCTTGGTAATCATGAATTCTTAAATTGTGAATAAAAAATGAAAATCGATCTAGAAATATTGCAAGATAATAGTTAAACCATCTTTATTTTCCAGCCTTGTTTTATACCTTTTGTCCCATCAGTTTACATCTTGTGATTAATTAATTTTATGGGGAGACACTCAAAATCCCCTTAGTCATAATCCCCTTGGTCCAAAAATGACATAGTAGTCAGAATCCCCTTGATGAATTTTACAAGGTATTCATAATCCCCTAGATGAAATTTACAAGGTGTTCAAAATACCCTTGATCAATTTGACAGAGTATTCATAATCCCCTCAACTGGGTGGCTATAATCCGAGTAAGTACGAGTCACGTGATGTAGTGATAGGACATGAATTTTGAGCTCTCCGTGTTTTGGGGAAAAATATGGAAATATCGCAAAAAAATGGATTATTTTGTTACTAAAATTGTGAAATAACATTTGGCTACATGCCTGCAAAGAAAAAATCTAATGGAAAAAACTCTGAAAAGCAGAATAAGCATACAAAAAGTGAAAAAAGGAAGGCTTCTTCGCCGCTTTACACGGACAGTACACAGCTGAGTGGTCAAGCTTGTGGTCAAGCTAGCGTGAATAGTGATTCGTGTAACTGGAAATGTGTTGATAAAGGAATAGCCAGCAGACCAGTAAGTGAAAAAAACAAACGTATTAATATTTCATCGTCACCTGATTACTTTATTTTTCCAAATCAGACTATGCAAAATATGCAGAACGTGCAAACTGGTGTTTTCCAAAATCAAAGCCCGAATATGGCAAATTTTGTAAATCCGCAGTATAGTGGTCAGTTTCTTCAATCCATGCAATCGCCTCCATTTAATGGAATGCCACAAAACACCCCACCGCCGGCATGGGCAACAGAACTGATTGAGGATGTGAAGCTGATAAAACAAAAAATGTCGAAAATTGATAGCATTGAAAAAACTGTCAATAGAATAAACTGTAAGGTGGAAGATCTTGAAACAAAATATAAGTCTAAGGATACCAGAGTAATGGCGACAGAAAATGCGTCAGCATTTCTCAGCACCGAGTACGATGAAACGAAAAAGTCACTAGAGAAGTCAAAATCTGAAATAAAACATTTAAAAGACATGTGCACATCATTTGAAAACCAGGTTTCTACGATGGAAGCCGATAACGAGCAGTTAAATAAAAAAGTCGACGATCTAGAGTGGCGTAGTCTGCGTGACAATTTGCTCTTTCATGGAATTCCTGAGAAAGAGTCGGAAAATTGTGAAACACTCTTATTAGAATTTATTCGAGATGACCTTGAAATTGACACCCCGGTTGAAATTGCACGTGCCCACCGAATTGGACAGAAAAAGGCCACAGGAACCAGACCGATAGTCACTAAATTTCAAGGCACGAGAACTTGTACGAATCACAGCCAACAACAAATTTGATGAACTCAAGTTAAAAAATAAAGGAGTTGGTGTTCAACAAACCAAGTCTGTCCTAGCTAAGAGAAAGGAACTTTTCCCTTTGATAGAGCGGGAGAAAGCCAAAGGAAAAAGTGTGAAATGGGCAGGAGCTATACTGTTAGCCCGTGATGGAAATAGCGGACCTTTCCATGAGATTTCCAGTTAGGAATAGCAGGAGGAGCTACGAATCCTATCGAGGAATATAAACGGTCTATATAGAAAATTACAGGATGAGGAGTTTTTAAATTACACCAAAAACTATGACATACTGCTTTTAAGTGAAACATGGATAAGTAAATTTCATGTGATCAATTTAGAAATAAATGGATTTAATTCTTTTCATTTGTATGGAAATAAATCTACAGGCATGAAAAAGGGACGATATAGTGGCGGGTTATCCGTGTACTATCGTAATGAACTGAACTCTAAAATTTCTGTTATTGAAAGCTATAATATTGGTATTATCTGGCTAAAAATTGATCATGATTTATATTATTTTAATGAAGATGTTTATGTAGGGTTAACGCACGTTTTTTCGTGTTATAACATCTGCAGAAACCCGAGGGATGGTTGGTGCCCGAGCCGTACATGATGTAAGACTTGGAAGACAGGTCCATTGTTTACAATGGCCCTGTACTGCGCATAAATGAAAACGGGTTATAACGGCGCGTGAATCTCCCCGTTAACACACGTTTTTTCTCCTGTTAAAACACCGGCAAAATGGGCAAAAACAGCACATTTTATGCTAGAATATATGTCTTGCATATATTCCACCATCAGGCTCAAAAATCTTTTACGATAAGGATTTTAATTTTTTTGAAGAATTAGAAAAGGGAATTGAAAAATATAATCAACTAGGCAAAACATATCTTACAGGAGATTTGAACTCGAGAACGGGTAATTTAATTGATATTTTAGACTTAGACATGTATCTTGACAATGATGAGCTAGAATTTGAATTACCAAGTCAATACACTATTCCTAATTGTTACAATATAGATAAAACTATTGACGTAAATGGGCGGAGACTTGTTTCGCTTTGTAAGGCAACCAGTCACGTGATCGCTAATGGGCGCATTCATAATTCACATGGCTATACATTTTGCTCGTCACGTGGTCTCAGTGTCACGGACTACTTACTTGTTGACACAAAAAATCTCTATACGATTAGCAATTTTCATATTGATGAATGGTCAAATTTATCCGATCATGCGGCACTACGTTTTAGTTTTTATATATAAAACCGTAATAATAAAATAATAAAAAATCAAATGTTTTAAAAACAGAAAGAAAAATTGCATGGAATGAAGAAAAAGTAGAGACTTTTAAAAATAACATTCTAAATGATAAGACGTTTATCAATCTTAATCAAAATCAGTCGGTCCATAAATTGTCGGGTAAACAAAATAACTGAAATATTATATACAAATGCCCTAGACACATTTGGAAAGGACATACATGTATTCGATGATGATAATAACACATACCAATATAAGCCAAAATGGTTTAACGATGAATGCTATTCGTCGAAGAAAGAATATAAAAGGGCAAGAAACTTATTTGTCAAAAATAACACATACGAAAATAGAAAAAACTTTGTAAAAATGCATACAAAATATAATAAAACAAAATCAAAAGCAAAATATAAATATAAGTTGAGTGAAGGTCGTAAACTCGAAAATATTGCAACTAATCAACCTCGTAAGTTTTGGAAATCTATAAAAAAATGTTACAAAAAGAATAATGCAAAAAATAATGATATAGGACTTAATGAACTTCATGACCATTTTGATTCATTATTTGGTGAAAATGTTTATATAAATCCGGATACTGAGGAGGACAATTACGAAAATATACAGGATGATGAACTTGATCTACCAATATCTGAACAGGAAATACACAAAGCTGTATTTAAACAAAATAATTTTAAATCTACTGGCCCAGATGGTATATCAGCAGAAATTATAAAATCCACATATAATATAATATTACCACATCTTGTTTCAATCTTTAATGAAATGTTTGATAATGGGGAATACCCAGAAAGTTGGGGAACAGGTTTTATCTTCCCTATATTTAAAGGAGGTGACCCAAAAGAGTCAAAAAATTATCGTGGAATTACCTTGAATAATATTTTGTCTAAGATATATTCATATATTTTGCTAAACAGACTTACTTTATGGACAGACAAATATGAAAAACTTGTAAACTGTCAATTTGGATTTCAAAAGAGCAAAAGTACGATAGATTGCATATTTCTTTTACATTCTATAATTTTGAAAGTGTTGTATTCCGGTAAAAAGTTGTATTCGATATTTATTGATTACGAGAAATGTTTTGCCAAATTCCTTTGGCAAAAACTACTAGCAGAAAATGTCAGCACCAAAATGGTAAAAGCTATAAAATCAATGTATACAATAGTTGGTGCTAATGTTAAGTATAATGAACAAGTTCATCCGAATGTTATAAATTCTTTCCACGGGGTAAAACAAGGTGACCCGAGCTCTTCTCTTTTATTCATGATGTTCGTGAACGATCTAATACAAAATATAAATGCTGACCTGGACGGAATTTTTCTCTATTAACGAGCTTAACCTATTTCTAATACTTTATGCTGATGACCAGGTATTATTCTCCACAAATCCTGATACTTTACAAAGTATGTTAAACGATGTAGAAAACTACTGTAATATATTTGGCCTAAAAATAAATACGAACAAAACAAAGGTCATGATCTTCGAAAGGGGGAAACAAACCGATTTCACATTTTATCTATACGGTGAAAGACTTGAAGTGGTATCAAGTACTTGGGCATATACCTTTTTAAAAATGGCAAGTGGGTACGTACTCCAAAAATTATAGCAGATCATGCATCAAAAGTGTTGTATCGGTTGTTCTCTATTTTCCATCAATATGAATTTAAAAATAGCGAAAACTGTAAATTATTTGACACCATGGTATCCTCTGTTCTTAATTATTGCTCAGAAGTGTGGGGAGCGATAGACGGAAAAGACATAGAATTAATCCATACAAAATTTTGCAGAAAAATTCTTGCTGTCAAAAATTCAACTAATTTGTTAGGACTATATGGTGAACTTGGTAGGGAACCAATGAAAATTAAAAGACAAATCAATATGATCAGGTATTGGATTAAAATTCAAAAGTTAGGTAATAATAACTTAGTTAATCAGATATTTACTATGTTAAAGGAAGACGCAAACAATAACATAACATACAATAATCAAAATTGGGCATATCAAAGCAAAACTATCTTGGATAATTTAGGCTTATCAGATATGTGGCATAATTTTCATTACTACCAGAATAGATCAACATTTGACTTTATTAAACAAAGAATATTAGACCAGTATCACCAAACTTGGTACGCAGAGATAAACAATTCCCAGAGATTATTAACATACTGCAGATGTAAGCATAATTTTGATCTAGAACCATACCTTGACTACCATAGTTTAGATAAACGATTTAAAATTGCACTGTGTAGATTCCGATTATCATCCCATAATCTTGAAATAGAAAGAGGACGGTATCATAACATAGCACGATCTGAAAGAATCTGTAAATTGTGTACTTCTAAAACTATAGAAAATGAATATCATGTTCTATTAACATGTCCTATTTATTCCGATTTACGCAAAAAATACATAAAAACATATTTTTTTACCTGGCCAACTTTGCAAAAAATTTGATAATCTCATGATGCCGAGAAACAAAAAAGAAATAGCTAACCTCTCAAAATATTTGTATTTTGCCAATAGGCGTAGAAATGAACTAGACCATTAATTCTTTATTGTATTAACCTTATTGTAATACTTATGCTTCTGCTTTGAGAATTTTATTTTTCTCTGTAAGACCGGTGATGTTAAATTTTCAATGTTTTTGTCACTACATTAATTGTATGTAGGCTAGAAGTAATGTAATATTACTAAATGCTGAATAAACTTTGTTGTGTTGTTGTTGTAATCCCCTTACTCAATTTCTTTTTCGACGTAGTCGTATACTTTTGATTTGAACTTCCGTTGGTATGGACGCGTTGCTAACCAACTTCGTTATAATGTGACCAATCAGAATCTGCAAATTATTGGCTAGCGTTTTGGTACCGGAATAAGCAGTGTACTGCCGGGAGCCTTCTGAAACACAAAATGTGTATATTTTTTTATATTATAGTTATTTATAATATATCATGTTGCAAAAAAAAAGAAAAAACAGAACACGTTATGTCAAGGTTTCTGGACAGTACGAAGATCAACTTTTGTATTCAACGAGGTGTTGTCCGGGGCGGACATCTAGCGTCATTGATTATTGGCTAGCGTTTCGGTACCGGAATAAGCAGTGTACTGCCCGGGAGCCTTCTGAAACACAAAATGTGTTTATTACGTCACCTACGTCGACCATCTTTTTTTTTTAAAGATATTACTTGTTTACTTCACTTTGATTATGGTGGTCTTTGTTATTATGAAACAGCAATGGTGTTGAGTAGGGAAATTAGCACATTTTTATGAGAAAGAAGTGTGAATAATTTTAGTTATTTTCAATGATTTATCATTGTGAAGTTAATATAGAGACAAATAAAACATTTAAGTAATACTTCACTTTGATTACTGTGGTCTTTGTTATTATAAGACAGCAAAGGTGTTGAAAAGGGAAATTAGCACATTTTTATAAGTAAAGTAAAATTAGAGACAATAAAACTTTTCCACTTAAAAATTGCAACAATGATTTCAAAAGTTGTTTACATATGCAAGTGAGATAGGCTTCACAAGTAAAAAGGCAGCACACAATTTGTTGAAATCACAACATTTTATTACATACTTTTTAGCACAATTCTCTCATATAACAATCTACACAATTTTTTAGCAGAAACCAATGAGTTATATTCTCATTTTGCCGCTCAGTTTTCAATGGCTGATATTCCCTCCAAAAAATATAAACATGCAGCACATAGCTTGTTGAAATCACAATATGTACATAGCATACTGTTTTTAGCACATTTTCAAACACAGTCTACTCACTGGAAACAATTGAGTTTATTTAATTCTTATAACATGTCCAATCACTGACAAAAAATCTTCAAGTGACTTAAGTCCTGTGTTATATGAAAGGCATACGGCTTTCAATTTTTATTGATGTGTCTTCGTGGCCTTTCTTCACCCGTTTCTGCGGCGGTTCACCAAGTTCGCAGCGCAGAATGTCAGCTGCCACCATAGTTGCATCTTCACCTGTTTCTGCGGCGGTTCACCAAGTTCGTAGCAGAATGTCAGCTGCCACCATAGTTGCATCCTTTCTAATAGACTCTGACAGTCCAAAGAGAAGGGTTAGTATGTCCAACAAGATGTTTAAAGGCGTTGTTCCAGTACTCAAACTGGTTATTAGTTCTGTCTTGGTCTTCAATTGTTGCATTCCAAACTTCTCGAGGAAAGCGAGGCGCTGAACGGCAGAATATCATAGTCCCGTTTCCTGTTACAACTGCACGAAACGCACAATTCTCATAATTTGAGTCTAAATACTCTATCAGGCACTGTAAGTTATCAGTAGCTTCTTCACAGAGTATTGCTATGCTGTCTTTCACATCGTTGGGTGGCAGGAATGCCAGGCCATCAAGCTTTGCACACAATGTTTTCACTTTATAATCTAAAATATATGTACAGTCAAAACTGCCATAGCGACCCACTGTATTCAACGACTTCCTGTCTTATGTGACCTTGTTCGAGTCCGCCCAACGATTTTGGCTATGAGGTTGCACTGTATTAGGCGACTCACCGTGTTACGTGACTAGCGACCGTGATTTATACGGTCCGAAACGTGCATATCACTGTTTTTAGCGACTCTGTTATGAAAGATAACCCTGTACTTACTTCCTGTCTGGTTAAAAAAATGTCGGAAACAAAGAAAATACGTATTGTTTTAGATCTTCAGCAGAAGTATGAAGCCATACAAAAACTGGATAAAGGAAGACCGGCGTATAAAGTTGCTGAAGAACTATGTGTTGGAAAAACACAAACCAGAACCTTCGTAAACGTAAAATCGAAGTAATTTCGGACTTTGAAAATAATGTTCCAACGAATACTAAACGTCGGGGACATGCAACTGGTAATGAGAAAATCAATGACCTAACCTTAGCTTGGTTTGAGGATGCAGTGAAAAGAAAAATTGTGGTTATAGGTCCTTTATTGAAAACAAAAGTGTTGGACTTTGCATCAAAATTAAATATTTCTGAATTTCAACAATCAAATATTCAACTACATGTATACAATTTTTAACACTTTACTCACTTTTACTGCTTTTATTATATTTTAGATAATTGTGTTTATATCTGATTTTTATCTTACCATAAATAAATGTTTTAACACTATATGCTCTATTAGTATTATTGAACTTTTAGATAATGATACACCTGGATGTTTGACAGTAAACCTGTATTAAAGGTCCACTACTAAGCGAAAATTAAGTGGCAGTTATTTCAATGGCATGTACATTACCTTATGCAAGACACTAAATAATGAAGATTGGCAGGTTAAAATTTACAGAAAGTGTTTGGAACACGAAGAAAAGTATGTGTATTATGTTGAAATCTCAGTGAATCGACAAAATGACTACCCAGGTCTTTTTAACTTTCTTCATAATGTATAGAAAAATAAGAGTACATGTACTGTGATTTGTTTAGAATCTCTACATACCAACTTTCATTTTTTATTACAAATAACTTATTTCTGTGCTTTTTAAAGTATATTTGAATTTTCACTTTCATTAGTATTGGACCTTTAAGAGACTCCCTGTCTTATGTGACCTTCTTAAGAAAGTCCCCTGGAAGGTCACATAAGACAGTTTTGACTTAATAGTCAAATTGTCTTAAAAACAATTTAATTCCTTGTGTCACTATCTTGTCTGTGAATGCTTGCAAAATATATGTATTTCGAAAGATTACATAATACTTTTTTACTTGTTGAACACATCAATTTCTCAAACTTGTTTAATGTTGGCCATTTACAAAAATATCCATTTAAATATATTTTCCTTAAATCTTTATAAATAGGACATACTAGCAGGAAATGGTACTCACTTTCCACCGAATTTAAATTGCAAAATCTGCATTTTCTTTCATTTCTAGCTATACTGTTATAACGCCCGCGCTCGATTTCGAGTCTATGCGAAGATAGCCTAAATTTTGTAAGAGCGATTTTGTGTTTTTTATTTGGAATAATGTCCAAGTAAGATTCAGTTTGAAAATCATGCTTGATACGACAATAATATTCTAGTCTGTGTGAGTTATTGATATAACTGTACCATTTTTGTTTATATTGATCAAAAAGTCTAAATTTAACTAAATTGTAAATGTAGTCATGATCATTTGTGTTTATAAAATTCTGGTTTTCCCATAATACTGTGAAACCTACGTTGTTTAGCATTGATTTGAGATGATATGCCCAATTTTTACAGTGATTGTTCTGTGCATCATTTTTTAGCATAATATATGTGCTTTTTATTAAGCTATTGTTTTCTGAATTCAATATCCTGAGCATTTTTCTTATTATTTCTATTGGGAATCTTCCTAGTTCTCCGTATAGAGCTGACAAATTCATTGATTTGTTTACGCAGAGAAGTTTACGTAAGAACTTAGTATGAACCATTTCTATATCTTTTCCTTCGTTAAACCCCAAACTTCTGCGGAATAGTTTAGCACAGATGAGACTAACTTATCAAAAAGATTAAGTTTTTCACGTGTTTTGAATTCATACCTGCGAAATACTGAGAATAATCTATACATTGCTTTAGATGCATGTTCTGCAGTACTGTTTTGTGTTCTATGCCAATTTCCATTTTTGAAGAGGAGGACACCTAGATATTTAAATGAGGAGACAACTTCTATTTTTTCGTCATAGAGGTAAAACTCATGATATGTGTGTCGATTTCCCTTTTCAAAAATTAGCACCTTAGTTTTGTTTATATTGATTTTTAAACCCCAAGCGTTACAATAAGTTTCTATATCTTTTAACATTTTTTGTAAAGAAGACGGTGAAGTTGCAAATAATACTTGATCATCTGCATATAATATTAAGAATAGTTTCATCTCTTCAATTGTGAAAATACCATTTAAATTTGTATTGATATTGTCAACGATGTCGTTGACAAACATCATAATCAAAGGACTGAAAGTGCTGGAGCAGGGTGCATAACCCACGTGACTTGTGACGTCATTTTTAGCTACTGCGCCAAGTAAAAGAGCTCCCGACTCGGAGTTTCAAAAGGCTGTAAGTATTTCATTTTAAGGTCTATTACTTTGAAATATAGCTTATTCTAAGCGGAAAACAGTCTTCTTTCCATAGATTATAATCTATCCTTCACCAGTTTAGTCGTTTGGTCCCCAAAATGAGGCAAATGGTCAAATTTGAGCAATTTTGGGAGCTAATGTGACAAGTGTTCACACATTTTTGTAACCAAGCCTATAAATATATATGTACATAAACAATGTTTCTATCAGTCAACGAGAGTTCATGAGGATGATTAGCATCTGAAAAATGATTTAAAAAATGACTTAAATGCAAAGAAAGCTAAATATTTGTTCTTTTGAAAATGGGCTACGGTGCAAGCAAATTTAGTAAGGGCTAATGCGACAAGTCACTTTTAGAGTACGGTGCAAAAAATTAAACAATTTATGTTGAAAAACGACAGAACTTTGAAAGAAAAATATATATATCAGAATTGTTTAAGATAACTGCGGACCTTAGGACCAGAATTAAAAAAGTTGATGGAAAAGTACGAAATTCGGCCCAGGTCAAGATCTACATCTATATTTTCAAGAATTAAATTCTGTTTTTCTATTTAGCTTTAACATTCATATGGGGGCACCCGTTTTTCTAACGAAAAGTGATCGCTTTTCTATCATAATTTCAATAAATTTTTGGCGATTTCAATTTTATCATTATTTTGACAACAACCTTTATTTGGTAGAAACAATTTTAATGTGTCTCATGCATTACAAAACCAATATTTCTGCGAAAACAAATAGTCCGAAACCAAAAACGTAGTGAATTTGTTTCGTCAAAATTTACGGATTTTGACATATAGTGCATTATCCGCGAGGTCAAAGTTTTTTTATAGATTTATATTATGTGCATCAGCTTGTGCTCTTAAAAATAATCGAATAAAAAAGGCACGTGTTCACATTGGCTTTTTTCAAAAAATACCTATATTACGATCAAATGCTAAAAACGCGCCATTGACAACGACGTTATGCGTCGCTATTACAATGTGTTATGACAAACACTGAAATAATTAATGCGTTTTTTTTATTATTTATGCAGAAACTTTTGTTGGACAAATATGCGTTTAAACTCTTTCAACTGTATTTTTTAAAGTAAATATAATCATTCTTCATAATGAAATTTGTACAAACGGCGTTTTTAGCAGTTTATATAACTAATCCCGATTTGAAACGTGTTAACATTTCCTCTTCAGTGTGACGAACGAAGGAAGGTTCTCCGGGTCCAAAAACGCACTTCAACACTTAAGACCGTTAGACAAAAAATTATGATTATGTAGCGTATTTATAGTTGTTTTGTTTTTGAAAGTGTCTCGGGTCTTCGTCCGCACCCAAAGCCCGGAGACTAAGCTATATATCTGTCACTTCGAGCCCTGGACATATTTTTGTATTTTCTATATATTACTTTCTTTAAAAGTCATTTTTGGCAAGATAACGCACCACTTTAAGAAGATAGATGACTGTTTGACATAATAACACGTCACTAAGACAAGATAACACAAGACTTTAAGAAGAAAGCATGACTGTTTGACATAATAACATTGCACGTTGACAAGAACATAACACTTAAGAAGATGTAACGGTTCATTAACAAGACATAACTACCATTTGAGAAGATAGAAAACCACTTAAGGTAGTGCTTTTGGGTCGGCTCAGTGGAGTTAAATTACCCATTTAGACAATAACTGTATAATATATTTTGTATCTTTTATATAGATTATGACTAAAACAAGTCGTTATATGATTTTTAAAACTTTTTTTTGTTTTTTGCCTTTGATATTGTATGATATTTGATAAATTTCGTAAAATTTTGAACAGCGATAGCAAAGCCATTTTTGCGATTTTTACCACCAAATTCATAAAAAATGTACATAAGTATAATGTCTAGGGATCCGTGTCACGGATTTTCCATATCATTCTTCAAACAAACAAAAATTAATATCAAAGAAAATGCAGCATTTTTTTCTGACCGCTTGTTACGTATTTAAAGATAATTAATCCCCTGACCAATTTATCAAAAATTCCTGACACGGATCCCTCCGTAATAAATTTTTCTTTAAACTGATCCAAACCACATGTTAATCGACCTCCAATTAACAAAATAATGCTTGTTCAAAGTTGACACATCTTCCTTCAAAGCAAGTGTCAAAAAACGCCGATTTCTAAAGACACTCATGATTTTATTGGATTATATGAAACAAAACCCGTTTAAATGCATCCAATTATACGTAAGTACAATTATATGATAATCCATACAATAGTTTACCCTGTCATATCAGAAAAAATACAAGATCCGCCCACAAAATCATTTTAATGCGATATTTACAACTTTTTCTTCTTGTTTTATTGCTTCTACGGTATTTCGACAAGACGGTCACGTGATTATCTAAAGTATTTGAGGTACACAGCGGGGAAAATGGAGAAAGTTGAACGAGAACTTATATCTGCAGTAGAGCCGGCGGGGTAATTGTTAATTCCTACACTCGAAGCTGTTGTAAACGACTTGAAAACATGTTAATGGTGTTTAAGCATTTCATATAACTTTTACAAAATACAATTAGTTAAAACTCCGATCCCCAAAAAAGTAATTCATTTAGTAATCTGAGCTTATAAGGCGATGAATAAAATTTGGCAACATCTGTAAATAATAAACACAACTACAATGCAGTGCCCTTTGTGCAACTGTTATATACAAATTATAATATATAATATAATAAAAGGTTATGAAAATTGCTAAAAATGACTTTGTCAAGAACGCAAATTCATTTGAATACTATGATAGTTAACTGTACCGTTGTGAAAAAACCTTTTTGTGAAATCGGATTTTACAGTGATGTTTTCAATTTGTTAAGTTTTATATGTATTCTTTAATCAATTAGAATATTAATTTCGCAGTAATATGAATGATGTTTTGAATCAATCATATTCTAAACTTGAACGAAATCCGCATAAAAATAATTCAGTTATACCGAGTTATACAAGTGTCGGGTAAGAAGTGGCTCCAAGTGTATAAATAAGTTAGTATAAATAGTTCATTTATATAAGTATATTTCACTCCTTTGTTGTAGACTATGCTTTACTGTTTATTTAGTGTTTTGTTGTTGTTGTTAAGAGCCAGAATGATTCGGCATCTTGTTTTCTAATCAAGCATAGGCTGTCCACTATGATCGATATGTGTGATGTCCCTACCTACTTAGTCAACCATACCTCGCGCGCGTGCTTTACTGATCGCGTGTCATACTGATAATGCCCGAGGCTGTAAATTAGTTAATCTCATACAGTACAATGGATTGAAGATTATTTATGTATCCTGATTTATTAACGCTTTGAAACTCGTTTGTAAAATTTACAACAAAAAAAACAGTTATATTATGATACAAATTATCCTATTTATTTGTCTCCATGTAGTCCAAATATTCTGAAAAATTTCTTTTCGTTTCATATTTCCCAATTTTCGATTTATGAATGATAGTTAAACATGCGGCAAAAAGTATAAACATTATACATGTATATTATTGTAATTATTAGATGAGCAGGTATGCCTTTACGACAGTGAAATGTATTTTTTATGATAAGGGACCGAGATAATACCACCACGAGAAAGTAATGATAACACTTTTTTCTAACTTTAGAATCATTATACATGTACCTGCTTACAACTTCTTTGCATCACAACCCCGTTTGTTTAGTGAACATTTGCTTATATGATAAACTTCTGGTCTTCGCATATGCAGCTTTACCAAGACACCTTCTTATTTGAAAACGAAACGTTCTATTACAACATTTTTTCCAGATCAAATGCATATTCATTTTTTTTTAAAAAGTAATTCACAAACGTTTATGAATTCTAATATTCAAATGCTTTTAGGTCACACATTTCTTCACATGCCAACTCGTGTGGAAGGATTTGTAAAGAGAATAATTTTAGTTTATGTTGTTTTTCTTAACATATTCGTTTATCTTTTTGCATTCATTTTAATAGATTCTGTCAAAAATAAAAACAAATTTGATTTACGCATTGATAGTAGGCAGTTAGTATTTTAGTGGGATGACTATTTATTCAAACAAATAATTCAAATTTTTACAATTACCTGTTAATTGTTTATTTATAATTGCTGAATTGCTAAGCGTGCATATCTAAACATCGAAACAATTAACTGATCAATACCGGTTGACTCTACCTGTTTACTGATTATCCCTTATCGGCACCTCAAAAGGGGCGGAGCTATGAACGGTTACTGACACAGATAGAGCGCGACGCTGTTGGAAAGCATACCGATCAACTTTAACGGTTCATAAAGCACGTTTTAATTATTTTTTCAGCATCTTTGATTTCGCTTATATGTAGAAGTTAAATTGAACATAAAATAATGCATAAAAACAGAAATTTGCGATTTTAAAGCAAATTAGGGTCGATAGCTACCTTAAACAAGACAAGACACTCTGTTAACAAGACAACTTGTAATGTATCAAAATAAGACAGCTGCGGCGTTCCATACTTCTGTAATAAATCGCTATCCACCCATTAATTGTACAACAACTTTACTGTATATTTTGATTTTACCGATGATGACTGGAATGTATAGCTTAAACGTTCAGGTTAAGTAATAAAACTTGCAAATATTCAGTTTTATTTATGCTTTTGAAGTAATTAAATTTGAAATTTATTTTAAATTCAATATTACGTTAAAACCAAAACTAGAGCTATCACTAAATGTGTAAATACCCCCAAAAGACTGCTTTATAAACTGAGGAAGTTCGTAGTAACAGAATACCTTGCAAACGAACTAAAGAGAGATATTGTTCTTGGCAATAACTCTGCAATTTGTCAAGATAGAGTCATGGTTCTTGTACACTGCACTTTCTCTCAATGTACTTGACCATTGTATGAAGTTGTATTAAATTCCAACCAATAGTTTTCGAATTATGCTCCAGACAAGTAAAAGTAACAAAGGGCAATAACTCTGTAATGAGTAAAGATAGAGTTACTGTTCTTTTGCACTGCACTTCCTCTCATTGTGCTTGACCATTGTATGAAGTTGTATTGAATTCCAACCAGTAGTTTTCGAATAATGCTCCGGACAAGGAAAAGGAACAAAGGGCAATAACTCTGTAATTGGTCAAGATGGAGTTATGGTTCTTGTGCACTGCACTTCCTCTCATTGTGCTTGACCATTGTATGAAGTTGTATTGAATTCCAACTAGTAGTTTACGAAATATGCTCTGGACAAGGGAAAAGTAACAAAGGGCAATAACTCTGTAATGAGTCAAGACAGAGTTATGGTTCCTGTGCATTGCACTTCCTCTCAATGTACTTGACTGTTGTATGAGGTTGTATTGAATTCCAACTAGTAGTTTTCAAGTTATGCTCTGGACAAGGAAAAGTAACAAAGGGTGATAACTCAGTAAATACTCAAGATAGAGCTATGGTTCTTGTACACTGCACTTCCTCTGATTGTGCTTGATCATTGTATGAAATTGTATTGAATTCCAACTAGTAGTTTTCAAGTTATGCTCCGGACATAACAAGGAAAAGTAACAAAGGGCAATAACTCTGTAATAAGTCAAGATGGAGTTATGGTTCTTGTGCACTGCACTTCCTCTCAATGTGCTTGACCATTGTATGAGGTTGTATTGAATTCCAACCAGTAGTTTTTAACTTATGCTCCGGACAAGGAAAAGTAACAAAGGGCAATAACTCTGTAATTAGTCAAGATGGAGTTATGGTTCTTGTGCACTGCACTTCCTCTCAATGTGTTTGACCATTGTATGAAGTAATACTGAATTCCAATTAGTAGTTTTCAAGTTATGCTCCGGACAAGGAAAATGCAACAGACCGCCCGACCGACCAACCACCGGGTGACTCCTATATACCCCCCTAAACTTCGTTTTGGGGGTATAATAACATAGATAGGTGTGATGCATTAGTTACGGATGGATGGCAGAGATGTAAATGTGCAGATTGGTGCATTTTTTTCCATGCATATCCGGGATGATATTGATAACCATTTCGTCTTCAATGTGGCAAATGTTTCCTTATGCAAATACAAGTGACTGTATCAATAACACATCTTTGTACACCCGTTTGAATTTTACCTGTTTTCACAAAAAGAAGATTAGATCATTTTAGTCAAATAGTTCTGACATGAACAAGCCTTGAAAGCAGTGTTTATACATCCATGACTGTTCAAAACGGTTCAAGCCTTGCTACCAAATATGATTATGTGAGAAATTTAACAGGTTACAAAACAAATTATTTTCCGCATGTAAATTCATAGTCTGCACTTCTTTTAAGGTCCATTACTAAGACCAATCGAATTTTCTTTTAAATCTGGAATTGTAACAGGGAAACACTGTTTGAAACTGGCTTTGAAAACTTTAAACGTTTTCAGTATAAGCATTAGGGATCCTTAAAGGGTCGTCTTCATGCTTTAAGTTGGTAAATGATAAAAAAAAACAAGTGTACATATTTTTCATGTTTTTTGAAACTTAAAAATAAAACACGATGAAACTAGAAAAACTATTTCACAGTTGATTCTATTATCACAGTGATTTTCAGTAGGAATATATGGTTTTGTATATTGTGTTTAAAAGATAATGTTAAAAACGTATGATGTACTTTCTTTCGAATGTAACGACGTATCACTTACATGGTTGGCATTATCCCTGAATCGAATCAAAACACAAATCACATACAAAGCATATCAATGAAATATAAATTACAATTCCTGAAAATGATTGCACAACAATAATATAAATTCAACCTCATATTTCTATCAACGCATAGAAAACGGTTAAAAGTAAACCAAAACACTTTTCTAAATGATAACAAACTGGAACACAGCTTACGCCAGGGCAGTGGAAAATATCTTATAAAATAGCATTGTCCTATTATAGCTAGAAAGTAGAAATCTCTGCTAATATTGTGGTAACAGCATATCGACCTTTGAGCGAAAATGTTCGATTCATAAGTTCACAAAACTTATCTGTATTGTAATGTATTGAAACCGGCTATTTGTGGTATTGAAACTGTAAATTCGTCACAAAATATCTGTGCAAATGATGTTTGATAATGTTTTAAGGTATAAGTGTTCAGTCATTTGTTTATACTAGATGGGTGTTCAGTAGAACACTTGTGTCGCCCTCTTAGGCTTTGTCAGAATAACCAATACTTTTGTGACACAATCTTAGTACAAAAAGGGGAATAACTCTGTCAAATATGACCTTGACCTACAAAATTTGGCGGCATCACAACCCTTTTGTCATAAGCAATGCAATTTGAAAGTTTGATGAAGAAATCTTTTGAAATAGCACAGTTATAGCCAACGTTAATTTTCGTGACAAAATTATGTACAAAAAGGGGCATAACTCTGTCAAGTATGACTTTGACCTACAAAATCTGAAGTCATCATAACCCCTTTGGCATAAGAAATACAATTTGAAAGTTTGATAAAGAAATCTTAAGAAATGGCAATTACCCAGGTGAAATGTATACCATGGTCAACGTAGTATTTCATGGTTTTTGATATCTGAACATGTTATTTCATGGTCGTCAATGAAAAACTATCAAATGCCATGGATACATCATGGTCTAAGTGCTGAGTATGACCATGTAATAACATGGTCATTCTGCATATCAGTAAGCTATCATGAAAAACCATGGTCTACCATGTAATAAAATTACAGACCATGGTAAAAAGCATACAGCCAACCATGGTCACAGTAAATGACCATGAAATACCATGGTGTACTATAAACATAATTCTAGACCATGGTCAGGACCATATACACCTAATCATGGTTGAGTAATCAAAACAAACATCATATAAATCAGACAGAATATTTTGTATTTGACACTCTGACAGTAGATCTTACAATGCAATCACCTCCATATCAGTATAACTCACAAACAAAAAAGGAAAAAAATTACTTATCTGATGTCTGCAAGACTGAAAAATATAAGTAGTTCGCCTTAATACATTTACTATGCAAATTTGATTAGAAACTAAATATTAATATGTACATGTATACATACTGATATTTACTGTACCTATTAGTTCAGGTGCTCTTCTGGAAATTCATACCTTGTCTTGTGTACATGTAATTGCTTTTGAGTTTGTAGTTGTAGTTGTTGTTACAATGTACAAACTTGTTATTAAGAAACCACCCAGGGGAAATGCCAAAACCAATTGCTAAATAAAAAGGTCTCTTAATGCAAAGCATCACTGGAGACAACAACCATTTTCCTTGGGTTTTTACAGACATTCTGGTTTTTTTTCAATGTGAGTACAGAGATCAACTGCCATATGGTCATGTGAATACTGTCCTACTTAACCTAAAAGTGTTGACACTTTTTGCTTATGTTTGGTTGCAGCACTACAGAAATCTAAAAATCCTTCATAAACAGTGTTTTTGTTAAAAAATGACAGACATGGATTGATCAGCATGTAAACAAACAGCTGTTTTTAAGGTTTATAGTTTTATGTGCGTGACTAGGAATTTCTAAGTACAATAAAAAAAACTTCTCACAGAGTTATCTACTTTTGCATACATCTATGTCATCCAGCTACCAAGTATTTCAACTTTCAAATTTATCTCATTCTCAAATATATTTATGATAAGGTCAAGTTTCTAAGTCGAAAAGGACCACAACTCAAATGAAATCCTTAACAGAGTAAGGGGATCATGATGGCCAAGATGGCCCTATATCGCTCACCTTGGTACAAGTCCACTTGGAAAATTACCAGACGATGTTATATACCATATAGGTTTTCCTATATACATCTTTGTAAAACAAATGACCCCCCCCTGGAAAGGCCAAGCTATAGCCAAAATCTAAGTACAAAAAAGTGGAATAACTCTATCAAATATGACATTGACCTACAAAATTTGACGGCATCATGACCCATTTGTCATAAGCAATACAATTATAAAGTTTGATGAAGAAATCTTAAGAAATGGCAAAGTTATAGCCAACGTTAAGTTTATGTGACGGACGGATGGACCGACAGATGGGCAAAGCGATCCCTATGTATCGCCTTTTCTCCGAAAGGGCGACACAAAAAGTTATAGTTATAGTTTTAAAAGGATAGATACCAACAATAAGTTTCAGAGTCTTCCGCATCTTATCGTGTGTTAGTTTATTTCATTTATCCACTCTTACATAAAACATATATCTAGAATAGCATACAATATATGCCAAAACAAGTATATGCCACAGGCCGTAAAGATCTAAATTAAAATTGCAGTTTGCATCGGACCGTAACAATTGATTTTGAAAGCAATAAGTGCATACATTTTCTATGATCTGAGACTAGTGTAATAGTGAAAAGTATTTGAGATTTTCTTCAAGTTTTTTATTTTGATTCTCTATTTCATTAAATGTGCTTTCAAACGATTTACATTTTTCATTTATCCGTTTGAGATCATCACTGGTGCGCTTCATTTTCTGCTTTGTTTGTTCAAATTGATTACTCACAAAATCACATCCATTTTCTACTTGGACTACCTTTTGTTCTACCGACTTAACTTTTGTTTCTAACGTTTCAACTTTGCTGTTAATTCTATTTATAAATTGTTCCAGCTTGTCAATTTTCGAAACAGCCTGTTTTATGCTCTTAATGTCTTCCATAATTTCTAACGCCCATGGTGGCGGGGTATGTCCAGGGTTTATACCGAACGTATTAAACGGTGGAGACTGCATGTTGTATTGCGAACCATAAGGCTGACCCGTGGGTGTAAAATTCAAAGCCATGGCGTAAAGTGCACTATTATAATTTTGATGATAACACCCTTGGCTATAATGCTCAAAAGCAGACGACTGAAAACGTTTATTTTGTGTGTTCTGATAATCCAGGTTACTCACGATATCTGATTGTCCACTCAATTGTCCATTCGCTTGCACACAAAAACCGGTTTGTCCAGTTGTTGAACACGCTTGTTTGCACACATCAATTGGTGAAATAACTTTCCTCTTTTTTGATCGACTATTATTTCCAGATTTATCCTTTTTTTGTTCATTTTTCTTCCGTGGCATGAAGTTTAGTTTATACTTTATCACTTTGTTTAATAAATCCTTTTATTAATATCTTATATCTATTGTATTCCTGAAAATTTCGAGAGCGGAGAAATCCATGCCTCCACACTATATATCACGTGACTGTCATTTCCTATTTTGTGTGAAGCCCTAATTCAGTAGATCATATGCTTTAAAAGATTAAGTAAAGGGTTTCACCTTTTTGTAACATACTTTATCATTAGTTGAAATATTAACTACTTTTGGAACTTTATTGGTCAATGAGAATTGCTATGTTTGGTAAAAGAGAATTGCTATGTTTTTCACATTTGAAACTTTATTAGTTTTTAAAATTGATTTACAGTCTTGATTTGGTTTCCAAAAGGATAAGTCAAAAATTAGTCTTAGTAACAGTACTTTAAAGTTATATGTTGGAACTTTATCTCTGGATTTGAAATATATACAGTTATTGATTGATTTGGTATTTGGAACATTGAATTGAATTGAAGTGAAAGATAAATGGAACTTATTAAAAGTCATCAAACTCAGAACTGTGTTGTACTTACAAACTCCACTCCGCTAACAGTATTAAAGTAGAGTGGAAACAGGGATCAGGTGGTAACTAACACGCAGACCAAAGGACTTAGGGGCAAATGCCTAATTCCCCATACAGCTGCTAGCCAACCGGTACCAGCTGACTCTACCTGCTGCCCTGAGTCTTTGCGCAGCTCACAAAATAAATAGGGGTTGACGACCAGACCAAACCCCCTACTCCAAACAACCCCAGACGAGCCAGTTTGGTCACAAATACCTCTGAAGAAGTAACAAGATTCATGAAAGGTGCATTTCTACAAAGACCTGCTTTTCCAAGGTATCAGACAATGTGGGATGTTAAAGGGAACCGAAAGTCAAAAAAAAAAATTTAATCCCATGTTGTAGTGCGTACAATTTTATACAGAATCGCTTATTTGCAATCAAAATTAATGCGATATTTGTTTTGTTATACTTGATTTAAAACGTCAATTTTCAGCCTTTCGCACGCTCAATGTAATGCGCAATATTTGCTTTATTGAGTCACGTGACCCACTATGTGTGACGTCACACTGCGCACTGATCAGTATCGGCGGCCAGCGAGCGCTACCTTTTTCTTTTAATTGCTGATAGTATATGTGACATTTTCCTTTGATCCATAACAAAAAAACTCTTTTATTATCTAGTACAAGCTTCTTTACCATTGTTGGCCTTTCACAGTTTTCACGACAAATTCCTTTCCATCCTACATTATTATTAGGGACCGATAATTGCAGCGCAATTTTCACCCGTTACTTATAAACAAATGAGACAAATTGCGAAGATTAATTTCACTTTACGTCAAAAGTATTTGTGCAGTATTTGCAGAAACACGTATTTTATAATGGATGATCACGGACTTGTACCGTATAATTTTGAACCAGAGTACACGGAGGAAGAACTGCATTCTTTAGAGGAAATTATGCACGTAACTGAGGATGTACAAGAGTTCGACTGTGCGTGTGACAACTGTTTGCAGATGCCTTCATCTGAAGAAAATGTGTGTTGCAAACATAGTGACTTCGTGTTAGGCGACCTAGATAACTTAAATTGCATAACGGAACATCCTGATTTTGAAATGATAGTGCTTACAGACTGCGTTCTTCAAGTGGCTTTTATTCAGATAATGGCTTTCAAGGGTAACCGTGGACGAGCGCCGGACACACTGAGCAATACGTTAGTACAATTTTGAATTATTTCAACCCTGTCTCAATTTCCTAGCAATGTGCTGGGATCTCCATAAGCCGCTAGAGTTGAATTACTATATGCAACATTTAATCCATATTACACGTTTATTACACCTGCGTCTATAGAAGGCAACTCTAGCTTTCTCTCACCTTACTTTAACCAGAAATTTGCACTGAAACCACAAATGTAAACATTAGATGTGGTAAGTGTCACTACTTGAAATCAATTCAAAGTCTAATTGCTTGAAGGTCACGAGTTCGACCCCCCGATATAAACCAGGACTCATATGTAAGATAGTTGGCAGTCTTTTATGGGGGATTCCAGTATTAGTTCTTTTTAGAAACAGTAGTAAGGTAAATTGTCTGCCTGTAAGACTGAAAATAAATAAGGCGAAATGCTGGGAAACAAAATGGTAGCTTGTTAAAACTGTGCAGTTCTAAGATTCCGGATTAGACCGCAACAGGCGTTATGAATAATGAGACCACATTGAATAAATGTTGAATGATTCTTTGCGACTAAACATAGAGTGATCATTCATGACTAAACATTATGGGATCATTTGTGATGAACATAGAGGGATCATTTGTGATGAACATAGAGTGATCATTCATGACTAAACATTGAGCCATTATTCGTCCTCTGTGGTATTTGCGAGTCAGTAGTTGACATATTGACAGGATACCTGTCCGGTATAGAAACCATCTCAAGTTGTGCTATTCACTGCACAAGTCATACAATAAAAATAAAAGAAATACAAAATTCCATGTAAATGATTTAATAATACAGATTAATTGGCATTTTTTATTTACAAATTGCCTTCTTCTTTATTGAAGACAAGCAGATACAAAACAACATATCATCTTAGTCATATGGAACTATAAACAAAACAAAAACATGAGTTACAATTGTAACAAATACTTTGTGATATTTTGTATTGGAAAATTTCCTTTAGTAATGTCTACATAAGGCAACTATCAGACTTCCTTTTTTTTTCAGTGCTTCGTAGCTTGAATAAAAAGGTCTACTGCTAATCCTAAAAATTTCAATAACACCAAGTCTTATTTTAGCAGACTTCATGGTTGAGCTCAGGTGAGCTATTGGTGTCTGCTTAAAGTCTAAGGAGCAATTTGAATTTACTGACATAGCGAAAAATAATATTGAAAGTACAATGATCAAACCATGTTCTATTCACTCTGAAACAATATGCCTTTCTTTCGCATTCTAGTTGTTTCTTCAAGTTAAGAGTTGTCAGAAAGCTTTTTTAAATTTTTCGCAACATCATTGAAATAAAAAATACTGAACTTTGTTTCTAACATGTACTCCACTTAAAAAGGAAAGTCGGGAACGCTTTCGTAAAAATGAAGGTCATTTCTGTCACTATGACATGATTGTGTTTTTACAAAATGAGAGCTGATTGTAAATGTGATCCTGGGACTTTAATACAGTTGTGTTGCATTCATTCAGTGCAATATCATAAGCTATTACAGCCAAGTAAAAAATCAAAGCTTTCAAATAACTAGAGAAAACTAGAGAAAAAGAGTTGGCAACATTTCATTTTGTACTTTCAGGCAGTCACGACTTACGGCCTACCGTCAGTTTGTTTGCTGGATGCTGAGAGGTGAGAAGTTGGGGAAAAGCAATAGAGTTGTAATTCCAGCCTGTGTTGTGTTCGCAATAAGAGAGAAATTTCCTTCTCCAGATGGCACTTATACAGGTTTCAAGACTGCCTTAGCCAGCATGAAAGACATTTTTTAAGCAGTTCAAGACTTTACTACTTTACAAACTACAGGACTTAACAAACTGCAGGACCCGAGTATACAAACTGCAGGACTTTAGTGCATAAACCGCTTTATTTTCTTTTATTTATGATGTCATTAAAATAAAAGTATCTTTCAGTGACTTATCTTTGTTTTATCTGTGCTTTTGTAACTAACAGTTTCATAAAGAATTTGAAAAGGCAAGTCAATTTCAGTTACATCTGCAAACATTCCTATGTACAAAAAGAGCACATCAAAAATACTATCAACAGCTTATATTGTTGCAAAATACTATATGGCACTTTAAATCTGCAGTACCAAATGTTGGCGCTTTTTAAGTGTTTTGAATTGACGGGGTCTTACACTGGTGCAAATCAGATCAGCCAGCAAAATAAAACCTTGGAATAATTTATACAATGCCTACTGTTTAAATAAAACAATCATTGGAAGCTTCTCCCATAACTCAAACACAAAACTGTGCAATACAAAAGACCACATTGCACGTATTTACACAGTATGTTAAATAATCATCATTACTTAGCACATTGTTTCTTATGATTTCCATACCAATAATAATTTCAATATTACCTCAAAATCAAATCAATATCATACATAATTGGAGATATATCATACATGAGATATGCAGAAAAGTCTAATTTACCAATCTTTTTTCTCAAGAGGCAATATTGACAAGAATATAGTAAATAAGTTTATGAAAACCTTTTGGCATAAATACATTCATGTGTATTGACTATTTGTGTTATTCCTTTGACAGTTATTTCACAAATCTTGACTTGAGATTTGTGATGAGATCCGATTTCATAGGTGCTGGACGTGGAGCTATATTCTTCCTTTTTTTCACTGAAGTAGATGGGAGAAACTTAGTTTCTTTCTGCTCCACAACCATTTGTAGTAGTACATGTACCCATTTATAATCTTTTTTTTCATAGACTTTCTTCACCACCCGCTGACCAGTTGCTTTAGGACACACTGCCTTGAACATTTTGTCCCCTTTGTTGTTTGTCTTTTGCTGCCTGTTTTGGGACATATTGTGGTCTATGGCCACCAATGCAGTTCTTGTCAACATTTGATCATAGTCAAATTCTTGTTGTTTTGGAACGTACTTCGTCATTAGACTATGATAGACTTCCAAATTTCCTGTATGACAAAAAGAACTCAGCTGTCTAATGTCTTTTCGAAGTCGTTTGTCCATTACCACCTCTTTCAGTCCGTTGTGGGCTCTGGAACCGGGTTTAAGCCATTTCTTCTTCTTCGACACCTCAGGTTCTAATGGCTCATGTGGACATGACCGAATGTTGTCTCCTTCAAATTCGTGAACATTAATAGTGTGGTTCACAACTGACACCCAGCATTCCTCTAACCAATCGGCATCTCCGTCACAGTTGCTAGCACACCACCACAAGTGGTTTGTTATGGCTTTGATCCAGTCGTGTAGTTCCTCTGCACCTTTACACTTTGCCTTCGCAGTAGTGAGCTTCTTCTTAACACTCTTGGCCAAGTGCCACACATCAAACTGATGATTTATGCCTGCAAATCTCTTTTCTTTGTTTAAAACACTTCTGATCTGAACATGTCTATCAGTGGCTAGCACTTCAATCCTGAAACCTCTGTCTAAAAGCATCTCAATGCACCTCCTAAACCCTTCAACTTCCATCTTTGAACTACTTCCTGTCTCTGTAACACTGACTACCACAAATGTCACAATTTCATTACTGTCTAACTCCATTAAAGAGTAAGTGCAATACTTTGCACTAAAGCCTGGTGAATCACAGCGGCCATCACCCGCTAACCGTAATGCTCTGCCACTTGCTTTTACTCTGTCAAGTATTTGCTCCTGCATCAATTCCCACGAGTGCAAAACGACTGGCATCAGCTGATTTCTCTGTATAGCAGTAAATGTTGTATAGGAAAACATCTGAAGGCCGAGAAAACTAGCCATTTGCTGCACCCGTGTAAACGACAGCCCACTAAACAAAATGCTTGCACTAAAGAGAAGATTTCCAGCAGAAATCTTCCTAACATTGGTTGGGATGACCATTTCAAAATGTGATGCCCCTGGTGGCAGTAAAGATCACATTTAAGGAGACTGCCTTCTGTTGTGTCCCGTATAGTGTCTTCCATACAAACAGATGACCTGCAAATTGGACAGCATATATACTTAAACAGCTGATCAATACAACTTTCAAAAACTATGAATTTCCTTTCATTCACATTGTCATGATCTGTATGTTCACAAAATTCAGTTTCCGAATCGCTCTCCGAATCCACCATTTCTGTTGTGAATGTAAGGTCACACGAGTCATCTCTAAATAAACTTTCTTTAGATATGTCACGTATATTTTCTACACTATTATTAATGCCTCTAATCTTTTTTGGAAGGACTCTTCTCGTAGGTGTTGAAAATGTTGGGCATGTTTCAAATTTGTCAATGTTCGATGTTTGCTCTAAGCTTTCAGAGTCTAATACAATGGGATCGGTCTGTGTCCCAACACTGACATATTTAACTGACGTTGCATATGTGTGATCCATGGATGTCTGCGAGATATTACAGTATGTACATGGGTGTCCACAAGTGTTGATGCTAGAGCCCTCTTCTGTGTCAAAAATATACACCTCTGGTTTCTGCAAGTAAAGGAAAAGATTTACTAATTATATCAAACTTTATATTTCCGGTAGTTTATTTGTTTTCAATACAAGTTCTTACAATTTATATGAATTGTTCTCAAGACTCGCTACAGTTGGAATCAATGAAGTAACAGAGGCAATGTTGAAATATCTGTGTCTTGCCTAAGGATACTACTAGCAAGGCATTGGGGTTGGGGGAGGGGGAAGCGGGTGCTGACCTGGGTCCCTATCATTCTGAGGGGAATGCGCTACCAGTGTGACTATTGTATCTGTATTTTATAAATGTGTGGTTTGTTTGTGTTATATTTAGGACAGTTTTATTATGTTTTACAACATAATACATCCATCGTGTAAAATAATATATATAATATATAAGTTAAAATTCCTTGAATCCTTTACAATGTTTGCAGAAATGAAAATGATCCATACTGGACCAAAATCAGTAAAATTGAGTACAATAATTTTATTATGCATGAATAAATGTTACAAAATTCTATGAAGAGATAAAAGTTACTAGCTTGGCATGATTGGAAGTCAGTCTATAGTGTTAACGACTCCACTACCACACCACTATGGTACCACACCACCCATGGTGGTGTGATTTGGCAAAGACTCGAGGGAAGGGAAATTATTTGTACAGACAAGGCGCGTTCAATGGGTTTATCATAAACATAAAAAGACTGACAATTTGTACCTGGACAATCTTTGTTGCGATCAGCAAGTCTGTTGGATCTAACTCTGGTTGAGGATGAATCATGGGAGACACTGGCTCATTTGATGTTTCCATCTCATACTGATCAACCTGAAAATAATAAAAATTAAAAACCATGACGGTAAAAAAACTTATTTGCTATTTCATTTGTCATGAAAGAACTACATATGGAATACCGGTAGTTATTTTTCAGAAATATTTACACAAAGATGGGTGTTGCACATGATACACTATCATCACAAGGGTAACAACTGTGTGAAGTTGTTAAGAATTGGTACATGCATGTGGAAGACAACAGACTAGAAAGGAAATTGCATGTAGTAATGTTTGCATCCCAAGTGTCACCTTGAACTTGCAAATAGGAGGCTGGTTGTGTTGCATGACATGCCCTTTGGGTATGAGTAACCCTGGAAACAAAATAGCTGCCGGATGGCCAGACAGTCAGTCGAAACAAAGCAGAATTGTTAGGTCCCCGAAGCTGTTGTATGACCGGAAGGGGCTAAGTAACGCCTATGGGAGTTAACACTGACTATACTGAGGTATAATAATAAAATATAAGACTGTCCATACTTCTTAGTAATTGTTAGTTGAGCACATAACCAACATTCAAATGTACGACACATTGCAATAGATCATCTCAATGTCCTTATATTTATAGTTTATGATAACATACCACTAGGTTATCGTCATCCATTGCCATAAGGTCGTCGTCATCCATTGCCATTAGGTCATCGTTCTCCATTGCCATTCCGTCATCGTTCTCCATTGCCATTGTTGTTGGGGTTACTTCTTCAGGTACAATTTCAAACAACAATTCAGCTTTGGTTGCAGTTCTCATCTGTTTAATTTCATCTTTGAGCTGAAGTAGTAATGTTGTGAAGGTTAACAAATTATTATTTAGGTGAAGACATACAACAATCTTTGCATAAATCTACAAAATGTTATCTGTAACATAGTACACTGTCTCATTGGTGTAAAAAATTATATAATTTAGGGTATAGTATATATAGTAAAGCATTCTAACTAAGCTTTTTCTAAAAAGGCAAAGAACAGCATTTTTTTTTTCATGCAGTTTCAATTACTGGTAAGTTGTATGTTTGTGCATTTTTTCTTGCATTGAAACTGTTCGAAACATTTGTCCTTGATGAAATACGTGTTTCTATTGTTACAGCAGCAGATAAGCTTATTCTATCTGGAAACAGGACATTTTTTCATTGTTTTATGTGTACTTCAGTTTAGAAAGATATGACAGCATTTGGAAACTGTTTATAATTGGTTTTATGTGCAATGCCTCTAAACAGGAGTAATGAAAACTTGAAAATGAGAAAAAGATTATCTTCAATCAGGGCCCTCATTTCATGTTCTTACTGCCAAAATAAAAAGCCCCGCCAGTAAGATATTTATTTTGATTTGTCAGATTTTAGACGAATATAACGTCTTAAGACGAATATAACGTCTTAATTGTACTTTAGTCATGGTATAGATAAAGTACAGCACATTTATGTATATAAAAGTCTAAACTTATATAAAATTCCCCCTTTTCGTTAAAACTACGCAAAAATCTCCTGAAGTTGAGCGGGGTCTGCAAATATTGTCTGTAGATGGGAAAACTGTAAGCCGGTTATCAGACCATATTACAGAAATAAAAAACTTATTGCATTGGTTCGCTAACGCTCCCTCACAATAAATTTTTTTATTTCTGTAATACTGACCTATAACCTATACGTATTGCACCTTTTGACTACTGACTTTCTATTTGTAAAAAGGAATGATATCTGAGCTGACTTTTTATTTGTTAAAAGGACTGATATCTGAGCTTATTTTTGCCTCATCCTAACTAAGAAGGAACAAAGTGGTCAATTATGTGGTTTCTTCATCCTAAAAAGTAGGATAATAAATTACATCATAATCCTACATAAAAACAAAACAATAAATTATGATAGATTGGTGGTTACAGCTGTGTACTGAGATTTAAGTCAATATTTTATGATTGAGAAATAGCCCTTGACTTCTCTATAGATTACTTTGTTGTGATATTTGTCTTTCTGAGCCAGAAGTTTTAATTGTTAGATTATACACCTTCTGATCAGCATATTAGGTAGCCTGTGTTTTCTTGACCTCTGGTCATTGTTGTTGACACTTTTTGATTATAATAAATCTTAAAATATGCTTTCAAGTATTTAGTGTCAGACTAGCAGAATTTAATATGTAAAACTGATTTCTATTAGCTGATTAGAATTTACAGACTCCCACCATTTTTGAAAGAACAATAATGTTTAGCTTATAAAATTTGAGTTTTTCAGTTAATAGCCCGGATATCTCAATCGGTAGAGCATGAGACTTGTAATCTTGGGGTAGCAGGTTCGATTCCCGAGGCTGACCAACTAAAATTACTAACAGTCTTTCAGATGAGACTTAAAAACCGAGGTCCCATGTATGGGTGAAAACCTGGCATGATAAAGAACCAGGGGTGTCTCTGGAATTGGGACGCTTTCTGTATCTTGCACTATCCCCCGAAACCTAAAATAACTAAACTCTTCTGGGGGCGTTGGTCATATGGGAAACCGGTACCAACGATAAACCCTAATATACCATGAGTTTTGGAACAAGAAAAAAAAAAAGAGAATAATAATTTGAATTTAAATCAATTTTTGAAACAGAAATGATACAAGCTTGTAAATTTCTATCCACTTGATTTCACAGTACTGATTTAGATCTACTGTAAACATTGTCAGTTTGTTGTTTATATATAATATGACAACATCCATGTCCATATTTTTTTTTAACATTGAAAATATGCTTGTCCGTCCTAACTTGGACAAAACAATTAGTTGTTCAAAGGGAAAATATGCCAAAACTGCTGACTGAATAGTAAATATTCAGTGTCATAGATTATGAAATTGAATTTGTAATGTCTGCAACAGACAAAAAGGCAGAAATTTCCCATTTACAGGATAGAGCTAGGCTCTTCCTTATGTTTATCTATCCAAGTTAATTTTAACAGTCATTAAAATTTATATCCTACAACAACAGTGCATTTGAGATAATGTGACAGTGACATGACAGATATACCGGACCAAAAGCAGACAACCATTGCCAAAAAAGAAGTGCATGACTACCTGTACCAGACAGTAATTGTTTTCATACAATTAGCAACCCCAGACCATTTTTTCAAGTTCCTTATTTTAAGGATTTTATTACAGAATCATATTCTTCTATATCTAACTAAGAAAAAACTTTTTAAATTTTGCAAATATCTTTTAAAATAAAAAAGTTATGAAGGTTTGAACATTTGTAAATCGTTCAATTTGCTAGAAATTTTCGCCTATATAATTCAAGCGAGTTTGCGTCGCATTCGCGGAACCGACTTGGATGGAAAATATGTTTAAACTTCCATAACTTTTTTATTTTTCAAGATATTTTGCTGTAATTTGGTGGTCTTACTGAATTTTTCATGCTGTTTCTGATTCTGTTGTTATTTTCTGTGTAAGTTTGATACTTCTCTTTTACATTTCATTTTATGAAGGGCTGGCCTTTCATTTTTTTTACTCTCCACTTTAGTCAGTACACAATGGCTAGTTTTATCTTACCGTCTTCAAATAAAACACAAGACAAAGCTTAATGATAACACACATTTATGTATTGTAGTTTCATTTCATGCAATAATGGTAATTTAGTGATTATAATACATAAACTGTTCTATACAAACTACAATGGTTAACTTATAGTTCAGTTGGTGCCATTTAGGCGAGGGCCAGCCTGTTAGGCAGACTGTCCTATACCAACTCTAATGTTTAAAGTTTAGTTGGTGCCATTTAGGCGAGGGCCAGTCTGTTAGGCAGACTGTCCTATACCAACTCTAATGTTTAAAGTTTAGTTGGTGCCATTTAGGCGAGGGCCAGTCTGTTAGGCAGACTGTCCTATACCAACTCTAATGTTTAAAGTTTAGTTGGTGCCATTTAGGCGAGGGCCAGTCTGTTAGGCAGACTGTCCTATACCAACTCTAATGTTTAAAGTTTAGTTGGTGCCATTTAGGCGAGGGCCAGTCTGTTAGGCAGACTGTCCTATACCAACTCTAATGTTTAAAGTTTAGTTGGTGCCATTTAGGCGAGGGCCAGCCTGTTAGGCAGACTGTCCTATACCAACTCTAATGTTACATATGTATAAATGGCAATAAAAATATAGCTCTGCATTCTGTGCTTCAAGAAAAGAAGTCACTGCTAAACTGACTATATACAGTGTTTAAGTGTTCGTTCTCGCGAATATACCATTGTCTTCCGGCATTTACACAGTCTGGGATTAATTTTTGTGCAAGCACAAACTGAATATTAACAACTTGTTTATCTTCTCTAAGTGGCCACTGAAAATAACCAGGTTTGCGACATGGAACCATAAATTTAACAACTGCTGTCGAACTGTCAATAACTTTTTCCACATAACCAGGGTACCAGCTGTCTTGGTAGGCAACTGCGACACACTCTCCAACTGTTAGACTTTCTATTGGCTCAATGTTCACTTCCACCTGTGAATTGCCTTTAGATTTCTTAGTTTTGGGCTGCAGAGTTGCACTGTTTTTGCGCTTCTTGCCTTTGTCACTTTTGTTGAACATTTTTTCATTGATCTTTGTCAACACGTCTTTTTCATGGTTGATATGGGTTTTTCTCAGTGTCTGACCACCTTTCCGCGCTCTCATTAGCAAATCCTTCCTTCCAGTTGGATCGAGATCCTGTACCCATTTCATCAAATGGTTTCTGTTACGTTTTAGCAGTTGAACTGAAGAATGATGATGGTACGAGGCGTTTGGTCTTCTACGTTGACTGCTGTCTAAATCTCCAAAGTGGTGTTCACATGATAAATTTGTGAGCGGGGCAAATTTAATTCTCTCTTGATCCGAAGCTGAAAGGGTATCACAATGTTTACCACCAGGTAAAAAATCAACAAGCTGTTTGTTAACTGTCTTTTGTAGAGCTTTTGCAACAATTGGGATAGAAGTGAACAGCAGTTCTCGGCTATCTTCATGAAGTGTAAACAAGCAATCAGTAAGTCCTTGATTTTGCTGAAAAATACTTATTTCAAGAGGGTCATTTTCAGTCCAGTGTCTGTCAGACTGCAACAATATTTCGGGAGACTGTTCACACTGCTCAAGGAATGTATGGATGTCTTGAACGTGCCTGTAAAGTTCAAAATATGGGACTTTACCACTGGTGATCAAATTCCAATATGGGCCAGTGAGTTTTAAGTAGAAAAGCCCTAAGCACTGTAATAAGGCACAAACCTCTGTGGATTTAAGGTCAGATTGAACAGACTTAAGCTTCAGATTTGGTTTTTCTACAGTCTCTAAGACAGTTAAGAAGTCCTTACGATGCATGAATACTTCTGCGCTGGTCTGAAATATTGCGTTAAATCTGTTGTCCCTGTAATTTCCTATACAAGATTTTACACCATTTGCACTGCAATATGCCTCCCATCTGTCACGGACTCCATGGTGTTCTCCTGCTGGTCCGAAAACATCTGAAGTTGTCCTTACAGTACGGCCGACAAACGTTTCTCTTTTACCCCAACTTTTGAAAACAGGTAATGCATCTCGACCAATGGGGCCATGCGATTCAATCAGTTTCCCTTCTAACTGTTTAAG
This sequence comes from Saxidomus purpurata, assembly GCA_022818135.1. Taxonomy (NCBI): domain Eukaryota; kingdom Metazoa; phylum Mollusca; class Bivalvia; order Venerida; family Veneridae; genus Saxidomus; species Saxidomus purpurata. The sequence continues at coordinate 9,570,376 of JAFMSR010000002.1, read as the reverse complement.
TTCTGGGGTCAAGTAATTGTGAAACCCTAGTAACACATGCGCCATACAATGTAAATGATGAATAGGGGATGGTTCTTCAAAGTTTTTCAACATTTCTTCCTTCCAGTCATCTAAAAGTTTATCGGCTAATTTCTCATTACTTGCACGATCACTCATTGTAAAAGACAGTTTCTGAAGGGATCCTGCTATAAATTCTTCAGGGGGCTTTTGTGACAAAGTACTTAGTTCTGTTAATTGGTTTTTGGTTACCGACTGAATTGTTTCTGCAGTTTCACTAGCAACACGTGTAAATCCCAGACTCATTACATCTCCTGAATCTAAAGTTACTGATGTATCAACAATTTTTTGTTTTTTCCTTGTTGTTCCATCCCGACCTATACCCCAATTCTCTGAGTTATCTATCTTCTCTGCAATAAACGTTTTCGCAATAAAATGGCCTTCGTCAACTATAGACTGAACTGTTGATGGACCAGGTAAAGCTGCTTTTCCCAGTTCTTCAGAGAATAAATGATTGCTAATACATTTTATAACGGGAGAAATTTTCTCTACAGCCACCTCTAACCCAGCCAATTCCATAACACACAGTCTTACATTGTCTGCAAATGAACCATCACTATTTTTTGTTGACACTTTGTTTGTGTTTGAATCAATTGTTTCGGTAACTTCATGTAGATTTTGCTGCAGTGAAATTATTTCTTGCTCTTTCTCCTCCGCTATTAATTGTATACAAAGAATTGTCCTGTTGCATTCATCATGACCAATGTCACTTGCAGAATCTATACTGTCTCTCAATTCACGAACTTCCCTTCGTAGGTAGCTGTTTGCCTTTTGTGCCTCAATCTTCTTATCCTTTTCGATTTGCATTTGATCTCTTACGCTTGTCTGAGTTTCCCTGATCTCTGCATTTTCCTTTTCTAGAATTCTTATTCTTTCGTTCAGTTCTTTTTCTGTTTTCTTACGAGTCTGTATGACCTCTTCATACTTAGTATTTATTTTTGTAAGCCTTATGTTTGTTCTTTGGGAGTCTCTAAGTAAATGCAGATTTTTTCGAGCAGTTTCATCTCGTTTGTTAATATTGCGCACAGAGTAGTGTCCCACAGAATCATCAACCTTTTTCAAAAGAATCCGTTTAGCAGTTAACTTTCGGGTAAGAATGCGGTTCTGTTTGAGTAAAACAGTTTCTTTATATTTCATGAGGTTCAAATCTTTAAGTTTCAGCGGGCTTCCATCTGTAAATTCTGTTTGTGAATGAATAGACCTTTTTTCAATACAACTTGTGTTTGTTTCATGCACATCACTTATAGACACATTATTTGCACTCTTAGCAAAGTTTAGCACTTCTATATTTTCTGGAGATTCTTGGTCTGAAGGTTGAGCTATTTCAAAGCACTTTGAGTTGGATACAGAAGTTGACACTGGAGCATTAAATGTTAAGTCTAAGAGTTCTTGAATTGTCTTAACGCCTTTAACTTTCTTGCGATGGCTCAGTTTCTTTTTCTGTTCACTCACACGTTTTACTTTATTCACTACTGCACTTGGATGAACAATGCCGCAAAAATCACTGTTGAGCTTCTCAAGTATTTTGACGAAAGCTGCTGCATTTAAATTCTCTTGCGTCACATAATTATTCAATTCAAGTATCAAACCGTTGAATATTGTTACATTTTGCGGTAGGTTTCTATTCTTTAGCTTTTCAAATGTAATGTTTGCAGCTTCACAGTAAGGCCCAGGAAAACAATTCTGGATGGAAGACATTTTAAATCATCTGAAATGAAACAGAACAAAAGGTTTTAAAATATTTTGACTTCAGCTTTTAAATAATAATTAAATCTATACGATTGAAAAATATATAAAATGCGCCATCTCCCGACCTCCCGTGGGTCGAATCGCGATGGAACGAACAACTAGATAACTAAAAAATAAAACGTATTTTACGTTAAATATATCCAACAGTTTTATACTTCAGACAATAATTTATGAACCAGTTTATGAATTAACAATAAAAACCAATAAATAAACATGGGGAAGCGAGTATAATAGACAAAAAGGCGATCGATCTACGAGCATGTATTCGGCAAATCGTGGAAGTTGGGACATGTGTATTTAAGGCGAAATTTCTAACATAATACACAATTATTTAATACAAGGAATAGAAATTCATCAATTGTAATTACTTACCGAATGTTTCCTACCACATTTCATATTTTTGGACTCGTATTTATAAACGTATAGACAGATAAACTTTGTCGTGTCGCTGAATTTTTTTATCACAATGGCGGCCGGCGTGTTTCCTGTTTACATCAGCAAAATAGGTCGGTGTTGTAATTTTAAAGCAAAATGCGACGCATTTATTCAAACTTCCGATTAATATATTTAGTATCAAAAGAAAGCTAAAAGAATGAACTTTTTAAAAATATTCGTTAAATAACTCGGGTTCGAGGATTTATTTGTAAAATCGCTCCGGACTTTAGGGGACTATATTTTCTCATCGGAGCTGAATATTCAAATTTAACGAACACCAATCAAATCTTGATTTTTCTGACTTTTCAAATATCAACATCTCATGAATATTCATGAATATTTAATACGCCGGAAATTAATTACAAGCACCTAGGGGTCACGCAGCATGTACATGATGCACGGAAATCTTAATTAGCTGCATTTTATGCAATAACTGCTGATTAAATAATCGGCACTACGTCAATACTGGGACTAAAATAATAATATTTATATGTAATAAAAGAGAATTTTATTAGCTTTTATATGAATTTATTTTTATCAGAATCGGACAATAAATGAAGATTTTATAGAATTATTTGTACACTGACCCAAAGAAATTAGCAGATTTCCAGATAAAACTCTGATAAACAATAGGCTTATCGGGGTTGCTAATACAATCATACTGAAATTGACAATTGTGTCAGCGTAACAAGTTATTATATCTAAATATATTGTAGCTATGAAATAAAAAACTATGAATGAAATAAACTTATTAAATCTTGTGTAAGCTAAAGTGACATCACTGTCAAAATTCACCAGTAGCACAGTACATACTCTACACAGGTTCATTCATCGTTGTCACATTTATCATGTTTATTTTATATAAGTTCTGTAGATTTACCAATCTTTCAGTTAATAAACTCATACAATGTAAACAATAGATTAATTATAAGTTCAAATAACTTTTATGTTAGGAAAACAGCAAAAAAAATTATCAGTGTATGTATATATCATGTATATTATCATGATTATTGTAAGCAAGGGTTCATCATGTATAGTACAAAAAATGTTTTATTTCAGTTCAACATAATTTAGCCCTCAAACATTGAATTTAGGTATATAGACATGCGCATAAAGTCAGTTAGATTGCTGTTTTACTTGTGTAGTGATTCATGAACATTTTTGTAATTTTCTGTGACTAAGGTACGAGTTGCCCGGAAGTTAACAACAATGATAAGCAAATTTCATGTAAAATTACTATCTGGTTGGTGAAATTTTGACTTTTAGAAAAAGGAGAAAGTAATCTTGATATCAGGTCTGTATAGATGAGGTAAATTTTCTGTGACAAAAAATTACTTGGAAGTTTTTTTGGAAAAAAGCTAATTAAAAAAAGCGATTACTTTTCTATTGCTGACGTTTAAGCATGATCTGGCTATTCGGGATATTTACCCTGATCGGGAAATGTACTCGGTCAGTTTAGATTTACCTATCAACACACCCACATATATCAGTGAAATATGAAAATAAACTTTGTATGTGTCGAGTTAGAGCAAAATATTGTTGTTTGAAGGCGGTACCCTGGGTATAAGCACCAGTTGTACCAATATTGTCAACACTAGTTATGGAGCACGATAAAATCATCTTAAAATGGGTCACACTGAAATGTGCACAATCAAACGCCAAATTAATTAGGCTAACATTTAACGTAACAGCTTGATCTGGCAATTTCATTTGTCCAACTAATTGTATGAACATCAAGATATCGTATAAAGATAAGATAAGATAAATTTTATTTTGAGTCGACAAGAAGCAAATACAACATATGCACTCCAGATGCTTTTGAACCGACTATATATTTTTGTATGTCCAATATCTCACCTATGCGAGATTCCGACTCAAAATGAAAGTATTAGAATTTGCTCACAAAGCCAATTAAAAGATATGACTAGCAATTTCATTTTCTTTGATTTTATATCACATACCTTTGCTTTAACTTTCTTTTCAGCAATGCTTTCAGCAGAAATTCTGTGTTGATGAATGTCTTGGTCATCGCCTTTCGTGAAATTTACCAGTGTAGGCACAGCACCACTTTTCAGGAGTTTCCTTTTAGCAACAAAATTAAGGGATCTCGCAACAGAGTTTACATAAGGTCCTGTAAACAAATCACTATTGAAATGGTCTTCACAAACACACTTTGACGGATGAGCTTTGAAAGTTTTGATGTTGAGTGATGGTATCTGAAGAAATTTCAACCATTTTTGGCATTGTCGTTTATCCGGAATACAAAATAAACTTTTGCCTTTCCCTGATTTATTCGAACATCCAATCACTTGGCAAGTAGGCATTTTCACTTTTCAATCTATATCGTACCCCACCCCACCCACGATTTTGTTTACAAAGTTATTTTACAAAGCATTATTTGTGAACAGCACTGTCATTCGCTAGGCGGTTTGCTCAATATACGATGTAGAACATCTTAATGTCACCGTTATCTATAATGATATTCCATCCATATATAATTTGTATCTAATAATATTCACTCACGATAATTCGAGTCATTAATCATCACATTGTGCCTAAAAATAGCCGACTTCCAGTTAGCAGGTGCGTGAAAGTTCTCAATGTACTTCCGTAATTTCGAAAGCGCAGTGTTACGTCACATCTGGTTACTTAGCGCAGGCGCAATTGGGGTGTAAAGCTATAAATGGCGGCATCCATAAACCAGGTCGAAATCATGCAATTTCAATGAAAAATTTAATAAATCATTAAAACGCAGTCGACCACATTCAAACGCATTTTCGGAAATAAAATAAAATGACAGTCTTGTTTAAATTTCGATGTCGAGTTTTCTGACTTTCGGTACCCTTTAACTTAGTACTCAATTATTTGAAGTTTGTAAATCTGTTACTGTCATGTAAATTATGCATGTTATTTTTACTGTTGACTGCCCAGCGAGGTCAGAGTTTACATTTACTAGAGATGGATGACGTTAAAGTTTTCAACGATAAATTGGTTATAATTCCCAGGCATCTTTTAAAACATTCAAGACCTGGTCATCATACAGAGAATATTATTCTGCAAGCTTACAAAAACAAACAATTGTGTATTGTACAAGTGATGAAAGAATACCTGAACAGAACTAAAGTTTTAAGGACAGACAACAAAGTGCTTATAAGCACAATAAAACCACACGGGGCAGTATCCAGAAGCACCATCTCTAGATGGATAAAATTGATCATGTTAAAACCTGGGGTGAATTGTAATTTTGCTGCACATAGTGTAAGATCAGCTTGCACATCTAAGGCAAAGCTACAGGGTATTCCTATAGATTATGAAAACTGCCGGATGGACAAATGTGAGAACATTTGCAACTTATTATGTTAAACCAGTAGTCAAACAGACACCTTTTCAATTGAGTGTTTTACAATAGCAGAAATTTATGTTGTTTTCTGATGATACAGTTACAAATCATTAATAAGAAGATATAAGTATAAATTTTGTTAATTCATACTTTTATTGCTATAAATTATAAAATTAAACGAGACTTACCTGTAAGGTGAAGTTTAGTTGTAATTTCGTTGACCACAATCTCCCCAGGGGTCACATAGCCACCTCCCTACCCATGTCTTGATCCTTCTCAAAGATATGGAACGCCAAATCTACATATACTCAAATATTTGAAGAGGTCTTTAAATATTTGGAGAGCTCTCTAATTCAATTATTGATATCAAAAATTGATTTAAAGCGCGCAATAAATGAATTGAAGACCTCTCCAATTCAACTGAAGATATCAAAAATTAAGGTGTATTTCAGCTGTTTTTAAGAGCTCTGTAATTGAATTGAAGAGGTCTCTAATTGATTTGAAGACCTCTGTAATTGTTTTATAGCACGCTACAAATTAATTCATAAAGGTCTTGAATTCAATTAGAGACCTCTCTAAATCAATTTGAGCGCGGTGAAATTCAATTTAAGATATCTTGAATTCATGCCAAATTTACATATACTCAATTATTTGAAGAGGTCTTCAAGTACTTGGAGAGCTCTGTAAAATATTTGGAGAGGTCTATAAATCAATTTTTGATATCAAAAATTTGTTTGAAGCGCGGTTTAAATCCATTAGTTTGGAGACATCTACAATTCAATTGAAGAGGTCTCCATTTAAATTGTAGACCTCTACAATTGTTTTATAGCGCACAAGAAATTAATTAATGATATCAAAAATTGATTTTGAGAGGTCTATAATTGAATTGTACCGCGCTTCAATTGTTTTATTTGAGAGCTCTCTATTTCAAGGTTGTACGTGGATTATATTGAAGCGCGGTAAAAATGAATAAGAGACCTCTCTTAATCAATTTTTGATATCATTAATTCATTTCTTGCGTGCTGTAAAACAATTATAGAGGTCTCTAATTCAATTGGAGACCTCTTCAATTGAATTATAGATGTCTGTAAATCAATGAATTTGAACCGCGCTACAAGCGAATTTTTGATGTCTTTAATTAACTTGCAGACCTCTCCAAATATTTTACAGAGCTCTCCAAATATTTAAAGACCTCTTTAAATAATTTAGTATATGTAGATTTGGCATTTATTAACACTGATTAAAGACAATTAAAATGTCCTTCATAAGTGACCCCCCCAAACTGCAGGTGGTCAAATATCTTAATCGTTTTATTGCCCCTTATCAGTTTTAATCCTCTCTGATTAGGTCCAGCAGGGTGTCAGTAGACTTGATATGTAGTACAATAGTAGACATAAATTTTATTGATTTGTACAGATAATCGATTTATAACTTATTTCCTGTTGTTTATATAAACTGTTTTATATAATAATGCCATTTTACTTTTATTGCAGGATATGAAAAATATTTTAGATACATGCAGTAAACTGTGATTTTAAAGTTATACTGAGAAAGTTAATATGCTCAAGTAATTAAGCACCTTCCTGTGGTGTGGCCTGAATGCATTTTTGATGTATAAAGAATCCTTCTGACTATTTATTTCTTTGTAAATTATAAATGCAACTGAACGCTTCATCTAACTGTAAAATAAGCTAAAACTAAATTTCTCTTATGTATCAAGTGTAACATCTATTTTGTCTCCCGTATAACTCCTGGCAGGGCCTCACATAGAGATGACGTAGCTCATTTAATATGCGAATTCTTAACGAGGCTCATTTTCCAAGCGAAAGACAAACAATCAATAATGGCAATATTTTATCTTTAAAACGTACAATTTTAACAAACTTTTATACCTAACTTACTATCACATTACAGACTAATCTTGGATTCGAAGATTTCGGGTTTTTGGGTGAGTATTGAACCATAATTCCCCTTCCGTCATGGTCCGATAGACGATTCTCGAAAATGGATTTTTTATTAAAGGATGTTTCGAACATAAATTGGAATCGTCTGAATGACGTTTTCCAAAGTCTGAATGACATGAATTTAGTCTGAATGACTTATTCGTCAGCCTGAACGGTTTGTTTCTGTCTGAATGTCGGAAACTTGACGATATCGCTTATGTAATTTACGATTGATCATATGTACGATTCTCTCGTATGTTTGCGTATGTGCGTCTTGACTTTTATGAACAATTTATTTTGGGAGGGTAAGCAACTGCGATTACATCGTTTTGTGATTATTAAGCAGGTTTTACTTTAGTAAAATTGTTCTTTCTTTATTTCCAGAACAATGGCGGAACACGCCGATAGTTTGGCTGCATGCCAGGGCGGAAGTGCGGGTACAAATGCGCACGCAGATACCGACACTTCCGAGGTAAACAGAAATTCGGAAATGGCGAAGTTCCTCAAGAAAGGGGAAGAGATTCTGTCGACATTTTCGGCGTCAATCCGAGGGTTCGAAGCACAGACGCTTCAATTTAAAACACTGGAAAGTACGGATAAAGAATTACAAGCCGACAGCAGAAAAAGAAAATTGGACGACCCAACAGATGATAATTCAAAACGAGTTCGACGGGACTCTAGTGATTCGCTTTCGGAATCTGAACTAAGTGAGGATGATGATGCAATTGATAACCTTCTTAATCCAAGCAACACTACCACAAACGAGTGTGATTTTCTGGCCGAAGTTGAGTCGTTTTTTGAGGCCGAGGATAACTGTGGGGAAGCATTGAAAGATCCCGTTGCTACTACCATTAATACGGCGCTCCGGGGTACCTTTGGAAAGGATAAAATCAAGCCAGTGTTGGAAAGGAACAAGAGGCCAGTAAATTCAGACACACTACAAATCCCCAAAATCGACCATTTTCTGTGGGACCAATTGAAGAATACAACCAAAACTCAGGATGCTGCGTGGCAACAAATGATTGGAAATGCTAACCAAGCATTAGTCCCGATTGTTAAGGCCATGAACCACATCAGTGGTAATACAAATCCTGACCCCAAATTTTACTAAAAGTAGGCAAGGTAGAGTTATTGTTCTTGCACACTGCACGTCCTACCAATGTACTATGTCAGTGTAATAAGTTCGAAGAAAATCCCTCAAGTACTTTTGGAGTTATGCTCCGGAAATTTTTTTCAAGTAAATCTGATAAAGGGGAATAACTCTAAAAGTAGGCAAGGTAGAGTTATTGTTCTTGCACACTGCACTTCCTATCAATGTGCTATGTCAGTGTATTAAGTTTGAAGTAAATCCCTCAAGTACTTTTGGAGTTATGCTCTGGACAAAACTTTTAAAGTAAATCTGATAAAGGGGAATAACTCTAAAAGTAGGCAAGGTAGAGTTATTGTTCTTGCACACTGCACTTCCTACCAATGTGCTATGTCAGTGTATTAAGTTTGAAGAAAATCCCTCAAGTACTTTTGGAGTTATGCTTCCGACAAGTAAATCTGATAAAGGGGAATAACTCTAAAAATAGGCAAGGTAGAGTTATTGTTCTTGCACACTGTACTTCCTACCAATGTGCTATGTCAGTGTATTAAGTTTGAAGTAAATCCCTCAAGTACTTTGGAGTTATGCTCTGGACAAAACTTTTAAAGTAAATCTGATAAAGGGGAATAACTCTAAAAGTAGGCAAGGTAGAGTTATTGTTCTTGTACACTGCACTTTCTACCAATATGCTATGTCAGTGTATTAAGTTTGAAGAAAATCGCTCAAGTACTTTTGGAGTTATGCTCCGGACAAAGTTTTTCAAGTAAATCTGATAAAGGGGAATAACTCTAAAAGTAGGCAAGGTAGAGTTATTGTTCTTGCACACTGCACTTCCTCCCAATGTGCTCTGTCAGTGTATGAAGTTTGAAGAAAATCACTCAAGTACTTTTGGAGTTATGCTCCGGACAAAATTGGGACGGACGCACGGACGAATGAAGACCGTTTCTAATATCCCCTTTGCCTTCGGCAGGGGGATAAAAAAAAAGTTTATGTTTCTGTCATATAAGAAAATAATTTTGATATAATAACTGTAAGTGTTGATTTTTTTATAATCTAATTTGACTGGGAATTACCTACCTAAAAGGTAACTGATAAAATAGAATAATAACATCTTATGAAGGTCTTAAAATTTATGTATAACTAACATCCCTTTCCTACATTATCTGTACATAATGTAAGGAAGTTATACAGTAGCTGAATATGATAAACAGAAGCTAGTCTACCAGTGACCAGTCATGTTAATTGACATCTACTGTGAATTCGCATGGCTGACTGGACCCTGTGGTGAATACCCCACATTCCTGTTCAATCGTCTTTAAGAGATGTCTCTAACTGAATTCAAGACCTCTATAAATTAATTTGTAGCGCGCTATAAAACAATTACAGAGGTCTTCAAATTAATTAGAGACCTCTTCAATTCAATTACAGAGCTCTTAAAAACAGCTGAAATACACCTTAATTTTTGATATCTTCAATTGAATTGGAGAGGTCTTCAATTCATTTATTGCGCGCTTTAAATCAATTTTTGATATCAATAATTGAATTAGAGAGCTCTCCAATTATTTAAAGACCTCTCTATTACAATTTTTGCGCTCTATAATTATTTGGAGATATCTCTAATCGAAATTGAGACCTCTAATATTTTTTGAAGAGCTCTCAAAATATTTAAAGACCTCTCCAAATATTTGAGTATATGTAGATTTGGCGTTCCATACAAAGAGCAGGAGTTAAATCCTGTCTGTCAGAATCTTAACTCCTGATATTTTTACTCTAAATACTGATGAGCCTGGTCGAAGCTGCGTCATCTCTCTATGTGACCCCTGGGGAGTTTGTGGTCGACGAAATTACAACTAAACTTCACCTTACAGGTAAGTCTCATTTAATTTTATAATTTATAGCAATAAAATTCTCTATTAATGTATAAAGTTTAACAAATACAGTACAACTTGGTGAACTCAAGCATCAGTAACTACCGTGAGGAAAGCGGATAATTTGAGATCTCTCGTGGGTCTCAGTCATATTTCCTATACAATAATGTACATTTAACTACACATCACCATGGATAACTTGAGCATGGGTAACTCGAAGCCACTGATCAAATAAATCTGTTCACACCTTTGCCAACCATCTATAATTTTGGCACTTCTATTCTTAATTATCATTGAGTGTTGGTTTAATGCCCATCAATTGGCTGTTTAGTGACTCAACTGTACACATTGTCTCAACCTAAAGTCTGCGAGTTTCGTGTTTTGTGTGAAGAAATTAAGTTCATATTTCATTACATTTGTCAAGAATTTGAAAACAGAATTTAATCTTGTCTTCATTTTCTTAATGATTGGAATAAATTACATCATGAAATGGGTATCATAGATGACATCTGTAAAGCATTTTGCTCTTTGTCACAAGTGTTATATTATAACAAGACACCAGCACTGTGGAAATAAACATGTTTTTTTTCTTCCTTAAATAAATTCATCATAGTCATTAATAACTCTGGTGCATATCTAAGATCAACAACACTATTTCTGGCTGCCACAGGTGACAAAATCAATGCACTTATTAAGACCTATTCCCTTGTAAATGCTCGAACTTCAGATATCTAGAGAACTTCAATAACAAGAGCATTTTACTCGGGCTGGTAGAACTTTGATTTACCGTAGTTTTACTGTACAACATACTCTTCACCTGGGAACATTTGTGTCACCTTTATTTGTGTCACTTTTTTTTCAGCCTGATGCCCAGTCACGTTTGTGTTCAAATGAGTTTGTGACAAGAAATTAGTATATATTTACAACACTATGTCTAAGACAATGATGTATACCCAGTGCAACTCTGAAGCAACCACCCATGGGAACACAGAAATGTGTTTGTTGTAGAGAAATGTTGGTCTGGAGAAGTAGATTCCTGATACTATTGACGCAGTGGGAAAGAAAATGTGTGTCTTTTGAGGGAGGTTCTTGTTCTAGGAAGGTGTTGTTTGGGGAGGTGTGACTGTATCTATGATTTTTCAAACATTCGCATTAATCAAATTACCTGTCCTGACATACCAAAACCCTAAAATTTGAGGGTTGACAGCAAAACTGCAGTTGCCTATATTAAATAAAGATGGACTTACAACAGTTTAGCAGTCAACTCTCGCAATGTTATTCTAAAAGGGAAAAAAGTTTCTCCACAACCTCTCTGTAGTTGCTGTTCTGTTCTACATTTATTTATATTTTAATTCATGTATTATCAGCCAGTAACCCACTTTATATTCATCATCATACAAAGTATGTAAGGAAATATAAAAGAATATACAATTATTACTTTCCCTGAATCAAGTCAAGTATTACGGCTTATGAATTAAATATTATATGTTATTTGGTTTTTGAAGTGGTATTATTAGGCATGGGGATATATTACCCGCCTAGACTTATTTTACCCAAGCCGTTAGGCGAGGGTACTATAATGTTGAGGTGGGTAATATATCCCCATATATCACGTCAAAAAACAAATGCAGTGAAACTTCTGAAAACAGGACCTTCCAAATATCGGAAACCTTCGAAAAAGGGACAATTCATTAAGTCCGGAAATTTCCTCCTCTATTTTCTTTGTAAAACGTACTTCCTGATACCAAAACTTCAAAATTCCGAATATCAGACGATATTTTCATAAATTTTAACTTATCTCAGTACAAATTGTCTTCCAAAAACCAGACACTAAAAACACTTGGATCATGATTTAATTGCCTACGGCAAAGTGATTGCCATTGTTTGGCCAATTAAGGGTAATTGTTTATTTTGACACACGTTATAATCACAACCTGTCAAGCAAAGGATTAAGAATGTAACATAAGACTGTAAGTATTAGATAATGGTATTGATATGAAAAAAAGGATCAGCGGATTAATGTTTGATGTTTACATAAACATATTAAAACACCAATTAATTATAATTTGGTTATTATCAAAAGTATGATTGATTTAAACAAGAGCTGTCTCTCACAAGTGACGAATGCCCCCGAAAGAGGTGCCTCACAGTCTGTGTCCTCTCCATGTGCTCAATAAATGTACTATGTAATTTTAAAATCCTTCCATGCATGACAGACTAACCATGCATACAGTTTTCCATTACTTTAAACACTAAGTGTGACCTTGACCTTTGAGCCAGGGACTTGGGTCTTGCACGCGACACATCCGCTTGATGTGCTAGACATTTGTGCCAAGTTATTTTAAAATCCTTCAAAGCATGATAAAGTTATAGTCCGGACACAAATGTATGCATATATACAGGATTCCATTACCTTTAAACTCTAAGTGTGACCTTGACCTTTGTGGTAGGGATGTGGGTCATGCACGCGACACGTCATCTTGATGTGCTAGACATTTGTGCCAAATTATTTTAAAATCCTTCACTGCATGACAAAGTTACAGTCCGGACACGAATGTGTGCATATATGCATATATAAAGGAATCCATTACCTTCAAACCCTAAGTGTGACCTTGACCTTTGAACTAGGGACATGGGTCTTGAACGCGACACGTTGTCTTGATGTGCTAGACATTTTTGCCAAGTTATTTTAAAATCCTTCAATGCATGACAAAGTTACAGTCTGGACACGAATGTGTGCATATATGCATATATAGAGGAATCCGTTACCTTCAAACTCTAAGTTTGACCTTGACCTTTGAGCTAGGGACTTGGGTCTTGTACGCGACACATCGTCTTGATGTGCTAGACATTTGTGCCAAGTTATTTTAAAATCCTTCAATGCATGACAAAGTTACAGTCCGGACACGAATGTGTGCATTTATACAGGATTCCATTACCTTTAAACTCTAAGTGTGACCTTGACCTTTGAGGTAGGGATGTGGGTCTTGCACGCGACACGTCGTCTTGATGTGCTAGACATGTGTGCCAAGTTATTTTAAAATCCTTCAATGCACGACATGGTTACAGTCCAGACACGAATTGTAAATGGGGACGCACAGACGGACGGACGGACGGATGGACAGACGGACGGACGGTGCGATTTTAATATGCCACCCTTCGGGGGCATAAAAATCAGACCGAACAATGGTTTTGTTTCGTAACATATCACAAACTGCAGCAACTTCGAATTCTGAAATAGGTTAGTGAAAATTATCAAATTCATTTTGACGAGAATATCAATAAACTGATGGCATTTTATGAAATTGTATCAGTTTGATAATAACTAGATGCCCTCGTGCAACATGTCGAGCCCGCCATATGTCAAAAAAGCTAACTCCTTACCAAGTAGAGATGGGTCAAAATACACCTAAATATTGGATGTAACATGCATGTTGTACCACAGAAAAGTGGTCTTGATTTTTCTCTACAGCCAGTAATAAAAAAGTTACAATATAAGCTATTAAAAGTAACAACAAAGGGAAGTAATTCTAAAAACAAGGGTAGCCCATGGTGATGAACATTTGTACAAAGTAACATCAAAATCCCTCCATGCATGAAGAAGAAATGCTCCAGACAAAGATATTCTTGACTTTGAACTTTAACCTCTAAGTGTGACCTTGACCTTAGACCTAGGGACCTGGTTCTTGCGCATGACACTCCGTCTCATTTGTGAACATTTGTGCCATGTTAAATTAAAATCCCTCCATGCATGAAAAAGATATGCTCCGGACAAAGTCATTCTTGAATTTGACCTTTAACCTCCAAGTGTGACCTTGACCTTAGACATAGGGACCTGGTTCTTGCGCATGACACTCTGTCTCATGATGGTGAACATTTGTGCCAAGTAACATCAAAATCCCTCCATGCATGAAAAAGATATGGTCCAGACAAAATCGGACAGACGGACGCACACACACCAAACCGCCAAAAGTGACAACTCTATCAAGCTCACTGCAAGCGGGCTCGACAAAAATGCCAGAGACAACTTAAGATACATTGTAGAATTGAACTGTCGCTAAAGGACAGGATTGAAATAAATCGTGAGTCTGAACTGGTTCCAAAACCAACTCTTAAGGTGTGTGTTTTTTTAAAATTTATTTGACATGATATTGATTAAAACATTGTTTTCTTGCTGTACAAATGTATCTTATTTTCCCCAAACACATCCTGATTTGAACTTTATTTGAGAACAGTGTTCTGTATTTACAATTACAATCACTTCTATGCATAAAAAACTAAAGACTTTTCAAACCAAAAAAAACCTTTGATTATCTCTCCCTTTATCAGTCCAAATCACCCAAGACTTCCAAATACTGGAAACTTCCAAAAACCAAACTTTCTGCAGGTTGCGTTGGTGTTTGGTTTTCGGAAGTTCCACTGTAACAATTTTATTACCCTTCCCTTTCTTAAATATTGAAAGATTCCGTTTATGTTTTATCTATTTAACGGCTGAATGAAAGCAGACCTTCAAATCCCCTTATGATACCTCAATGTTACTGTGTGACGTCAAAAATCAGCATGGATTTATACATTGACATACTGTACGCGGCGAACAAGCTCACGTTTAGCATGGAGCACAGTCACGGGGTTATGTCAAGTGTATATTACCGGCTTGCCCGTAAATATCTGTATCTATTTACAGATCATTGACCAAAGAGAAGACCGCAAATTTCATGGAAGGGTAATAAACTAATTTATTTACTCTCGATTGCGAAACAAGTTCCTACAACTTAGATTAATCGATCTGTAGACTCATTTAAGATGGAATCAACCTCGAAGAGAGGCAATGTGGAATTATTGTGTCTTGCCTAAGGACACTACCAACATGGCTATGGTAGGGATTGAACACAGGACCCTTAGAACCTAGGGAGAACTCGCTACAACTGTGCCACGGCTGCTCCATGAATTAAAGGAATACATGTAGTAGCATTGGCAGGCAGAAACGCCATAGACACATACTCTGGTTTTACCTGATAAGGCAAAAAGTTAGTGTATCACTGCTATGTTTGTGTGCTGGAATTTTCAGTTTTGTCTCATCTCCAGTATTGGCAGTATATCTCATTTTTAACTCAGATGCTGTTCATCTTAATTCTTGCAGAGTTATGCTAGTGTCAGACTTATTTTACCTTTCCCCCTAAATCTCAATAAAGTGAAACTGGATGTGAAAATCTTATATTTGAGGTAAAGAAAACCATATTTGCTCTGACAAATAAAACAACAAGAGGGCCAAGATGGTCCTATATCCCTTACCTGGCCACCATTGGTTATAATACAAGGTCAACAAACACGTCACAGAAAGATCGTGATGCTACATTATAAATACCGAAGCTCAGGGCATTGAGGTTTTAGACAAGACGATTTTCCGCTATAATAATTTTATTAAGCCTATGTAATATCAAGTGACTTCCACCCCCAACCCCCAGATTCTGGTTTTGAAAATAACATTTTTAAAACTTTGCCTTTTAGCTGCTAAAGCAACCAGAGTTTTGCATGGACTAGAATATTTTGAACAATTTTGATAGAGCGTCATACAAGGAACATCCCTGTAAAGTTTCATCAACATTGGAACAGTGGTTCAGGAGATATCGTTCGAAGAAAACATTAAATGAACAAAAACTTAGTCATCTGAAGTTCTCCTGGTCAACTTTCCAACAAAATCAACCAAAAACGTGCAAGTAGATTGAGTTTCATCTTCATTTTTAGCTATGGCTGTCACTTTTTCAACCGTGCCAATTTTACCAACATTGACTGTGATTGATGCAGGGGTTATTACAAACTCTCCTCCTGTCACTGTTATATCACTTGACGTATCATAAGTACCTGATTCCCTTGAAGATACCTCTATAGTCTTTGAATTTGGGCAAGCTAGTACAGGTTTGTCATTATGATCTGAAAATCATTATGGGATAAAGTTCAATCTGACAATGAACAAGAGCCATCATTATTAAGTGACATATGCCCCCTTCTAAAATAAATGAAACTAGAGTAATGGTTCTTGTGCACTGCCCCTTCTCTCATTATCCTCAATAAATATATTTGTTCAATCAATATTTTTCTAATCATGCTACACACAAGACAAAAGGGCCAAGATGGCCCTATGTCGCTCACCTGGCTACCATTGTCTATAATACAAGGTCATCAATAGCAGAAATGGTTAATGTTGACCTGCAGCTATCTTCGAAAAGGTCCACTACATAATGCTATATTCCTAATATCTTAGCTATGGGCTTAGTAGTTTTAGACAAAAATATTTTAGAAGTTTCCTTATATAAGCATATGTTCAATCAAGTGAACCCCTGGGCAGTGTCACTTTAAACCTGGGAGTCATGATTTGAACAATCTTGGTAGAGATCAACTAGTTAATGCTACATGCTAAATGTCTAAGCTCAAGGCCTTGTATTTTCAGAGAAGTTTTCAAATATAAGCATATGTAAAATGAAGTAAACCCCAGGCAGGGTCAGTTTCGACCCAGGGATCAGGATTTGACCATCCTGCATAGAGGTCCACAGGGCAATGCTACATGCTAAATCCTTGTGATTTTAGAGAAGAAGATTTTTAAAGGTTTTCCTACATAAGCCTATGTAAAATTGAGTGATCCAGGGGTATTAATTTGATAAATCTTGGTAGAGGTCTGCTAGATAATGCTACGTGTCAAATATCTAAGTTCTTGGCCTTTCGGTTTTTGAGCGGAAGATTTTGAGAGTTTTTTCTTTCTGTTTCATTGGCAACCGAGTTCTGCATGGCATGAAACTATTTGAACAACTATGATAGAGCTTCATGCAAGAAACATCCCTGCCATTAGTTTCATCAACATCCTCTCGTGGTTTCAGAGGAGATATAGTTTGAGGCAGATTGTGAACCGACATTCTATGAAGGACAGATGATGAGCGATCTTAATAGCTCACCCTGGCATTTTGTTCCAGGTGAGCTCAAAAGGGAGATAATTCATAAATAAGGCAACATAGGGTTATGGATCTTGGGCACTGCATGTTTGTTTAATATCCTTTCCAATTTGATTTAATTTCCTTCAGCACCTTCAGGGTTATACTCAAGGCAAGAAAATGTAAGAAAGGGAGATAATTAAATAATTAGGCAAGGGTAGAGCTATGATTCTAGTGGTCTATGACTGTTTGTAGTTTTTCTTTTTAATTCTTTTTAATTCTTTTGCAGTTATGCCCTGGATGAGAGAACTCAATAAAGAGAGTAAATAAAAAAATAAGGCAATATAGGGTTATGCATATGGTCTTTCGGCACTGCATTTCCACTTAATGTCTTCTCTCATTGTATGCAGTTTAAATGAATTTCCTTCGGTACTTTTAGCGTTATGGTCTTTTAGATAAGAAAATGTAACAAAGGAGGATAATTAAAACATTAGGCAAGGTAGAGTTATGTTTCTTCTCTCAATGTGCTCTGCCACTGTATGAAGTAATTCGCTTCAATACTTTTGGAGTTATCCTCCGAACAAAGTTGAGACAGCCATGTCAAGTTCAAAATGCCACCCAAAGTTTGGGAGCATAAAAATATGTGGGAGCATTTCTGTAGACCATTACTACAATAAAAGTAAACTAAAAGGTTAAAATTAGCATGTAAAAAACGCAATAAATGATCAAATATGTCCTTAGAAATCAATGCTTTCCTGTTGCTTTTACCCCAGTATCTCGTCCAAAAACCTGATAATTTTTTTAATATCCTGGCATGAAGATCAAGGACCGTTTTTACTTTTACCACTCTGTATCATTATCTCCTTGCATCCCTAGATATATCATTACATCCCTAGTGTTTAAATTATGGTAAATGAAAATCACCATTATGGAATTAATAGCCCTTTCACCCTAGGACATCAATCAATCAACAAATGAAATACACAGAAAAATCACCAATTCAATTTCTTTATCATACTGTTAAGTCTAATTTCAAAATCTCAAAAGTGCAGGGGCTGATGTCTGCCAATGCAAAGCTAAGTTAGGAGCTCATGTACAACAGGCTAATGTCCTAGGATCTAATGTCTCAAGGTCTACAATATCCTAGAGGCTAATGTGCTAGAGGTTTATGTCCAAATGGCTACTGGCCTAGAGGCTAATGTCCCAGAGGTTTATGTCCAAGGAGGTTAATGTCCAAATGGCTAATGTAACCGATTTTGGGGGTTCGGGTTGAATGATAAATCACTTTGATTACTTCCAATGAGTATAAATTACTTCCAATGATATATACTGACAACTTCTAATAACATAGAAAACCAACTCTCAAAGCCCCCTCTCACACCCAAGCGCCACCTTTTATACCAGCCACCATGAGCCCCCTTATTTGGAAAACTCTTTGTCTTGCAGTTTTGTGTGTAAAAATAGAGTAACTAAAAATACCTTAATACTTCACAGTTGTGTCTATTCTTAGATTCTTAACTCAGTCTAAAAATATAGCAGTATACAGTTCCTAAAAATAGGCAGCCTCCCTAGTTACTTAAAATATGCAGAATGCTTAGTTACTAAAAATATCCAATGCCAGAAATAGCCATTCTGTTGTATAATCAAGGAAGGTGCTTTCCCACAATCTAAAAATACTTGTGATACTAAAAATATCAGCCAATTTATTCTTAGAGGTTGTAGCAATGCTAAGATGATTGGCCTAATGCCAGTCTTTAAAATAATCTTCCATAAGTCCAGCATTCACTAATTATAGAACTCAGGTTGTCTATTTTTGGAACAGGTCAAGGTGTTAGCTCAACCACTCACACTGTGGAAAATTACTCACAGAGAAACATGAGGTCTTTGGTTGTCTGCCAAAGACACTAATACTTCTAGTAATTCGTATTATTCATATAAAAAATACCATAACTAATGATCAGTAAAAAAGAACAACCTGAACATCCCACAATAAATGAAAATTGCAACACTACCCCCTCCCGAGAACATGTTGTCCTCAACATGGCAGCTGGATCATTCACACAATATTATTTACATTCTATCTTTTGTTTTATTTTTGTATGAATATAGAAATATATAATACAGGATGATATATGTCTACTTGCAATGAAATATGAGTAGTGTACTAACTTAAATCTTATACTTTTAGTTCTCAAACTTGGCAGTGATGCTGAAATTTATTTCAATAAAGTGAGTAAATTTGTCTTCATTGCAATTAAACAAATATCTAGAGTACATGTTAGGATTTCCCAGTAATGTATTCGTTTTTCAAAACTAATGGCAAAATTCAACTACATGTACGTGTTTTGCACAGAAAATGAATATTAAACCAAATATTCAATAAACATAATTTGATAAATGACAAATAATAATAATAAAAAAACTTAACTGAACCGCCATTAAATAATGGCAATATAATTATGTAAAAAAAACACGTTCCTAGAATTACCATACATAATTATGTGTTTTAAAAAAAAACAACTGGGAAACCCTGTAAAACAGCAATTTAAGTTTGTTTAAATTAATCCAAATGAAATGAATGTTCAGTCCTAATT
This sequence comes from Saxidomus purpurata, assembly GCA_022818135.1. NCBI lineage: Eukaryota > Metazoa > Mollusca > Bivalvia > Venerida > Veneridae > Saxidomus > Saxidomus purpurata. The sequence continues at coordinate 9,550,380 of JAFMSR010000002.1, read as the reverse complement.
TCTTTCACACAACTCACTAGTCCTATTTTTTTTCTATCTATTTTAAGTCTTATGTAGCCTTAAATCTCAAACTGTCCTTATAAAAATGGTGTAAATTTTCCTTTGTAATACTGTTATCCTAAATGTTCCTGTGGCGAAAAGTTCATGGATCCCACAACTCTGGATAGTCAATGTTTCATGGTTTGGTTATTTGTGCGAATTTTATTCATACTGAATTGTTGATCAGTAAAAACATTTTAAATCCAACCAAATTGAAGGCATTTAGATATCACTTTGAAAATAGAATGCACAAAATAACTTTAATTGAATCCGAAATCGAATACACAAACTAACTCTAATTCAAAACAGAATTTGACAGCACAACTTTTAATCCAAAAACGGAATTAACAAAACACTCAGTTTTTCTATTTTGAATTTTACAAAATAACTTTTTATCCAAAAAGGAATTCACAAAACTCTATTTTGAATTTAACAAAATGACTTTTTATCCAAAACAGAATTCACAACACATCCAGAATAGAAATTAACAAAACAACTTTTAATCCAAAAGGAATTCACAAATTTCTTTTTTTTTTTGAATTTAACAAAACTTTAAATCCAAAACAGAATTCACAACACAGCTATTCTATCCTGAATCTTAACAAAATAACCTTTAAATCCAAAACCGAATTCACAAAACAGCTTTCTATTTTGAATCAAACAAAATAACTTTTAATCCAAAATGGAATTCACAAAACAGCTTTCTATTTTGAATCTAACAAAATAACTTTTAATCCAAAATGGAATTCACAAAACAGCTTCCTATTTTGAATTCAACAAAATAACCTTTAAATCCAAAACCGAATTCACAAAACACTCAGCTTTTCTATTTTGAATTTAACAAAATAACCTTTAAATCCAAAACCGAATTCACAAAACAGCTATTCTATCCTGAATCTAACAAAATAACCTTTAAATCCAAAATGGAATTCACAAAACAGCTTTCTATTTTGAATCTAACAAAATAACTTTTAATCCAAAAGGAATTCACAAATTTCTTTTTTTTTTTTTTAATTTAACAAAACTTTAAATCCAAAACAGAATTCACAACACAGCTATTCTATCCTGAATCTTAACAAAATAACCTTTAAATCCAAAACCGAATTCACAAAACAGCTTTCTATTTTGAATCAAACAAAATAACTTTTAATCCAAAATGGAATTCACAAAACAGCTTTCTATTTTGAATCTAACAAAATAACTTTTAATCCAAAATGGAATTCACAAAACAGCTTCCTATTTTGAATTCAACAAAATAACCTTTAAAACCAAAACGGAATTCACAAAACACTCAGCTTTTCTATTTTGAATTTAACAAAATAACCTTTAAATCCAAAACCGAATTCACAAAACAGCTATTCTATCCTGAATCTAACAAAATAACCTTTAAATCCAAAATGGAATTCACAAAACAGCTTTCTATTTTGAATCTAACAAAATAACTTTTAATCCAAAAGGAATTCACAAATTTCTTTTTTTTTTTTTTTTAATTTAACAAAACTTTAAATCCAAAACAGAATTCACAACACAGCTATTCTATCCTGAATCTTAACAAAATAACCTTTAAATCCAAAACCGAATTCACAAAACAGCTTTCTATTTTGAATCAAACAAAATAACTTTTAATCCAAAATGGAATTCACAAAACAGCTTTCTATTTTGAATCTAACAAAATAACTTTTAATCCAAAACGGAATTCACAAAACAGCTATTCTATCCTGAATTTAACAAAATAACCTTTAAATCCAAAATGGAATTCACAAAACAGCTTTCTATTTTGAATCTAACAAAATAACCTTTAAATCCAAAATGGAATTCACAAAACAGCTTTCTATTTTGAATCTAACAAAATAACTTTTAATCCAAAATGGAATTCACAAAACAGCTTCCTACTTTGAATTTAACAAAATAACCTTTAAATCCAAAACGGAATTCACAAAACAGCTTTCCCATTTTGAATTCAACTCCAAAACGGAATTTACAAAACAGAATCAGGGATCGTATATACAGGGATATGAAACGCGCTATAGAGCAGACGAATTTATTGATTTTTCTGCGCCATAGGCGCTGTCCGATAATTTTCGATCCGTTAGCGTAGATAAAACTACTTGTCTTTGATTATCGACGGTCGCTTTTCTCTAATTAATTGGTAACTGGTATTAAAAATAAAGAGGCACGGACCTATCTTTGTATTTGGGTCCGTGATAAAGAGGAAAAAAGTGAAAATTTAAAAGTATGGAAGATTATGTATTGATCTTGCAAATGTGTAAAAACAAAATGCGAATAAGCAAAAACAAATAACAAAAGAAGAGTGTAAAAGGCGCGATGGTATTGACGTAACGTCCGATGTTGCGGGTTTTTGGCAATTTCTAGCGTAAACATGATTCATTCTGACTGCATAGTAGTAAATTTTAAGAAAAATATGTGAAGCCGTATATAAAAATAAAGGAAAAAGGTTATTGGACATTACTATGTAACAGAAATTACTTTTAAGCCTTCAATTTAAGTGAAGCGATATCAAACACACTGAGAACGACGTTAATTTATGCGCGTCACGTGTAACAAAAATACTTGATCCGCATGACTTCTGCTTAAAAACGAAATATGAATATTACGTCAAACTTTCTAATTTTGCATATACGATATGTTAAATGTCGACGAAAGTTGCCATTAAAATCTAAAACATTTCAAACGGCTCCTTCGAGCAAACATGTATAAAACTTCTGTCAGGAAGAAAGTGTCACATCTTTGAACAGATGTATTTTCATTTTGTTCAAATGAATGCAAAATAAAGAAAATTAACGATATTTAAATAAAAAATAAGTATAGAAATGCGTTTTTAATGTAGATTAATAAAATAATTTTACTTTTCGAATATATCTGAATAAAACGGCTAAAATTACATTTATGATTGTCTAGCGAAAATGTCCACATACAGAAAAATGTAAGAAAATGTGTAAATATACTCGAAAAAAACTGTTATTATAATTCAGCCGATGATTTATCGTAAATTTCTTCATCGTATAAAAAATGCGTTTCTTCTCTTCTTTCAAATGATACCGTATGCCTGCTCAGTCTAACAAAATCATACTTTTATACAAAATAAGGCTTGTCTAGCGAAAATGTCCTCCGACGTCAAATTCATTAAGATGCGACGTTGCTCAGCCCCAATTACGGTAATGTTGCCAGTAATTGTCAAATGGAGAAACGCAAAGCGTTATATTTTTCAAAATGTTGTTCATATATCAGTATTTTAATGCATATTTATTCATATTCTAAAACGTTCTATCGATTCGAAGGTTAAAACACTCACTGTGTCAGCAGATTAAGTTATATGTCTTTGTGTGTAGCGGTTTAAGCTAAATTCAACATTTTAATGTAATAAACGGTAAATGTTTCACAAAAATACTGTGGTAATGAAATTGCTTGTATTTACAAAATGAGTCTTTCCTCTTTTTCAAATGGTATTAATTTTATATGCAATTTAGAAAGATGGCAATTATTCAATGTTTGACGTCGTGTTACATAACGTCTCGCAACATTGGACGTTACGTCATTACTGTCGTATTATACTTTCTAGTAAAAGATCAGATCAAATTAACTTATCAACAAATTATGTTTTTACAAAACCGAAATCACTTTGTTATAAATCATTTAATTTTCCTTTTATCGGCAAAAAGGCAATCAACAAAAAAAAAAAAAATTAACGTGAAAGGTGCGAAAGTCGAAAGTTCTTCACGACATGTTTGTGTCATTTTATTTTGATATTAATTTTGTAGAAAGTCATCAAAATAATTATCGACATCGTTTACTAATAGTTGTGTTGTCTTTTGATCGGAAACAAATTAATTGGTATGTTTGCAGAAAAAAAAACGAAATAATTGCAACAAATCGCAATTGCTCAACACAACATGGAATCTAATTTTACACATCTACACACATTTTTAACCGTGATATCAAGTGAATACTTATGAAACTGATTTTTTTATCGAGATCAGTCATTTAACATGCTTAAAATGATCATTTTCATGTAAAAAGATATATTATTTTCTTAGGGCTATAAGTAACGCACAGCATAACAAGTATGGCTACCAATCTTATTTACAGCCGAATGACGCTCGTTTTCAAATGTGCTTTAAACAATTTTTAGCCATTGTAACGGGTTTGCAAATAGTTTAATATGTGTATCAATGATTCATGAATATATTTTAATTCAACATTGGGACTCAATAACCACATCGGTGCGAAAATTCGTTACTATGTAGAACCTGGTTTTGCAAATTTCGCCATTTTGCCGCCATTTTTCAGCGCAAAAGTTAAAATTGGCCCAAATTTACGAACTTCTCCTTCATCACTTATCCGCTTTTTAACAAAAGAAATTACTGCGAACACTTAACAAACCCTTTCTCAATGCAACCAAATCCATATTATTCACGCAAACACAAAAGAACGACAGAAAGTCGCTACAAAGTTGGGCTATGTTAGCCGCAGCTCCGCCATTTTCTCATCTTTCTCGTCAAACATTCTTACAGATGATCTGCACTTGAAAGGGTATATTGCAAAAAAATCGATATGACTTCTCACAAATAACTTGTCAGTGGATTAATCATAACTTACCAATTTGTTATGTAGAAATTCAACGTTGATAGATTGATAATATTTTAGAGATTGAAGAAGATATTATCGATGATTTTCTGTATTCGCTTACTTAAAATGGCGTCGTTGTGATGATGAAATCTCGCAAAATCTCGGAAAATCTCGTTACGGCAGAGAATTCGACCTTTTTCGCACCGTTTCACAATCCGTTAATATAACAAATCCTGACAGAATTCACAACACAGCTTAAATCCAAAATAGAATGAACAAAATTACAGAATATGGAACAACCTTTCACCCAAAATTAAACATTGTTATAGCCTTGTAATTAACACATATTTTATTTTAAATCCCTTGAATTTGGCACTATACTATATTTTAAATCCATTGAGTTTTTGAACTCATGCTGCAATTTGCTAAGCAACCTTAAGAATTTGGCTCCTGGCTTGATTTGCTTCCAGTCACAGTACAGTCTGGGGTTTGAACCTGATTTTGTAATAGCTGAAACTGTGGCTGGAATACCGCATAGGTGGTAATCAGCATCTTCCAAATTCCTTCTATCGCTTTTGCATCAGTTGTGCCCGATGTTGGCACTTTTTCCAAAAGTTTAAGCATTTTGTCTAAATTTATATTTGCCTGCAACAGTTCTTGTTTCAGGTCAACTAGTCCTGCTCTTAGCTGTAACTTAATGGTTATCACTGTGTCTTTCTTGACACTGTCGATTTTGTTTTCAAGTGACTCCAGTTTTTCGACAACTGTGGCAAAGTCTACCGGTGCTGGTGACACTGGCCTGAACTGAGAATTTGTATTTGCAGACACTGCTGAGCAGCTGTATAGTGGCAGCTGTTGTTGTGGCTCCTGAGTGAGCTGTTGTACCAGTTCCTGCACTGGCTGTTCTGTCTCTGGCATGGTAGCTTTGCACAGATTTTCAAAACTATTAAAATTATCCAAATTCATGATGAAATTGCACTATTTAATTTTGTTGTATTAGATTTCTAACGAATTTGTCACTTTTATCCTTTCTTTTCACTTAATTTTGTAATTTTTGACTTGTTTTGTCAAAATTGAGTTCAGTCTTTACACCTTGAAGTCAAAGTATGGAATAAATACAAGTGACCAAAATTGAAACTTAGGTCTATCAAAATTATGAAATTCTCATGAGAACTTCCCCAATTTTTAAGAACTTATATCATAAGTTTATACAAGTTAAGTGGGTTTATAGAAATCTGTTTGCATCCTTGGTCTATTACTTCTCCTGGGTGTGGGAACTGATTTTATCTTATGTCCATCTTTATAAACACCAGATGTTGTAGGGTAGGCTGAAGTTTTCCCAGCATCAGCAGGCTTGACCACTGACCTAGTTTCTTCATTTTTACATAATTTTTGTTGAAGTACATGAACCCAATCTAGGATAGCATCTGCAGTGAATTTCTTTAATTTATCATATTGAACTATTTTTGATTTTTTTTCTGATTTTTTATTTCAAATGTAAGGTAACTTAATTTTGTCCATGCATAAATGTGCAGATAGCTTCCTTCTTGAAGAAATTTGACAGCACAAATTGTTCAATTATTTCTCTGTCCTTAGAGAAACACTTTATGAATAGAACACCATCTTTCTAACATAGAATATCCTAAATTAACCACAAACTTCGCACTGCTGGAGACTCACTGGCTATCACATCCCTTGATGGCTTTTGACCCTTTTCCATCCAAAGGATAATGTAACCCACGTCTGGGTCATCCCGTTGCAGACGGGATATACTTTCCGGTGAATGATCAACAAGAAGTGAAGGCTTGAACATACGGCTACTGACGGTAGTGTCATGGTCTCTCATAAAAAGAGATTTACTAACCAATTCATTCCCTTCTTTCACCCTTTCCAAGGATGCCTCCTGACCATTCTCTGACAGATCCTGGTGCCTTTCATGCACCCATAAATGACATACATCATTGACATACCCCACTGGCCAGTAGAGCCCTCCAGAATCATTCCACAACTGCGTTAACACAAGTATTAACCAAATAAACAAACACTGTACAACATGGATGATTACATGAAAAGCTTTAAAACTTTTATTTCCGCTTGATTTCTTGGAAACGGTAGTGTTCCTAGTAAACAAGGGGACTACATCATCCACTTTCACAAAATCCGACCTCTCTTTCCGACATTTTGTACATGTCTTACATCCTTTACAAGGCAGATTCTCCATGACTGTGTTTCCATTATAACAGTCACAATCAGATGGATAACAGGATATTCTACTCAAACTGTCACTATTCAAGTGCTTACTTCCATTCTGGTGTTCAATCTTAAAGTCAAATTGAGCCATAATTTCTGACCACTGTGTCATCTGGTCTGTTGTTGACTTAAATAACATAATACAATTGAAGTTTCTATGATCCGTTCTCACCAAATATTGTCTCCCTAATATCCTCTAAAATATTTGTTGCCAGTATACTCTCCAAAGCATTTGTTACCAGTATATCCCCTAAAGCATTTGTTATCCAGTATATCCTCTAAAGCATTTGTTACCCAGTATATCCCTTTGGAAGAAATCTATTTTAAGTCCGGCTTTTAAGAATCAACTGTTTCTTTGGCTGTGGGTGTCTTGCATAATTTCAGCAAACAACTTCACTTTGACTTGTACTTTTAATTAAATCCATGGTAAGTTAAGTTTTTGGCTGCGCCTCTTCAAAGGTGTGTTAAAGTCCGTGAATCTAGAATAATATTTTCACACAAATAATATAACTAGAAATCCCGCTGCCTGCCACCAGTGTAACCGTTTTCGATGTCGTATTTTTCGATCCCACCGCTGCCACCAGTGTTACCGAATTTCGGGGTTCGGGTTGAATTGGTTAATGTATAATCCAAGATTGTTCTGTATAAACTGAACTTATCAAGTTTTGGCAAAAACACTGCCCTGTTTTGCTGCCACCATCCAAGTTAGCTTGGAACCTTTTTGTGAAGAAACAATGAAGTTCAAGTTCTTCTACTACAATTTATTTCTCATTCATTCATCACAGCAATTCAAATATGTCCAAAATAATTCATAAAAGTACTTGAATGTTCTTCAGAAAATTGTCATGAGTAAATAGAAATTATTCTAATTAGATAACTTTTAGTTACTGCAAATTACTGTTAATCACTTTAATTACTTCCAATGAGTATAAATTACTTCCAATGAGATATACTGGCAACTTCTAATAACATAGAAAACCAACTCTCGAAGACCCCTCTCACACCCAAGCGCCACCTTTTATACCAGCCACCATGAGCCCCCTTATTTGGAAAACTCTTTGTCTTGCAGTTTTGTGTGTAAAAATAGAGTAACTAAAAATACCTTAATACTTCACAGTTGTGTCTATTCTTAGATTCTTAACTCAGTCTAAAAATATAGCAGTATACAGTTCCTAAAAATAGGCAGCCTCCCTAGTTACTTAAAATATGCAGAATGCTTAGTTACTAAAAATATCCAATGCCAGAAATAGCCATTCTGTTGTATAATCAAGGAAGGTGCTTTCCCACAATCTAAAAATACTTGTGATACTAAAAATATCAGCCAATTTATTCTTAGAGGTTGTAGCAATGCTAAGATGATTGGCCTAATGCCAGTCTTTAAAATAATCTTCCATAAGTCCAGCATTCACTAATTATAGAACTCAGGTTGTCTATTTTTGGAACAGGTCAAGGTGTTAGCTCAACCACTCACACTGTGGAAAATTACTCACAGAGAAACATGAGGTCTTTGGTTGTCTGCCAAAGACACTAATACTTCTAGTAATTCGTATTATTCATATAAAAAATACCATAACTAATGATCAGTAAAAAAGAACAACCTGAACATCCCACAATAAATGAAAATTGCAACACTAATGCCCTTGGGGCTAATTTCAAACTAGAATTACATGTATGTCTAAATATATCTGTCACAGCAATTGTCATAAAGTCATTCAGGAATAACTTTATTAGTCATTTATGTCAAGTAAGAGTTCAGCTGCTTTTTCCAAATTCATTCAATTATGGCAGGAGGCTGCACCCGGGTATAGAAGTTCCATGGAAAATCCATGGAATCCATGAAATGATTTCTATGATTTCTATGGAATCTGGAGTGTGAAGTATTGGGACTGATTTTCCATGATCAGCCAGGAAACCCTGGAAATTAACATGGAAAACAAAAGAAGAATGGAAGATTTTCCATGCTAGATTGGAATTTTTTCCATGCAAGGCTGGAAACCCTGGAGTATTCAGAAGAATTCCATGCAGGATTCCATGTTAGGCTGGAAAATTTTCCATGCTAGGCTGGTTTAACTTTCCATGGAAGATTTTCAATGCTAGATTGGAATTTTTCTATGCTGGGCTGGAAACCGTGGAAACTTTCTTGCAACCATTTTTGGTGCAATCAGAACTTAAAGATTCAGCTAGTTTCAGGCAGTTGGACAACAGGTAAAAGATGCTGGATAACCCACCTGTACATATTACTCATTCAGTCTTTAGTTCAGATGAGATAAGGCTAACTAACAAATGCAGAAAATGTCAGGGTATTCAAATTTTGCAGATGATGCTAAGAAAAAAAAGATAAAAGCATTTTCCGTAACATATTACTTTAGAGAAACATTTAAGTGGATTTATGCCCATTTTTTCAAGTATAAATCCAGCTGAAATAGGTGTGTGTACAAAAGGGTAGAGGAAATAATAGCTTTTGACCCAATGCACCAAACTCTTCCTGCTACCAGTACAAATAATAACTTTCCAAATATCACTTTTCCTATTTTGACTTGGGCAGTCTTTTAAAAAAAAACAAAACAACTGTATGCAAGAGTTGCTTCCCTTCCACTGCCTAAATCTCTACCAACAGCAACAACAACACAAGGGAGTTCACTGCGAAGAAAGGATCTATCTATTATTTCATTAGTCTGATTTCTCTATTCTTAAAGCACCAATTTCAAATACTAATTTGGCATTTAACACATTAAAATGCACAGCAACAGAAAATTGCTTTTATAAAACTGTCACCAAAAATTCACTATGTGCAGTAAGATGCATATGTCACTTTAAAATAGTTTAAATAAATATCAGTATTTTGACGTCGTGGCCTGCCTGCATGGTTTCAGCAGGTCCAGGTCAATACACCCCTCACCATCACCGATGTCGCTTGGAATGTCTCACCAATTATTTCTGCATAAAAGAAATGTTTAATTGATGTAAGCAATAAAGTTAATTCATGATGTATAATATATTTACGAGCCCTGTTGCACAAAAGTTCAAACTCTGTAGATTTGTAATCTTTGTAAAGGGTTGTTATTGTGGAAAAGAAATAGAAGTACATGCTATAATGTAACAGAGTCAGGTCCTATGATACAAATTGGAGAGATCAGACCTAATTGACACTTTTAGAGTAAAACTCCAGACAAGCAGTAACCGGCATATTTGCATCCCACTTTAAGAATTTCAACTCAAACACATATATCATTAAAAGACCGAGCAATGTTGTTGAATTATTTTGCATAAAGATTTGTCATAAATTTACCATATATAACATCAATAATTTGAGATTCCTTTGAATTAAAACACTGCTAAGGAACACAATTCATACTTTGAACCGGTGAACCACCATAAAATTCAATGTGAAAATGTTCTACCATATCAAGTATGCTTTTGTCATTTGTAAGTTTCCTCCATTCAGAGACAAAATTTTTCAATCTACCTGCTTGAAAATACTCACTCACCTGGTTTAGGGTCTTGCCAATCTTGCTCCCCCTCGACGAAGAGAGTTTTTTCTCTCGTCAAAGTCATGTCAGGCTGATGGTGAAAAATAACCCCTGCCCCTGGGGTATGGACAGTGACGGAAAGTTCCTCTGAATTAAGCTTGCACGGCTTCTGGGAGCACCTCTCCTATTTGACCAGTAACTCTGGTGAACTTCATGCCCCATGCAGCTACTATCCTCTATTTCTTTTACAGTTTTAGATACATTGTGCCCAAACAGCAATCCAGTGTAAGGAATGTTATGATTACACAACACACTAAATTCCTTTTTTAGTTCAGGCTTGACCAAGTCACGACGGATCATACCGTTTTGATAATTTTGCATGTCCAAGCAAAGCTATAGTGAATCATTTACACTTTCAGTCAAAGAACCAAACTCCCCACCAATGTCCTTTTCAGAATCCTGGAGGGATATTTCCATCTTCACCATTTTGTTTACTGTCCTAGTAAGCATGACCGAAGCCTTCACTACAGACTTCGCACATTTTTTAAACTTGGCATCAATTGTCTGAGCTCCTCTCGACATGAAGTCCCAGATAGCTCTATTCATGCGCACAGTCTGCAAGCCATCGCAATTAGCTGGACGAGAGGTCACATCATCCTTAATAATATGTTTATACTGAATCTGGTCCATGCCTTTTCTAAATAATTAAGTCTGTAACATTATTTGCCAAAGTCTCGTCAATTTCATCACCACTTATTTCAACAGTTCTGAATCTCTTGGACAAACTGGAAAACCCATCATTAACATTACTCTCAGTTGTTCTAATTGACAGATTATCTTCTTCAACCCTTGCCTTCTTCCATGGTTCTGACTCGTCTGGAAGCTCACCATCAGAATATTCACGGTCATTACACTGACCATACTCAAAGTTGCTTTCACAATCATTTGCATTACACCGATATGGATCATAAGGCTCAAACCATGAACGTTCAAGATCATTCATGCGACGTACCAATGAATCCACTTGTGTATTTGACTGGATTTGTGCTGACTGAATACTTTTCAGTACTGAGAGCATTTTGGCATCAGGCGCCGGATTTGGTACTATAATGTCATGTCTTTGGGCTGAACTAGTTGCGGGTTTTTTACTCGATGAACTTTTCCCCTTTTTAGTTTCACTTTTAGTGTCTGACAAAGTCTCACTGGACTTAGTATTTGTATTTTCTTTCTATTTCGTGACGAATCCACCATTTTTAAAACATGTGCAACTCTCATAAAAGAACAGAATGCCAAAAAAGGCACAAATAAACCAAACTACGTCGGGCACAAAACGTGGCAACGTTCAGTGAAAAGTAAAGTTCACAAATAAAACATATCAAAGCGAACAACGTCCGCTTTACCACGTAAAACACAAATTATTAGACAAACAAATTTTACATATAACTGAAACAGGCGGAAGCGCTTAGCACACTGACGGCGCATGTGCGGCTCACATCTCATTTTAATGAACGAAATGATCGGAATTGGACGAAATGGAATTCCAGCCTGTCTAGTCAGAGTACGCAGAAAAGGTATAGGAAAGAGAGTCAATAGGTAAAACTGCGGTGTGAGGTTTTAATTACACTGCACATGTTTTTCACACATTTGCAATTAAATTGTTAAACACTGGAAATTTATACCAATTTTCATACTGATGAAGACTGATTGAAATAAGCTGTTCCACAGTTTTACATTATTTCATTATTGGTGATGGCTTATAACTGTGGTGCTTTAAAATAACAGTGTTTAGATTTGGCCCAACTGATGGCGACCGCAAATACAGCCAAACTGAAAACCCAATCAAAAAAGTACTTACATAGGATAAGAGTCTATGGTAAATGCTTTTGTAGTAATGCTCAACACAGTTTCATAAATTCAAATTAACACTCACTAAAGGGCCATTACTTCACCTGTAATGGGTGCAACCACTTTACAAAACACCAGGAATTCTGGATTTATGTACATAAGGGGCTGTCTTACATACATGTGTAGGGCAAGAAGCGAACACTATGAAATTATGCCTCCAAATTTGTGGTGGCATAAGAATCAAGAGCTTAGTGTGCGATACATTTATCTCTACATATTGATTAAATTATCGGCTTCTCTTGTCCTTCAGTTACAATTGTTAGTTCCAAAAATCATTACAGATAAACAATGAACACGACTGCTAGTCTTATCAAGAAATACAATGTCATACTACCATAGCACTTGGTTGCTCCCTCGTCTCCAAGAGTTGAACTGCCAATAGGACAGACAGCACACGTGTCCTTAGTTTGCCAGTATTGGTCTGGCAGGCATGGCTCACAAGGATAAAATCCATTAGTCGACTTGAACCCATTGGAACATGTATCTGAAAATGATTTACACATATTTGAATAACCTATCAATTGTAAACATGATACATAGATAAAACTGAGGCAAATTAAAGCTAGAACTATTATTGAAGGTCGAGCCCCTGTGTCCTTAAACTACTATCCCGAAACAAGGACCATGCACAACTAGGTATGGTAACACTTCTGTGAACTATCATTTAATTGTGACCAGGGGTTAAGGAGATTAAACAGCAATTCACTATCTTGAGCACGTGACCTTGACCTTCAACCTAGTGACCCGAAACATGGACCATGCACAACTAAGCACATTTTGGTGCATATCACTTCTGTGAATTATCATTAAATTCTGACCAGGAGTTCTGGACATTACGCGTCCACAAGATTTTACTATCTCAAGCCCCTGTGACCTTGACCTTTGACCTGAAACCTGGACTATGCACGTTAGGCATGGTACTTATCACTTGTGAAGTATCATCAAATTCAGGTCTCATCCACAAATTCAAGCTAACATATTTGCTCTTATGGACGGACCTTTATAAAATTTGCTTCAAATCAAATCAAATTCTGACCAGGGATTTTGGAGATTTAGTGTCTGAAAGATTCTGTCTACAGATGGACGGACAGACAGACAAACTGAATCCAGTATAATATACCCCACCTAACACTTTGTGTACCAGGAAGGGGTGTATAACAAGGGGCAATAACTGTAATTAATCAAGATAAAGTTCTTGTACACTGCACTTTCTCTCATTGTGCTTGACCATTGTATGAAGTTGTACTGAATTCCAACCAGTAGTTTTCAAGTTATGCTCCGCACAAGAAAAATGCAACAGAAGGACGGACAGACCAATCACATGGTGACTCCTATATACCCCCCTAAACTTCATTTAGGGGTATTATACATCAATGCAGACATGCCACAATTTCCCCTCTCATACAAGACTTTAACTAGGAATGTCTAAGTACAAATCAAGAAACATTTTCAATGAGTTATCTTCTCTTGCTTACAGATAGGTCTCATGATGGTACATAAGTACTCTTACTTTCAAAGTAATATCTCAAATGGTTAAGTCAACAAGTGGACAAGAATGAAAATTTTCTAAGAGAAAAAAAAGTTTCTGAGTCAAAAAGGGCCATAAATGAAATAAAATCCTTGACAGAATTACCTTCTCCTGCCCATGTTTGAGGATCATGATGGTAAACAAGTATTCCAACTTTCAAATTAATATCTCAAACAGTTTAGTCTAAAAGTGGACTGGTACGAAAAACTTAACCAAGATTCTAAGTCAATAAAGGGCCTTAATTTTTAAAACAAATCCCTGACAGAGTTACCTTCTCTTGCCTATAGATGGGGGTAATGATGTAAACATGCATTCAAAGTTTCAAAGTAATATCTCAAAGGGATAAGGCAATAAGTTGATTTCACCCATATTCAATGTATTTTCTAAGTAAAAAAGGGGCATAATTCTGTCAAAAACCTTGACAGAGTTATGTACTCTTGTCTGTTGATGTAGGTCATGATGGTAAACAAGTATGGTTAGTTTCAAAGCAATACCTCTAATGGTTTTGAAATAAAGTGAGGTGCAGGGTTCCCGCTGTCGGTCGCCAATGGCGCCAAATGCGACAAAAAATTAATTCTGGCGCTAAAATCTTTCAGTTGGCGAATTTTAGTGGCGCCAACAAATTAATCTCGGCAATTTCGCCATGTCAATCAAAAATCGATCGATGTCTGTTGGCTAGTGCGAAAGAAGGCGGAGCTAATTAGACGCTACCTGATAACGAGCACGTGGCGGCCGTTTAGGTCGTTATCAAAGGTGTTAATTGACAAACAATCATAAAACAAAATATAATCGGCGAATTTATAATACGCTGTTTGTAACCCGGACACCGGATTTAATTAGCAATGCTTTGTTGATACGGCTCCGTGTATTGTCATTCACTGATTGCGCTTCGGGCGATCAAAACACAATTCATGTATACCCGTTTTTCCGATAATCACATGTCATTTCTAACTTGAAACATTTCGGCATTGTTTTTTTGTCAGTATTTAAATTATTGACATATGTGTTGCAATTTTAATTTGCAAATTATTTTGGACGTACTTTTTTCCTCTACATACAATGATACATACCTTTGGCAATATTAATATTATTTCAATTATTCTTAGTCTTCAGTATTTGTTAACACTTATTCAAAACCATTCAACATACTTTTTTGTTTTATTACAAACTGTTTAAATCGCGAAAATCAAAAAATATAAGTGTACGAAAATCAGTTCACGGACATGCGAGGTCGCGAAAATATGTGTCAAACGGGGAATGCAATCTGTTACTTTTATTTTTGAGCTCATGGTGATCCAGAAGACGAACAGAAAAATATCATATGCAAGCCTAGATTATATGAACTCTTTGACCTGTGCCTCAACCATTGAAAGTCTCACATTGACTCCTGAAAATGTTTTTTTGACCCTTGAAAATTTACAAAAATGTTTGAATTAAATTTTGTATGAGTTAAATTAGATCTACAAACACTTTTTGCTATCATGCTATCAAATCTTAACTAAAAGTGGTTTGACTCGATCTTCTCTCCTCCAGAGTGTTCTGTAGGCTTTGAAGACTTGTGGCTCCAACTTTGGAGCCATTGGCGCAAACTTTTTCTGAGTGGCGAATTTGTTGGCGCAAACTAAAATTGACCCAGAGGAAACCCTAAGGTGGTACGAAAAACTTAACCAGGCTCAATACATTTTCTAAGACAAAAAAAGGCCATAATTCTGTTAAAAACCTTTACAGAGTTATGTACTCATGTCTGTAGATGGAAGTTATGATGGTAAACAAGTATGGTAAGTTTCAAAGCCATACCTTTAATAGTTTTGAAATAAAGTGGGGTGGTACAAAAAACTTAACCAAGGTGTGACACCAACGTGGACGCGGAGGCCGAGGCGAGTCGGATAGCTCCCCTTTTCTTCGAAATGTCGAGTTAAAAAATGACATACATCTGGGTACAAGTGCATGTACAGTTACAGGTAAATTTCAATTCCTGAAATCACATCTCTTCTTACACATGCAAAATTAATTTGCCACAAAAGCATTTTTACATAATGCAAAAGATATCTCACCTTGACACCCTGTCTGATCACTGTTAGGGTATTGTCCACCTAGACATGTTTTACAGCTTGTTTGTGCGAGATCGTCTTGGTATTCACCAGCTGGGCAGTTTGCTACACTGTTTGTCTCAGTATTATAATACTGGCCTGGTCCATATGACACTGAAAGAAATATAATTGGATGCATGTGCATGTAATCAATATAATAACAAACATGATTGAATACTGTAACTTCAGTTATATTTGTGATTATTCAATTGTTGCTATTTTTCATGAATTCCCTACTTGGCCATTTAAAAATGTACGTATCACTTGGGGACATTTTATATAAAGAGAATCCTATTAGTTTCTTATATGAGCACGAGGTTCAGATCGAAATATCCGTCACTGAGGGTAACTGATTTGGCTGGAACAAGGCTCTGCGGAGTTCCCACGAAACAGTTACCCGAAGCGACGTATATTTCCACCTGAACCAAGTATTTCATGGAAGAAAGTTTTTCTTGCATACCGTCTTGCACTTTGAAATAGATAAAAACAAACTTACCGAAATGATGCATTTTGATATAAAAACAAACATTCTTTAGATGTTATGTATGGGATGGTGACTTCACATTGTTTATAACGTGAATTCACATTGTTTATAACGTTACATCACAAGTAAGCACGTAAGACGTCTTACACGGGGGGAGGGAGGGGGGTTTAAGATGAGATTTTCCAGCACTAGTAAAAACTGCAGATATCCCCATCTGGTATGCAAGAATACGAAGTCTTCCACTATTGAACTCCAAAGTGTATGTCACACAAAATTTACCCAATTTATAAACAACCTGTACCTAAATCAGACTTGAAATTTTTCAATTCTGTTAATGTGTGTTATCTATAATTATCTTTCTCACCGAGTCGAGACTGCATGTGGATACATTTTGCAAAATGAAGTACAATAATTACTCTTAATGTTATGGAAAAATTACTGCTGGAAAATCTCATCTTAGACCCCAGTGTAAGATGACTCTCGTGCTCTAATGATGTCAGAACAAACTACTTTTATCAATTAATTGGTAACACACTACCACAAGAAAATAGTGATTAAAGATAAATCATTCGTTTTATTTCATTTCTGCTATCACTTGTAGAATGTGGTATGCAAGAAAAAGAATCTATCACTGTCTGCAGGGGTGGAAGGGAATATTCAGCTCTCGGGTAACTGTTTCTTGCAGTAGCCTCATTACCGCCAAGAACTTTTACCCTCGAGCCAGATACTCCAATTCCCACTTGAAAATGATTTAGATATGGCACATCTTGTGTATACTTAAAACAGACATTGAGTGTACATAAACTACAGATTAAGATAATTATTATATGGGATAATTGCTGGTTTCTGTGTAATATCACATTATAATTTCACCAAGTGGGCACCAAAAGTGATTTTTTCAATTGTCCAAAGTTAATTTGAAATCCTTCCATGTATAAAGAAGTTACAGCCCACACAAAGTCTCATGTGTTCATTTTTGACAACTAATCTGTATGGTAACTTTGACCATTGAGTTACAGATCTGGGTCTTGTGTGTGACATGCGTTCAAAATCCTTCAATGCATGAGGCAGTTAACATGTAATTACAGTCCAGACATAGTCTCATACGGCCATTTTCTAGCTTCAAATTCTAAGTGTGACCTTGACCTTTTAGTAAAGGACCTGAGTCATGTGTGTGACCAGGGTCCGTATATTACAGGGTTATGAAACTGCCGAAATGAAAATATGATGTCCTGGGTCACGTGACTCTTGTCCGAGATATTGAATATTTTTGAAAATTTTGATCGGGAAAGCCTATCAACAAAACACTTATAAACTTGTTATTTGAGCGAATTTTCATTTAATCGTGATATTGAAATGTGAGGTAAGTATTAAAGTTTTTTTTTTTTTATCTTTACGTTTTAATTTCTATTACCAAATTTTCAAAATAAGCTGTTATAAATGGATGATTGTTCGGAGATTTTGAAGCGGTAGAGACGCCGTTGTTGATACACAGTGTAATTTTTCAGATTGCGGAAGTGTGAAATTATGTTCGTGCGTTTTGTATTCATTTATGCAGTCTAGTCTAAAATTCAGTTGTTTGATATGATTTTTTATGCTCAATGGATTTAAATGAAGTTTCACAGAAAAACTAAAGAGAATTCACAGTTTCAAACGTGACATTAATTAAATAATTGCTTTGTTGACATTTTTCGATCCTTTAAAACTACTGTTACTACACAAATAAACATCAAACACAAACAGGCAATTATACATTCGTTTTTAATAGCGTAATTAATGTGTGAAGAATTCTGAAAACAATCTTTTAATTAGAAGACGCTAGAACATGAAGTCAAAATACGAAGGCAATTTTAAAAAGTTAAAACAACGGACAGAATTCCACTTTCTATTAATTTATTCGAATTACATGTACCATCTTAGAAATGTCGGGGAAAACCCTGAGGGAGAAATAAACACACTTTAACAGAGATCTACACAGCGTTATAATGTATTAAAATGTGTTCATTGTATTCCCTTCACTTTGAAAATATTATGGAAAAGAAGAGGAAAAATGTTTTAAAAACAACGCAACTATCGTGTATTCTGTTCGCACATATATTTTTTTTTCAGCATTTTTATCCCGTTTTCATCACGCCTGTTTGCGTTTAACTCGTTTTTTCATAGTGAATTTTATATATTATGATTTTGATATTTATATTGCTAGAATCTGAATTTTATTGCCGAAAATTACGTGAAAATCGTATTAAAATCGAAGAAAAAATGCCTTTACAGTAAAGACATTAGTATCAGTAGGGTACAATATTTCACGTGTAAACACGCTTCCGCTCGATAAAGCCGTCGCGTTCATAAATACAGGTAAATCGGCTCGGAAAAAATCGATAGTGCGACATCATATTTTAGCTAACTTACCATATATAGTAGAGTTTCATAACCCTGTAATATACGGACCCTGGTGTGACATGCTGTCTCATTGTGGTGAATACGTGTAGTTGTGCTAAGTGAATTAAACATTCTTCAATGCATGAGGAAATTGCAGCGCGGACAAGCTCATCAGGACAAACACACACACAAGCTCACAAGGACAGATAAGCGCGCACATTCCCGTGAAATTATTATTTAAAACTTTGATCAATGGTTTCTGAGAATATTTCTTTCAGATTACTATGATTTAAGTCATACTGAGAAATTAGCAGATGTGTTTTTTATGAATCAACTTCAGTTGTGAGTAACCCAAGAAACATTTTGAATTCCAGCTGATGGTTTCTGGGAGTTTACTGTTAATGCTTATTTAATGGTACTGTCTAATATAATTGACTCCAAACAGGGTCAATTTTGATGCAAGGGACTTGATTTGAAGATCTGTAGACATTGCCACATACCAAATATCTTAACTCTGGACCATGGGGTTTTAGGCATGAAAATGTTTTGAGATTTTTCTTACAGCTGCAATCGAAACCAGAAAGTTTTTACATGGAATAGAATTCTTTTAATAGCTTTGGTACAAGCCCATCCAAGCAACTAATTATCAATTAATGTCAGTGGTTTAAAAAGAGACGTTTTTTTAATGATGGACTGAATCTGGACAACAGTAAGATATAGCTCACCCTTAGCTAATATCTCAGGGGAGCTAAAAATAAAGGACACAATAGCTATGCTTTTTTTTCAATCTTCACTGTCTCTCAAAGTCCCCTATCTGAAAGTGAAGTTTATAATTTATACTGATTAAGGCCAGTGTTTTTGTATTTTTGTATTTGTCGTAACTCAAATCCGCCACGCCTATTTTTTCGCATTTAAAAAAAAAAAAAAAAAAAAGTGTTTCAAATTTTTTTTTTTAAATTTAAAATCGCGAAAATAGAGGTCCGTTTATACAAATAATAAAGTCCAGAAGCTGCATTTGTCTAACGATTTTTTTTAAGACCGATTTGGGACCGATATTTAGCCCCATTCCCCTCCTAAAATGATGTGTATTTCCCCCTATTTTTGACAAAAATTCCCCTCAAAATGAATGCTGACAAAAGTTTTTGAATAATTTAATCAAATGTTTGCTAAACTTGTTACAAAATGTAAATTTCCATCAATAAAAATGTTTCATAATCACTTCTTGCAATTATTTGGTATCTTACATTTGAAACAGTCAGCCGAAAATTGCCGATATTTTCGTTTGTCATCTATTTTCGCGACCCCGATTTTCGTTAATTTTTCAAAAGAAAACAGTGTTCAGAAGACTCAAAAAAGATAGCAATACATTTTTCATGCGACCCCAATTTTTGTTAATTTTTCATAAGAAAACAGTGTTCAGAAGACTCAAAAAAGATAACAATACATTTTTTCATGTGTTTTAACACAAATGTTTGCTGCTTTGTTACTGACACCAGTATTTTTCATCTGAAAATTTAGTAAATTTTTTCAGTGCGATTTTTGGCCGAAATTAGGCCCCATTCCCCTCTTAAAATGATATATATTATCCCCCAATTTTTGACAAAAAATTCCCTTCAAAATATTGAAAAAATTTTTTTACTTACCTAAAATGCTGATAAATGTTTTTGATTAATTTGATCAAATGTTGGCCAAATGTTTTATAAAAATGCAACTTCCCATCAATCAAAAAGTTTCAGAATGATTTTTTGCAATCACTTGATACCTTACATGTGAAAAAATCAGCTGAAAATCGCCAATTTTTTGTTTGTCACCTATTTTCGCGACCCCGATTGGTTTTTTTTTCAAAGAAAATGGTGAACAGAAGACTCAAAAAGATAATATATACAATGTTTTCAATAGAAAATAGCAGTATTCGTTTTATTCATGTGTGTTTTAACACCAATGCCTTTTGCTTTGTTACTGACACCAGTATTTTTTATCTGAAATATTATGTTAAATTTCTGCTTCTTCTCTATATATGATTGGTAAAAGAATAATGAAATAAAAGTCAACAAATTTTCAAGGGCATTTTGCTCAGGGAGGGGGTGTTCTTATGTCAGATTTTAGAAGAGAAAGCAGGTCCATGATGAAACAAAGTTTGTCATATATAAAAAACCTTTCTTTTTTTCCCCTCCTCCGTACGGAGCTTTTTAATTTCAAACTTCGAGTACCGTAACAAGAAATAAAAAAATTCTGGCCTAACTGTCAGAGAATGATTTGTGTAATACTACAATAAAAGATTTGAACTATGGGCTACCATGCAGACAATGCCCTCCTTGAATTGAAGCACTCCTATCCCATAAAATTTCTGAATAGAGAAAAGAAATATTTTGTACTCATGGTGTATCAAAGACATGAGATAGAGCCCTGTGGCATGGCTTGTTGAGATTCAACGCAATACTGTGACCAGTGATGAAACTATTAGCAGCATAACAAAATTAGTGTTTCATACAAGATACTGATCTCTACATTGATTTTTCATAACAGACACTGATCTCAAAATTGGTGTTTAACAAAAGAGACTGATATCTAAATTAGTGTTTAATACATTTATCAACTGGTGTTTAATACAAGACACTGGTCTCTGAATTAGTGTTTCATACATTTATCAACTGGTGTTTAATAAAAGACACTGGTCTCTGAATTAGTGTTTCATACAAGATACTGATTTATCAACTGGTGTTTAATACAAGACACTGGTCTCTGAATTAGTGTTTCATACAAGATACTGGTCTCTGAATTAGTGTTTCATACATTTATCAACTGGTGTTTAATACAAGACACTGGTCTCTGAATTAGTGTTTCATACAAGATACTGGTCTCTGAATTAGTGTTTCATACATATATCAACTGGTGTTTAATACAAGACACTGGTCTCTGAATTAGTGTTTCATACAAGATACTGATTTATCAACTGGTGTTTAATACAAGACACTGGTCTCTGAATTAGTGTTTCATACAAGATACTGATTTATCAACTGATGTTTAATACAAGACACTGGTCTCTGAATTAGTGTTTTATACAAGATACTGATTTATCAACTGGTGTTTAATACAAGACACTGGTCTCTGAATTAGTGTTTCATACAAGATACTGATTTATCAACTGGTGTTTAATACAAGACACTGGTCTCTGAATTAGTGTTTCATACAAGATACTGATTTATCAACTGGTGTTTAATACAAGACACTGGTCTCTGAATTAGTGTTTCATACAAGATACTGATTTATCAACTGGTGTTTAATACAAGACACTGGTCTCTGAATTAGTGTTTCATACAAGATACTGATCTATCAATCGGTGTTTAATACAAGACACCAATCTCTGAATTGGTGTTCAATATGGTGACATTATAGTCATAAAATTGGATATCTGCTGAAAAGATCATTTGCCCTATTGGGCATAGAATTCTGGACAGATAATTTTAGCTGAAGGGCATAGAATTCTAGACATGTTTTTGGATAAAGGGCATAGAATTCTAGACATGTTTTTGGATAAAGGGCATAGAATTCTGGACATATGTTTTTGGATAAAGGGCATAGAATTCTGGACATATGTTTTTGGATAAAGGGCATAGAATTCTAGACATATGTTTTTGGCAATCTGATTAAAATCATCTCCTTAAAAATACTACGCTATGAGGTTCATTTCAGAAGATCGTGAACTTTAGTCAGATTGATGTTTTTGGATAAAGGGCACAGAATTCTAGACATATGTTTTTGGATAAAGGGCATAGAATTCTGGACATATGTTTTTGGATAAAGGGCATAATATTCTGGACATATGTTTTTGGATAAAGAGCATAGAATTCTTTACTTTTTTTGTGTATTTACACAAAGAAAATGCCTATTTCAAACATTAATTAACTATTCCCGTAGCAATGGATCACAGAAACGCTTAAATCAGCATATCTTTTTACACACCGCTTTTGAAAAGAATGCTAATGATCTGACGACGATTCCACAGTTTGCATAAAACATTGAGGAAACGTGGGACACTAATTAATCATAGTGATCTGCAATACACCGTCATTTGACGTAAGATGAATTTGAAAGTGTCGCCCTTTATGCACTCTCATCCAATCAGAATGAAAGGTTTCCAATAATTTATCACAACATCGATCGCATGAACACCTGACAATCGCTGTGTAAATTTGTTTTGGCGCTGTTACAAAAACATCAAATCTTTTAATTTTGTAAAACTTGGTTAAATGATTTAATCAGCTGCATGTTTGGAGCGTAGTGACTTGTTTGATGGTTCATCAGCTAATCATTGCTGTTTCAAAAGTTTACGAATCGCCCCTAACTACTCTCCGGGCAATTTACCTAAGATGATAGTGACAATTAACACTCAAGTCAACACATCAGTTTTGTCACCTTACTGAGTGTACACAAAACTAGTACTTCTTCATTATCAATATCACATGTCATATCACCATGTATATCGGTTGATATTTTATGAACTTCGTAGTTTATTTTCCAAAATTTTACTTTTCAGTTTTCAGTGTTTTTTTGAGCTTCACTGGGTGCCAGGTTAGGGTCTAAATAACAAGAGAACTCGGTGAATATCGGGAGAACAGGCATAGAATTCTGGACATGTTGCTAAAGGGCATAGAATTCTTGACATCATTTTATGGCTTTAGGGCATAGAACTCTTGACAAATGTTTTGGGTAAAGGTCATAGAACTCTGGAAGTATGTTTTTGGCTAGAGGGCACAGAATTCTGGACAATTGATTTTGGTTAAAGGTCTTAGAATTCTAGAAATATTTTTTTAGCTAAAGGGCATAGAATTCTAGAAATATTTTTTTGGCTAAAGGGCATAGAATTCTTGACAAATGTTCTTGGGTAAAGGGCACATAATTCTAGACATAAGTTTTTGGCTAGAGGGCAAAGAATTGTAGACATTTTTTTTTGCTAAAGTGCATATAATTCTGGACATCATTTTATGGCTTTAGGGCATAGAACTCTTGACAAATGTTTTTGGGTAAAGGTCATAGAACTCTGGAAGTATGTTTTTGGCTAGAGGGCATAAAGTTCTGGACATATGTTTTTGGCTAAAGGGCATAGAATTTCTGGACATATGTTTTTGGCTATACGGCATATAATTCTGGACATAAGTTTTTGGCTAGAGGCCATAGAAACCTGGACATATGTTATGGCAAGAGGTCATAGAAATATAGACATACCGTATTTCCCCGTGTATAATACGCACCCGTGTATAATAGGCACACTCGATCTGGGCTTCAAAAATGGGGAAAAATGCCTACATCGGTGTATAATATGCACTTAAAATATCAAAAAAATATGCCATTTTCATTACGAAAATTATTCAATAATCAGAGCACCGTAACGATTTATACACGTAAAAAATACAATACGGCAGTTATCGACTATATTTTGACAATCTGATTAGCATAGATGATATGAAAAACTCAAAAATGTCATGCTTATTTAATGGTACTTTGAGAACATAATTGTTTTCTCAAGATTTCAACACCTTCTCAACAAACTTCTCATACCGGTAATTACGGCGCCATCAGAGAGAGACATGTGAAAATAAATGCAATTATATAAGCGAGTTTGTTTACCAATAAACAGAATGTTGTATTGATCAGCAATACAGTCGACTCTCGAAAGTTCGAACCCGGATAATTGGAACACCCCCGATTATTCGAACACATCGTCGGGTCCCGATTTTTTTCCTTCTAAATTCAATGTGTTCTACTCCGGTTAATCGGAACCCGGATAATCGGAACTTTCGAACTGATGTTATTGTCCGCTCATTAATAAAATAGTGTGAATAACTCCGGAAAATTCGAACAGTGTCGTTCGTTAATTGATCAATCAGGCGGCCGCATATTTTTCACACCTCGTGAAAATTGAGCAGGTGCCAGCTTGATTGAGTAAATATCGTCACTTGGTAATAATATAGGATATGTGTATTTGTTTGCAGGCGTGCTAACATTTATGATTATGTTTGTGGCAATCGTTCGCCTGTCATAAAATGAGTTAATTGTTTCATATTCAATAAAGCTATATAAAATCTAGATTTTTCAATGTCAACCACACAATTATGTCAGAACATAGTGTACAAAGTTCTAACGTCGAGCAACCTGGTGAAGGTCCCAGTAATGGGGGGATAGCCAGGTCGGCGAATTCGGGGAAAATTAATTTCGCTGAACAACTTGGTGAACGGCCCGGAAACGGTAGGATAGCCAAGTCGGCGAAAGGAAAACAAGGAGTGAAGAGAAAGACAGAACAGAAGACTATCGAGACGAAATATGAAGCAATCTTAGAAGTTGAGAAAGGTTTAAGATCTAAAACTGAAATTGCAAAGATGTTTGGCATTCCAAAGAATACATTGACTCCTACACAGGTTTTAGTACACTTCACTCTAGACTGAACGGTCTTTAGTACCATCTCCAATATGGCCGACATGCTTACTCCGGAAAGTTCGAACTACCGATAATTCGAACAAATTTTGCTTCCCCAAGGGTGTTCGAGTTTTCGAGAGTCGACTGTAATTGTTTGATAATTAAAGAGACAACAAACTTTGTTCTAACAATGTTCAACTTTTATTGAAACCTGAAAGAAAACTATCAAATTTACCGGCAATGTTTTATCGTACATGCCATACCTGGTATCGGCTTTTAGGAAATCTCTGTGCTCTTCATAAAAAAGTTAGTATAAAAACGGGTAAACATCCGCTTTCAGTGAAAATCCCAATATTACGTCTGATTTATAGGATTTCAACATTTTCAATGCTGGAAAAAAAATTGTCGGAGATCCTACATTGGTGTATAATACGCACCCCTTCCTGGAAGCCAAAAAATCTGAATTATCCTACATTGGTGTATAATACGCACCCCTTCCTGAAAGCCAAAAAATCTGAATTAAAAGTGCGTATTATACACAGGGAATATGGCTAGAGGGCATATAATTCTGGACATATGTTTTTGGCAAGAGGGCATAGAATTCTAGACATATGCTTTTGGCTAGAGGGCACAGAGTTCTGTACATATGTTTTTGGCTATGAGGCATAGCATTCTTGATATATGTTTTTGGCTAGAGGGCGTAGAATTCTGGACATATGTTTTTAGCAAGAGGGCATAGAATTTTGGACATATGTTTTTAGCAAGAGGGCATAGAATTTTGGACATATGTTTCTGGCTACAGTGCACAGAGTTCTGTACATATGTTTTGGCTATGAGTTATAGAATTCTTGACATATGTTTTTGGCTAGAGGTCATAGAAACCTGGACATATGTTTTGGGTAGCGGGCATAGAATTCTGGACATATGTTTTTGGCTAGAGGGCATAGAATTCTGGACATATGTTTTTAGCAAGAGGGCATAGAATTTTAGACATATGTTTTTGGCAAAAATGCATAGAATTCTGGACATATTTTTTTTGGCAAGAGGGCATAGAATTTTGGACGTATGTTTTTGGCTACAGGGCACAGAGTTCTGTACATATGTTTTTGGCTATAAGGCATAGAATTCTTGACATCTGTTTTTGGCTAGAGTTTATAGAAACCTGGACATTCTGGACATATGTTTTTAGCAAGAGGGCATAGAATTTTAGACATATGTTTTTGGCTAAAATGCATAGAATTCTGGACATATGTTTTTGGTAAAAATGCATAGAATTCTGGACATATGTTTTTGGCAAGAGGGCATAGAATTCTAGACACATGTTTTTGGCTAGAGGGCACAGAGTTCTGTACATATATTTTTGGCTATGAGGCATAGAATTATTGACATATGTTTTTGGCTAGAGGTCATAGAAACCTGGACATATGTTTTGACTAGAGGGCATAGAATTCTGGACATATGTTTTGACTAGAGGGCATAGAATTCTGGACATATGTTTTTGGCTATGAGGCATAGCATTCTGGACATATGTTTTTAGCAAGAGGGCATAGAATTTGGACATATGTTTTTGGCTTAAAGGCATAGAATTCTGGACATATGTTTTTGGCAAGAGGGCATAGAATTCTAGACATATGTTTTTGGCTATGAGGGCACAGAGTTCTGCACATATGCTTTTGGCTATGAGGCATAGAATTCTTGACAAATATTTTGGCTAGAGGTCATAGAAACCTGGACATATGTTTTGGGTAGAGGGCATAGAGTTCTGTACATATGCTTTTGGCTATGAGGCATAGAATTCTTGACATATATTTTGGCTAGAGGTCAGAGAAACCTGGACATATGTTTCGGCTAGAGGGCATAGAATTCTGCACATATGTTTTTGGCTAGAGGGCATAGAATTCTGGACATATGTTTTTAGCAAGAGGGCATAGAATTTTGGACATATGTTTTTAGCAAAGAGGGCATTGAATTTTAGACATATTTTTTTTGGCAAGAGGGCATAGAATTCTGGACATACGTTTTGGCAAGAGGGCATAGAATTCTGGACATATGTTTTGGCAGGAGGCCATAGAATTCTGGACATACGTTTTGGCAAGAGGGCATAGAATTCTGGACATATGTTTTTCGCTAGAGGGCATAGAAATATGGATAAAATTTTATAGATAAAGGGCATACTCTGGAAAGTTGTTTGATTTTTTATTGGTAAAGGGCATATCTCCGGATAGAAGTATTATATCTTCTTTGTGACAATATTTGACCTAGATTTTATGTGAATACACATTCTGTCTGCAAAGTTAAGTTTGATAGTACATGTACTACAGTGTAAAAATCATGAATATTACTATTATTTAACAGAGCTGTTTGTAAAACGCATATGCCCCCTTGATGCAAAAGTTGTACTATGAAAGGAACATTTGTTAAAGCAAAAGTCAGTGTGAAAGTCATGAAAACAGCATCTGTAGAAATTGTAGAATAAAAAATAAATAAAATAAAAAGAAATAAAACATTAAAACAAATTAAAGTAATTTAAGTAACTGTGACCTTGACCCCTAAAAAAATTCTTTTGCTGAAACAATTTTATAAAAAAAAATTTGGAAAAAATAATTTTTTAGTAACAGTGACCTTGACCCCTAAAAAATTAAACTAAAACTTAAAAAAAATCAAAACAAAATCTATTTTTAGTAGTGACATTGACCAAAAAAAAAAAATTTATAATAAAAAAAAATTCGAAGAAATAATCTATTTTTAGTAACAGTGAACCCCCACCCCTCCGCCCTCAAGAAAAAATATTAGAAATTATTGCTTAAAACACGTTTATAAAAATTTAAATGCAAAAATATTTAAATATCTTCCTCTCCATGCATGCTTCCTTCACACCCAAGTTTCATTGCAATTGGTCACTCCTAACTCATATTATTAAGCAGAAACCATTTCTCTATTTTTAGTAACAGTGACCTTGACCGTGATCCTAGTGACCCCAAATGCAACACAAGCTTCCTCTCCCCACAAACTATCTACAAACCAAATTTCATTTCAATCGGTCACTCCTAACTTAAGTTATAGGAAGGAAACCATTCTACAATTCCGTGTCACTGTGACCTTGACCTTTGAACTTCTACTCCCAAAACTCTTAGGGGTCCTCTACTGGTTATGACCAACCTTCACAACAAGTTTCAAGATGTTAGGCCCAAGCGTTCTCGAGTTATCGTTCGGAAACTGTTTTACAATTACAGGTCACCGTGACCTTGAAGTTTGACCTACTGACCTCAAAATCAATAGGGGTCATCTACTGGTCATGACAAACGTCCACATTAAGTTTGAAGATGCTAGGTACAAACATTTTCAAGTTATCATCCGGAAATCGTTTTACTGTTACGGGTCACTGTGACCTTGACCTTTAACATACTGACCTAAAAAACAATAGGGGTCCTCTGCTGGTCATGACCAACCTCCACATCAAGTTTAAGGATCCTAGGCGTTCAAGTGTTTAAGTTATCGTCCGAAAACCAGTTGGTAGAAGGACAGACGGACGGACCTACCGACCGACCAACTGACATCTGCCAATCAATATACCCCTCTTCTTTGAAGGGGGCATAATTTAGGGCATATAACTCTACATCACCTAGTTTCATTTGGCCAGTAATTATAATGTCTGGAGATTTGATTGTATAAACATTTTGTTAAATGTTATAAAGATTAGTAAAAAGAAACAAGCATGCTATCTAAATTTTGATCAATTAATAAGGGCACTTAACTCCAGACTTTTTGATCAGAGAAACCAACTTCATCAGTATAAAATTAGACAAGAAGATGGGGCAATGACACCATAGCAGGTTTAACAGCGCCTGTAGAAATTGTAGAATAAAAAAAAACAGTCACCTTGTAAAACTAAAAATAAAAGTCTATTTTTAGTAAGTGACATTTACCTGAATTTTTTGTTTTGTTTTAAAACAATTGAAAAACTAAATAAAAATCTATTTTTAGAAACAGTGACCTTGACCTTGACCCTAGTGACCCAAAATTCAATCCCAAGCTTCCTCTCCATGCAAGCTACATACACACCGAGTTTCATTGCAATTGATCATTCCTAACCCGAGTTATTAAGCCAAAACAATTTTTCTATTTTTAGTAACAGTGACCTTTATTTTGACCCTAGTGACCCCAAATGCAATCCCAAGCTTTGTTTCACGCAAGCTACCTACACACCATTGCAATTGGTCACTCCTAACTTGAGTTATTGAGCAGAAACCATTTTTCTATTTTAGTAACAGTGACCTTGACCTTAAGCCTAGTGACCTCAAATACAATCCCAAGCTTCATCTTCATGCATGCTACCTACACACCAATTGTCATTGCAATTGGTCAATCCTAACTTTAGTTATTGAGAAGAAACAATTTTTCTATTTTTAGTAACAGTGACCTTGACTCTAGTGACCCCAAATGCAATCCCAAGCTACTCTCCATGCAAGATACCTACACACCAAGTTTCATTGCAATTGGTTAGTCCTAACTAAAGTTATTGAGTGGAAACCAATGTTTGACACCCGCCCAACATACGATATCGGCATTCGAATAAGCAGGTTTTTTTTTAAAAAACCTTCCTAAAAATACAGGTTTTATCTCACCATCAATTTGCACTTCATCTTACAGACAAACTCATCTTAATAAATACAATTACAATTAATGGAAAATTGAAGGTGCTAGAGTGTATATTTGGTGAAACAGGTACAGCATTAATTGATGAACAAGAGGGCCATAATGGGTCTACATTGTTTACCTGAGTGTCATTGCGCAACAAGAAAAAATTACTGATACATTTTCATGATGACTGAATGCAAAGTGTGGCCTCTATTTTGTTACAAGCTTTTAATTTCTTTTATTTGCCATGGTGACCTAGTAACCGTATTGACCCTAGGTGACCAAGATTCTAAACATCAAGACAAACATTCTGACCAATTGTCACGCAAATTGTGTATCAAATCTGGTCCATTCAGTGTTAAAAAGGTTTTCCTTTGATTTGACCTTGTGACCTTGTTTTAGATCATGTGACCCACTTATGAATCTGTCCTACATATCATTGTGACAATCATCCTGACCAATTTTCATGATGATTGGGGGTCAATTGTGGCCTACAGTGTTTGTGTAACAAGGTTTACCTTAAATTTGCTTCTGAAACAGTGATCTAGTTTTTGACTAGATATACCGTAATCATGTGTGTATAGCACGCATGGGAGTATAACACGCACCCCCAATTTGGCATGAAAATATCAGGAAAAACGTTATATCGATGTATAATACGCATGGCAAATATCCGAAAATCATTTCATTTTTCATGGGAAAATGGTGCCGAATAACATTAATTCCGCCCAAAAACTGCAAACGACGGATTGTATCGTAGTCAGCCCGGTTGGCACCATTAACATCTTAACAGGTATTTCAAATGGAGTGTTGTTGGGGGAAAAAATATACGCCCGAAGTGTCAACACCTTTCTGACGTGGCAACAAACATCTCATAATAATCTACACATTAGAGGAAAAGGTGTGAAGATTATTGCAAGTACAATAGGCTTGTTTGTTTAACATTATACAGACAACGGAATTGATCACTGATAATTGGTTGTTAATTAAAGACACAACAAAAAGTTACAAACTACAACTTGACAGCAATTTAATTATAGGGGAAGCTAAAAGAAAGTGTTCGTACTGATTTTAATACATGTACATCTATAGACCTAAGTCCGAAATTTTTTTTTATTGAATTGAACATGTAAACACACATGAAATTGTAAACATTTCACCGATTTTAAAATATTTTCAAGCTGAGAAAAATGGTCTGCAGTCCAGTCTTAGTGTATAGAACGCACCCCTTCATAGATATTCAAAATTCGGTAAAAAAAGTGCGGGGTTATACACTCACGAGTACAGTTATCTATTTTCGAACTTGACCTAGATTTTATAAAGGCACTCATTCTGACAGTTTTGCAAAATCCAATGAAAAATGCAGCCTCTATTGCATACACAAGGTATTTCTATGATTTTTTAAACTCAATCTAGATTTAATGATGAAATGACCAGCATTCTTACTTAGACACAATGAAAAATGCAGCCACTTTTGCGTACACAATGTTTTTCTATGATTTGACCTGGTGACCTTGTTTTTGACCCAAGATGACCCATATCGAACTCGACCTAGATAGTCAAGACACTAATTCCAACAGTTTCATGAAGATCGAGAGAACAATGTAGCCTCTATTGCATACACAAGGTTAAGTGTGAACAGACGACAGACAGATGACAGACAGGCAGACAACATTTAGACAGACAACAGACAGACGACAGACATCAAGCTCACAATAGCTCATCTTCTATACTTCATGCTCAGGTAAGCTAATAAAGAGCTATAACTTTGGATCTACAGGTCCATTTTGCCCGTAATTATCCTTGATACAGATCTTTAGATCAAGGAAACTCAACATATAAAATGCTTACAACAGATAGTTCCATCCAATTGAAAACCGACTGTTGAACATCTTGTTTCAGGGTCTGTTGCTGAGACTGCTGTTGTAGTAACTGGCAATGATGTTGTACTGCTACAAGTCAACAATCTACCAGCACCAGGATTAAAAACAGTAGTGTCATTCTTTATTTTGCTCAGACATTCTTCTATTGCACTAGGAGATGCACTTCGAGTTATCAGTTTTAATCTGAATTCGGCCTCAAACTGAAAAAAAAAGAACACTAGATGAACCAATTATTACAGTATTCATTGCTTATAAGCAAATTAGATGAGCCTGTATCCCCTGTCCCTAAAATTGCTTATGTTATGGAGATTATACAGAAGGTAAAATGTCCCAACACATGCCCATTATATCTGTTAGAAATCAAACTGTAATGTTAATGAAAATACTTTTCAATCCCAAAATAAGTTTAATGTTAATGAAAATACTTTTCAATCCCAAAATAAGTTGGATCATGGCAGATCTAGAAGTCCAAACGAGGGCACTGTGACTAATTATAGAAAATAGTACAGTCCACTCTTGTAATCCCGAATTTTAAGGAACCAGGTCTTTTACTTTGAGATAAACGAAGTTAGAGGTAAAAGGAGGGGCTTTTTGTTGTTGCTTTTTTGGACATATATGGACGTATATGGACTAAAAGTGCTCAAAATTCTCTGTTTTCCAGACAGATAATTATTTGTATTTATTTCAATTATTGATGCAAATTTTCCTTAAAACATAGGAATGCAAATTCTTTTATT
This sequence comes from Saxidomus purpurata, assembly GCA_022818135.1. Taxonomy (NCBI): domain Eukaryota; kingdom Metazoa; phylum Mollusca; class Bivalvia; order Venerida; family Veneridae; genus Saxidomus; species Saxidomus purpurata. The sequence continues at coordinate 9,517,976 of JAFMSR010000002.1, read as the reverse complement.
TTGCATTATACCCAATCAACATTCAATGATAAATACCAAGCGCATCTCGAGGACTTGGCACAAAACTAGACCAACTCAGTTTTTGTAAACTTTTCAGGAGACAGAAAAAATTGAATAAATTTCTTAAAATTTTGATTTCATGAATGAAAATTTTGCATTTTTGGTGTGAATCCTCACTAGATTTAGTAGATGATTTTATCTTTTAATTGTTTTTAGTCTTATTATCTTTTTAAAAAGTTGGACTTATCTAGCACTGAGCTTTTAAGTGCAAAACAAGTCCATCTCAAGTTGGACCTATTATGCAACAAATAATTCAATGCAAAAAAGGTCCAACTTCAAATGGACTTGTTTTGCACTGAAAGTTAAAAGCAGATTAGGTCTAACTTGCAAAAAACAATCTTTAGGAAAAACTGTTCCAAATTAATATATTTTTTTATAGGTTTCATGTTTTAAACTTTCAGGGCGATAATGTAAGTAGCATTTCTTGATCCGGAAGTCAGAACATTCATTTATTCTAAACATGAGCACAGCATCAAACTATATAACAAAATTTTTACAGATTGATACATTCATTCAGAAATCATCTTTTTGTTATAAAGCCCTATCACTATTATCTTTTAACCTTTCTTTGATCAGTTGGCGACTTTCGCACTTCCACTTAACGAGTTGACAATAAACTGGAATTTGTTTGATTGGACCAAAAAATCTCTTTAACACACCCAGAGTCTCGGTATGTAAAATTTTTGTCTTAAAATGAGTTAAAGTACACAAAAAAAGAAGGAAATTTGAAGGGACTTTAGAATTTCTTCGACTTAAACAGAATTTTGAGGTTAATGAGCTTGAGATATTTAGTGTCAACTGTATGCACACAGAAGCAGTTACCAAAAATGGACTGCCCTTACTTTACACCAAAGGGCCATAACTCATAAGTATCCTGGAAAATCTTGTTGGTAATAAAACTTGGCTTAGACATATAAGCCCAATAAAATTTTGTCCAGGTTTAATGATGATCTGAAACAAGAAGCCCAAAAGGGCCAGTATCTCTCTACCTGACTCACTGTACTGAAAAGTTTTGTCAAAATCTTTTGGAATACTATCAAGGAAAAGCTAACAGAGATCACTGCAACATTGACTCCCAAAATAATAGGGACCATCAACTCAGTATGACCAATCATCTAATGAAGTGACTATTGTTCCTTTTAGCCACATCAGCCATAAACAGCCACATACTGTATGGCGCTTAAAATTTGCAGTGCAAATGTTTTTTGAAGTGCTTTAAATTGGCAGTGTCTTATATTGGTGCAAACCACATCAGCCGCCATAATAAAGCCAAGATATTAAATTCCTACAACCAAAATAAAACATTTACTGAAAGCTGTGCATAAGTTATCACAGAAGTCGGATATTATTGCTGAGTCAGTCAAGAAAGCTGGCTATATTCTAGTATTATCGCTAAGAAATTGACGCTTCATACTTCTAGTAGTAGTATTATGTACTAGTATATGTTCTGCATAATTATGTTCTGCAAATGTAGGTATGAACTGTATGTTTTTGTGTGTGATGCTTTCATAAACTGACTTTGACCTACAGTTAAACTTCGTTCGCTGAAACTAAAAGGGACTGTCAATTTTAGTCCGAGGGATCGGCGGTTCGAGCCATCGAGGTCCACAAGTCACGGGTCTTTATACTGAAGAAACTTGAATATAATACACATTTAAACCAGGTTTTATATTTTCTATGTTTAAAAGAATAAGTGCATATTACACACAAAGATTGAACCTCAGACAATTTGTCCCGGCATGAAAAAACAAGAGGGCCAAGATGGCCCTATACAGCTCACCTTGGTACAAGTCCACTTGCCTGACAGAAGATCACTAGATAATGTTATATACCAAATAGGTTTGCCTATATATGTCTTTGTAAAACAAGTCACCCCCCCCTCCAAGCAAGGTCAACTTTTATAAGACTATGTAAAACTAAGTGACCACCTGCGCGGGGTCAATTTTGATCCGGGGTCATAATTTGAACAATCCTGGTAGTGGTCCACTAGCCAATGCTACATGCCAAATATCTAAGCTCTAGGCCATGTGGTTTTAGAGAACAAGATTTTTAAAGTTTTTCCTATATAAGCCTATGAAAAACTAAGTGACCCCCGTACTGTGTCAATTTTGATCCGGGGATCATAATTTGAACAATCTTGGTAGAGGTCCACTATATAGTAAATGCTACATGCCAAATATCTAAGCTCTAGGCCTTGTGGTTTCAGAGAAGAAGATTTTTAAAGTTTTTCCTATATACAGTACAGGCCTGGAGGATTATGCAAGAAACGCAAAGTGTGGAGTTTTTCACGCCACACTTCGCGTGAGTAACTCGGGGAAAAATAACGTGACTTCGAGTGAGCTTGGAGTGCCTGAAGTGGCTTCGCGTCTGAAGAAATATCGCGTCACTTCGCGGGAGTAAAATCGCAGCACTTTGCGTGGTTTTACAGGTAAATGAACGGGTTTACAGGACATAAAAATCAAATTTATTATATGCGGTAGAAATGTGTCTACATGTAAAATGTTTTTGATTTGTATGCATATTACATTCAAAAATATTTGCCGACCAATGCACATTTATATAGCGTGTTCAATATTTGTTATCATCAAAAATAAAACTTACTCATAACATCTATTCCCAACTATTATTTCTATAATCCAAAATTATCAGACTATTGTCTAGAATTACTTTTTCATGTCTCAAACTGTCAAATATCTCGGTCCGTTTGATGCCACGTGCTTCACTAAGATCAAACAAAACTCACATGTACAATGTGCGTCAGCGTTTGTTCTTTGATCTCGTAACACCTGCAGCCTTATCTCTATGTTTAAAACATGTTGAAGTAAAAAAATTATTTCGGCAAAGGTTATTCATTAGAATAAATAGTAGAAAATTGTCACTGGAAAAACGTTGGCTTTGATAGTTGATGAAACAATTAATGACAAATAAAAAACGGACACGCTGGAACGCCGCGATTTTCTTTAAAACAGAACATTTTGATTTAAATAAAGAACAATTTGGAATGTTAATTGATAAATACTTTATGCATTCACAACTCAGAGATGTCACACAGCTTGGATTTGCAAACAAATTCAAAATTGACTGAATTAGTACAACAGGCCATATTTTTCACACCAATCGCGAGTGACAATGCTAAGAGACCAATTACATCGGAATTTTTAAATGGAAATAAATATTCTAAATCATCATAAAGGTGATAAATATTTTAAGTTCTGACAAAAAAATAACTCAATGCTTTTTGAAACAACAAACAAAAACAACATGACACTGCAAACAGTAGCAGCAATTATCAACAAAAACGTCGGAGGTGATGTCTGATTCGACCTTTGTGATTCAATGGATCTAAATTCAACAGCTTGCTTTTACAGGTGTGCTTTACCAATATTTAATTAATAAATAATTACACGCGAAGTCACTCCAAAATACTCGGAGAAACGCGAAGTCCCGCGATCGAAATTTTCACTCCAAACGGCCACGAAGTGACTCCATTCAATGGAGTCATTTTCGTTTTTTCTCCAAGTTACGGGAAGTCACGTTTTTTCTACTCACTCCACACTTCGCGTTTTTTGCATAATCCTCCAGGCCTGTACTGTAAGCCTATGCAAAACTAAGTGACCACCCGGGCGGGGTCAATTTTGACCCGGGGGTCATAATTTGAACAATCTTGGTAGAGGTCCACTAGACAATGCTACATGCCAAATATCTAAGCTCTAGGCCTTGTGGTTTCAGAGAAGATTTTTAAAGTTTTTCCTATATAAGCCTATGCAAAACTAAGTGACCACCCACGCGGGGTCAATTTTGACCCGAGGGTCATAATTTGAACAATCTTGGTAGAGATCCACTAGATAATGCTACATGCCAAATATCTAAGCTCTAGGCCTTGTGGTTTCAGAGAAGAAGATTTTTAAAGTTTTACCTATTTGTTGCCATAGCAACCAGAGTTCTGCATGGAATGGAATTCTTTGAACAATTTTGGTAGAGCTTCATGCAAGGAACATTCCTGCATAGTTTTATCAACATTGGCCAAGTGGTTTCAGAGGAGATGTCATTTGAATCAAAATGTTGACAGACGACAGACAATCATCATTTAGAAAAGCTCACCCTGGCGTAGCCAGATGAGCTAAAAATTAATAGGTGAAATTCAGTCACATTATTGCATTTTTTTTTACTTTTTCATTTTTGAAGAGCTTTTATCGGATGGGCTGATTTCTGATAACAGTTTACCCAACTTTCTTCAAACGAAAGACATTTCAACATGTTTTATAATAACAATAATAATAATAATAACTTTATTTTACGAAGGTTACATAAAATGTACATAATGAATCATAATCATTCAAAACATAACTTAATTTCATATGGCCTTCAGAACAAAAAAAGAAAAGAGAAAAGGAAACATAACATACATACATTTAAACCACACATACACCACAAATCATACACGAAATTAATTATGCTAATATTAATAACATATTAGATATGTTTATATAATAAACATCATTCTCTCTATGACAGACACTCAAATGCAAATAATATTATGAATTATATAATTAATCTAATGTCATTACTTAGATACTAAAATAACCAGTGTAAAGTTTTATATGTAAGTAATTTCTTCATTTTGTTATAAAGTTATTTTTTGTAAGACTGTATTTTTAATAATCTCAATTCCATTGGAATATCATTCCATACTTTAAAACTATAATAGGAAAATGAGTCTTTGTATAAATTAGTCCTAGGTTTCGTTCGTAGTACAAGATCTTTGTGAGATGTAGAACGCAGACTTTATGAATCATTTTGGCAAAACGCTATTAACTCTGACATGCATATTGGAGCCATATTGTTAAATATTTTATAAACAAGAAGCGCAGTGTGGTATTTGCATCTGTCCGAAAAAGACAACCAATACAATTCCTCAAGAATAGCCTTTAACAGGTCGATTTAAAATATTTTTTGCTATGCGTTTTTGCAATTTATTTATTTTTTGTACATATTTTGTATTGCCTTTTCCCCAAATGGTACAACAATAGTCGAATATTGGAAGAATGTAACCGTTATAAAACATTAACTTCATCTCATCCAATATATAATATATAATGTTTTTGGATCGATTGAATTTTCAATTGATCCAATGTCAACAGAGTATAACGAGGGGTCTAAGCAAAACTACTCTTAGTGTATATGAAAATAGAAGCAGATAGGATAGTCCTCGAAAAGCTTCCTTACGGCCGAATGCTTTACATACAAACAAGTAGTTCCATATATTCAGTTGTTTCGAATTAAACTGTCTTCTGTTTTAAAAATTATATAGTAACATATCTAAATGATATCAAAACATTTCAGAATAGCATAATATTATATTGTTGTTTTTCTTCTAATTTGTAACTAAAAATAAACGAGGTATCTGTTCTGTATAGAACTATTTTCCTACGCGGTTTTGATAGTTAGACCGGAGACACTAGAAGACAACTAGTCATGCCGAATAATGTTAAGTCTTTTATCTGTTGAACATAAACTATCGGAACATCGCAATACGTTATCGAACCACTAGGTACTCTTGAATTTTAAATTACAAAACTCGGAATTCAACATAAAAAAACGATGTTTTTTTACTTGCCAACGCCTCTGTCATCAAAAGTGCTCGGTCTGACTAGTTGTCATTTAGTATCTCTAAAGATTTGCCGAAACACTAGTCTAAAATACGCCTTTATGCGTTTAGGTATAAGACTGAAACTTATCAGCGAGGCACTTGTAGATGTCTTTTTGAAATATGACAACATATTTTTATGCTTTAAACATGTTGTAATTGTTGTATTTTATGTAAATGCGTTGTTTGAAAATGGAACGAAACTGTCCGCATTGTGCCGAAGTCGGTTCGTACCTGGGTACGAATAACTGTAAGAAATCACATAGATCTACATGTCTTAAGTACGATTTTTAAATGTAGACAGAAATGCAATAATCTAAAGCGAAAATCAAATTCATTTCTCTAGATCATGCTGTCATTTACAAAGAACAGATATTAACTCAATATAAATACAATTAGAATTTATTGTATTGTAACTTAAACTTTACAATGATTACATTCATACAAACATTAATTATATAGGATGCTAATTATCATCATCATCATTATAATCATCATCATTAATAGTTGTTTCGAAATACTACTAGAGTCTAGCATATGTTAAATATGAAAGATAAGAGCCTGCTATTAAAACATTCAGTTGTTGTTTTAGACAGGTAGAAAGGCTGGTAATGACGAGGGGTGCACAATAGACCTGGTATATTGCAATTCGCAGTATTTTGGAAGCACTCATGGGGATAGTTAATGTAATGTAACGAACTGATGCTAACCCTTATCTGACTATGTATAGTCTAGTAGAAAATTTACCGACTGAAAAAGTTTTATTTTGGTAGCTTGGCTGCCTTGGAAACATTAAAATAACCAGTTTGACTAAGAAAACATACAGAAAGGGAAGTAAACAAAGGCATCCTACATTAATTTCTACAATCGAACCACCAAGGAGACGTAGAACCTTCGTAAGCAATAAAACAAACGTGTTGAAGATGATTTTCGTTCCCCACCCAGCACAAAATGCCTTGGCACGAAATTTGATTCAGTGATATATTCTACAATTTCACAGAATACTTACTAATCGATAATCCATCATAAATAACTCGTAATTCTAACTTTATTACATGCAAAAGTCCAATATTAACTATCCTATTAACTACATGTATCACGTAAATAACTTGTAAACATTCGAAACGGAAGCTATGTTCAGCCATTTTTATCATGCGGTAATCTTCCGATAAGAACGCCAGACTCCGATGACGTCATATTCTGCGAACTATATGATATTGGTTCCAGTGTAATTCTTCAGTGTTGTGTGCTCACTCATACCATCCACATCTAAGAAATCATCGAATTGGTATGGTTGATCCGTCTACCGACGAGGTAAGCCCAGGTTTAGAATACCATAATTAATTGGTATAATCGCCACCAGGTTAAGAATACCATAATAAATGGTATAGTCGCCGCAACACTCCTCCGTCTCCAGCTTCTGTCATGCGCAGTTTCCATTGAAGTCCGGTCGGCATAGAATACCAATTTGGTATAGCTCCGTTGCTGATACCGTCAATCGCGTCCCTGATATTGGATGTAAGATACCAGTTCCAGAATACCAGTCTTTAGTTGGTTCCATTTCCTGATCACCAAGTGCTAGCTACCAACTTTAGGGAAGGGTATCCTATACCATTTCTTTGACGTATACCTACGAATTATATTTGCATCGTTGTCGGACATACCAACTAAGTGGCCAACCATCACCTACTGAATACCATATTATATGGTATATACCAAGAGCGAATACCATCTTTATAAACATTAACTTTGTTATATATAAGCAGATGCTGTCAAATACCAATACCCGCTGATGGTGTATACCAAGAGCGAATACCATCTCTATAAACATTAACTTTATTATTATATAAGAAGATGCCATCAAATACCAATACCCATAGCCGGTATATACCAAGAGCGCATACCATCTCTATAAACATTAACTATTATTATATAAGTAGATACTATCAAATACCAATACCCATGGACGGTATATACCAAGAGCGCATACCATCTCTATAAACATTAACAGTTCAATAATATAAACAGGTGGTATCAAATACCAATACCAATGGATGGTATTGCTCGTGATTAAGCTAATAGCAGACATATATTAACAGTGAAAGTTACCACACAGTCGGTCTATGACAATAAAGACATTCAGGTCACGGCAACAGGTTACCGGGCACCCCTCCTGTTTCGAATACCGACATATTGGTATCAGCTTCCAATATCGTGCATTCCAACATACTTACCTGAATATTTGTGGACTCTTTTGAAACTGTCTTTAAACAATCTCACGAACTTTATATGAAATATAGAACCTGTTTACTAGTAAAACGAACAATTACTGCAGTAGGAATAAATATAGAGAACTGTAACATCTATTATTAAATGCTACCAAATTAATATATACAAGCATAACACTTCATAATAACTTGTCCTACATAGTTATTTGTTAAGTTAAAGTTGAAATAAAATCTTAAACTTTATTCGCCTCCTTTATATGTGGTCATCAATAAATTAGTATTTTATCACAAGCCAGGCCAGGACGGACCCTTTGTTACGTATAATCTGTTTATCACAGGAGAATAGGTATTCGTAACAGTAAGCTGCAAGTACTTCCTCTACAATAGGTATATACTGAATCAATTTATAACAAAAGATTGATTTATCAATTTTTAGCTTTTCTTTGAAAAACAGAAGAGCCATTGTCATAACCTTCTTGACGTCAGTCGGCACTGTCGTCTTGAATCCAGCACTTTTAGTCCTTTGATTTAATAATGAGATTTTGGAGATTATATTTTTGCAAACATAATCAATACGGTTATGCCTAAATATTTATCTCAATGGAAAGCTGATAAAAATGCAAAATTGATTCATTAATTGCAATTTTAGTAAGAAGTCAAAATGCGAACATATAACTTTCGCTATTTTTTAAAAATTGTTTGCCAGATAATTGAGACTGACACCTTTAATTGTTTGAACAAAAGGATGTAATTGACAATGAAACAGATCTGAAGGGACCGCCAGACAGGTTTGAGAGATCAAGGGTTCGAGGTTTCAGAAGTGGATCAATATGATTTATATAGCGATTTTGCCAGGACTGTCGGGTGAGTTCGAGCTATCAGTTGTATTCGAGCGAATGAATTTCGAACCAGTTTAACTGTATTATTTTCACTTTAGTTGTTGGTAATAAATCAAATTTGTATATACTAGTATATCTCTTGATTAAATCTATTTTTTTTACTAATCTTGGATTAAGTTTTTATTACATGCATTTTATACCGTAATAACCTCCCTTTGGAACTGTGTAGCAGTTGCTTCCCTTTGCTTTCATATTGGGAGTGCCTCATAACTGCGATTTATAATGGAGGTGTTTAGATTTAGGGCAACCAGTGATGACCACCAATGTAGCCAAAATAAAAACCCTGCCAAAATTAGTACTTATACAGTAACCAAAACAGAATGAATGATATCAAAGATAATTTTTTGATACCTATATAGTTGCCATATCCACTTAAACCCCATTTTGTGGGTGCCCCCAGACAACAGACAGATATATATATATATATGGTGTGATTTTAATATGCCTACCTTTGAGGGATATAACAGACCATATATACTTGTATTGCAGTCAAACCATGACCGTGCTGAATTTCTTATCTTCTTTCACTATGCACAGTATCATTTATTGATTTTCAGACTGAATAGCAAACAGTGTAGATCATGATCAGACTGTATTGATGTGTAGACTGATCATGATCTACACTAGTCATGAAGTCTGAAAAATTTGCTTTATGCAGTGTAAATGTGAAGGACCGTCTTACCAATACTATATTTTCAGTAACTGGTACAGCAGAAACCACTGAAACATCCCATTCTATACTACCACATAGGTTACGTATATTTGTTTCGAATGTACCAACATTTGCATCTACAAATGCTTTGTACTGAGTACCACAACCACCAGTTACAGAAGCATATTGATGTGTAACACTAACATCCACTTCATATTCAGGGGTTTGTTGAGCTGAAATTAAATGTTTTACCGCAAGTTTCATCAAATCAGTCACTATTTGTCAAGAAGTTTTGTCTAAGAAAACATGCTATCGCAAAACAAGATCGCTCACCTGAGTGACACTGCTCATCAAGAAAAATATGCTGATACATTTTCATGATGATTGAAAGCAAAATGTGCTCTATGGTGTTCACAAGCTTTTCTTCTTTTTGCAATGGTGGCTTACAGGCATAGGGTAATTGAATAATGTAGTTGTAATTGACTGTAATTAATTACAAAATTTGCTGTAATTGAATGTAATTCATAATTGAAGTATTTTTCAATTACATGTAATTGTAATTTAATTAATTACATGATCAAAAACACATGTAAAATTACTTTCATCAAATTTTGAATATAAATACCAGTAAAATAAAGTACACAAGTAGAAATAATGCACTCTGCTGAAAACTTATTTGAAGAAGAAATAAGTAAATGAACAAAAAAGAGAAATCAAATAAATATACATTTATCCTTCGTGAAGAAATCTGATATTCGTAAGTGTTTAATATTTTTGCAATTATAGTGTTGTTTTGTTGTCAACATGCCATAGAGTGCCAGGTGGGTTTACTGATTAATCCATGCCCTCTAGTCACATGTTTAACTGACTATGATAATACAGGTGACAATTAACTACTATCAAAATCCTGTGAAAAATAAATTAGTGCTTGACAAGTACAGTACAGACCTGGAGGATTATGCAAAAAACGCTAAGTGTGGAGTGAGTAGAAAAAACGTGACTTCGCATAACTCGGGGGAAAAAACGAAAATGACTCCATTCAATGGAGTCACTTCGCGGCTGTTTGGAGTGAAAATTTTGATCTCGGGACTTCGCGTTTCTCCGAGTATTTTGGAGTGACTTCGCGTGAAAATATTTATTAATTAAAATATTGGTAAAACACACCTGTAAAAGCAAGCTGTTGAATTTAGATCCACTGAATCACAAAGGTCGAATCAGACATCGCCGCCGTTTTTAGTTGATAACTGCCGCTACTGTTTGCAGTGTTACGTTGTTTTTATTTGTTGTTTCAAAAAGCATTGAGTTATTTTTTTGTCAGAACCTAAAATATTTATCACCTTTATGTTGATTTAGAATATTTATTTCCGTAAAAATTCCGATGTAATTGGTCTCTTAGCATTGTCACTCACAATTGGTGTGAAAAATATGGCCTGTCGTACTAATTCAGTCAATTTTGAATTTGTTTGCAAATCCAAGCTGTGTGACACCTCTGAGTTGTGAATGCACAAAGTATTTATCAATTAACATTCCCAATTGTTCTATATTTAAATCAAAATGTTCTGTTTTAAAGAAAATTGCGGCATTCCAGAGTGTTCTTTTTTTTGGTCATTAATTGTTTCATCAGCTATCAAAGCCAACGTTTTTCCAGTGACAATATTCTATTTATTCTAATGCATAACCTTTGCTGAAATATTTATTTTTACTTCAACCTCTGTTATACATAGAGATAAAGATACAGGTGTTATGAGATCAAAGAACAAACGCCGACGCACATTGTACATGTTTTGGTTGATCTTAGTGAAGCACGTGGCATCAAACAGACCGAGATATTTGACAGTCTGAGACATGAAAAAGTAATTATAGACAATAGTCTGATAATTTTGGATTATAGAAATAATAGTTTGGAACAAATAATGATATGAGTAAGCTTTATTTTTGGTGATAAAATATATTGAATACGCTATATAAATGTACGTCGGTCGGCAAATATCTTTGCATGTAATATGCATACAACTTAAAAACATTTCATGTATAGAAGTTCATTAACATTAATTTCTACCGGCTACAATATATTTGATTTTTATGTCCCGTAAACCCATTCATTTACCTGTAAAATCACTTGAAGTTCGGCGATATTACTCCCGCGAACTGATGCGATATTTCTCCACACTTCACTTCAGACACTCCAAGCTCACTCGAAGTCATGCTATTTGTCTCAGAGTTACTCACGCGAAGTGTGGAGTGAAAAACTCCACACATCGCGTTTTTTGCATAATCCTCCAGGCCTGTACTGTATTTAACAGCTGTCTGCTGTGTAGTTCAGAAAATCTTCACTGTTTAGCTTGATAGTTCGTAGGTAGAAGATAAAGAAATGTCATTTACAAATATTCTGAAACGTTTTGAAATTCCTGGTTTTGGAAACTTTATTTATCAATCTACCGATACTGCACACATTCATAACTGAACATCATGACTGTAGGTGGTGAAAGGCAACTTGCATAGATCAATGGTTACTTGGTACATAACACTCAACATTTAAATAAAAGAGTTAAACTATTTACAATAAGCAATTTGTATGTTGACACAAGTTTGTGAAGCATACTAAGTTCAGGTCTTAAAATTAAGATTTAAAATCTTCAAGTGTTGCCAAGGATATTGTTCTGTTAGACAGTGCAGTCCAAAGGGGTATGGTCCTTTAATAAAGGAATATTTAAGGGCATCAGTATAAGATAAATGTTTCTTATTCTAATGTCTCTTATACTGTTAAAGGTGAGAAGAGGATGACTTTATAGTTCTAGGGGCATAGACAGGAGATAGGTACTTGTTTTTATCAATATAGACCAAACCATGGTGAACTTTGTAAACTAAACTACATTCTATTCCTTCTTAAACTTATAAGCCAAGTGTGTGAGATTTGTTCCAAATAAAACTCTGTAATTTCATGTTTTACTTTCAACTTCGAAATAAATTTAAAAACAAAGTAATTTGTAATTTAATTAAGGTAGTAGACCCCTAATGGGCACCAATTCAAATCATTATAGGCTTACTATTTTCTTAATCTGTATCATTTCCTGGATTTAAAAACAAATTTTAAAAGAAATTTACCGAGAAAAAACTAAGTTATCAGAATTTGAAAAACCCAACCCCTATTTTGAATTATCTATTAAATGACATCACACAAGAGATAAGAAAATACATGTATTTCATTTATTATTCAATAATTTGGTACAGATTTGGTTTCAGAGTAACAAGATCTATATTTTCTTTCAGAAATTGTACACCATTTACTATATTATCATCAAGATTTATAATTTTTTTATGAAATTATGAGATAGTATTACAATTTTCATGTATTTTTTGACCATGTTCAATTTTGAACATCAAAGTTTTTAAGAAAAACCAACATTTTCTAGAAATGGGGCATGACTTTTTGTATATTTATAATTATCTATAACATTTTGGGAACAGCATGCAAAAAATTCACAAGTTTTACCGTCTCTATTTAAATTAATTAGAGTTTGAAAATCTCCATCGGCGATTTTAGACGTGTTTGCAAGTAATAAAATCTTCAAATAAGCTAATACTTATGTGTAAAAAATATTTAATTTCTACTTAGTCTTTAAACAATATAAACATATGAAGAAAAGTGCAAAATAATGAAAACAAAGAAGAAAAAGTAAAAAAAAAAATATTTGGCTCCGGCTGGATTCGAACCTGCGCCCCAAAAAAACTCAAAAGATCTTCCGTCTAATGCTTAACAACCTAGGCTAGAGCATTAAAATTGAAGTTTCAAGTGGAGGTTTTTATTAGGAGTCTAATTAATTACATTTAAAACATGTGTAATGGTAATTGTAATTTAATTGAAGAATTTCTTAATGTAATTGTAATTTAATTAATTACATTTCAATGTAATTGACCCCATGCCTGGTGGCTCAAGTTCTTTACCCCCATCGATCTAGATTTAAAACATCAGGACAAATATTCTGACCAATTGTCATGCAAATTGTGTATCATATGCGAGTATGAACAAGGTTTTCCTTGTGACCTAGTTTTTGACCTCTTGTAAGCCAGTTACAAATGGGTTGTAAATGTGAAATCTATGACATACACAGGTTTTTTTCTATGATTTGACCCTGTAAGCTAGATTTAACAATCGAACTTGACATAGATTTGATCATGACAGCCATTCTGACAAAATCGAAAAATGCAAACTCCATGGCAAAAATAGATGACCTAGTTTTTTACCTCAGATCACCCATATACTAACCCAACCTATATTTAATTCAAGCAGTCATTCTGACAAAATTTCACGAAGATCCCATGAAAAATGCAGTCTCTATTGCATACACAAGGTTACGTGTGGACATGCAACAGACGATGGACAGACGATGGACACTATGCTATCATAATAACTCACCTTCAGCATTTTGTGCTCAGATGAGTAAAACAAGAGGGCCAACATGGCCCTATATCACTCATCTGTGACTTTTGACAATATATGACCAAACATCAACCCTCAACTATATATCATAAACACAAACATTCTGTTTGACCTTGACAAGGCAAACCTTTTGACAAATTTATATGATGATTAGGTTGTAAATGTCACCTGTATATGGCATACACAAGGTTTTTAACTGGGTGACTTAGTGTTTTACCCTAGATGACCCATGTTCAAACTTGACCTAGATTATATCAAGGCAATGTTTTTTAAAGTCAGTAGATATACATAATGTGAAAAAGAAACAAAGGTCTTCTTCTATATATTACATGTGTAAAAAAAGCAAAGGGCCATAATTCAGGCAAAATTGATCCAAACACAAAACCCAGACAATATGCACGAGGGCACTTGATGACAACAGTTCTGTGAGAGTTTGGTTTAAATATCTTGAGAAATGTAGGAGGAAGTGGGCATGTGACAGTATTCTTCTATATATAACATATGTGGAAAAAAAGCAAAGGGCCATAATCCAGGCAAAAGTTTAAAAAAAAAAAAAAATTTGCTCTGTGTGGGGTTTGAACCGCTGGTCTCATGAGAAATTTTGTCATCTTACTGTAACAGAATACTCCAAAGTATACAGGACTGGTAATCTATTCTAAAAATAGACAGTAATAACAGAGTATTCTCCCTTTTATAATAACAGAGTATTCTCCCTTTTATATATACTTAAATAAGGAGACACAAAATTGCTAACGGACGGACGGACAACCAGGGGCAGAACATTATATATTCAAAATTCTTTAGTTCACAATTATAGTTCTGTGAAAGTTTGGTTGAAATCCCTTGAGAAATGTAGGAGTTGCACACAGAAGAGTATTTCTCTATATATATTACATTATGTGGAAAAAAACAAAGGCCCATAATTCTGTCAAAAATGATCAAATCACAAAACCCGGACAATATGCGCCAGGGCACTTGGTGACAATAATTCTGTGAAAGTTTGGTTGAAATCCCTTGAGAAGTGTAGAAGGAGTTGCGTACAGAAGAATTACATATGTGAAAAAAAACAAAGGGCCATAATTCTGTCAAAAATGACCAAATCACAAAACCCCGACACTATGCGCAAGGGCACTTCATGACAATACTTCTGTGAAAGTTTGGTTGAAATCCGTTGAGAAATGTAGGAGGAGTTGCGCACAGAAGAAATTGTTTACGCCCGCCCATCAGCCCGCCCGCCCGCCGACATACCTCAATCTAATAACCAGGATTTTTCCTTCAGAAAACCTGGTTAAAAATGCAACCTCTATTGCATACACAAGGTTTTTCTATGATTTGACCCCATGACCTAGTTTTTAACCCTAGAGGACCCATGTTCAAATTCGACCTAGATTTTATCAAGGCAATCACCTTGAACAAGTTTCATGAAGATCCAGTGAAAAATGCAGCCTCTATTGCATACACAAGGTAAAGAGTGGAAAAACAGACAGACAGATGACAGACAGACGACAGACACCAGGTGATCACAATAGCTCACCTTTGAGCACTTTTAAAAAATGCAACCTTTATTCAATATACATGGCTTTTCTAAGATTTAACCTGGTGGCCTACTTCTTGGCTTGAGATGACCCATATTCAAAATTTATATATACTTTATCAAGATAATCATGGTGAATAAGTTTCATGCAGATCAAGTGAAAAATACAGCCTTTATTACATATGTAAAGTTTTCTATGATTTGACCTAGTGACCTAGTTTTTGACCTGATATGACCTTATTTCAATTAGATCCTAAATTTTAACAGACAAACATTCTGAACAAGAGGGCCAAGATTGCCCTATATCACTCACCTAGCTAACATTGGCTATAATACAAGGTCAACAATTGCCAAGAATTTCCTATATAAGCATAATTTAAAATCAAGTGACTCCCGGGCTGCTTCAATTTTGACCCAGGTCATATTTTGAACAGTCTTGGTAGAGGTCCACTAGGTGATGCAGCATGTTGAATATCTAAGCTCTTAGTCTTCCAGTTTTTGAGATGAAGACTTTTAAAGATTTTCCTATATAAGAGTATGTAATATCAAGTGACCACCTGGGTTGGGTCAATTTGACCCGGTGTTTAATTTGAACAGTTTTCCCTATTGTTGCCAAAGCAACCAGACTTCTTGATGGAATAGAATTTTTTGAACAACGTTGATAGAGCTTTATGCAAGAAACTATAATCCCTGCCAAGTTTCATCAACATTGGCCAGAGGTGATGTTGTTTGAAGGAAATGGTGAATGGACGATGGACATATGACTTATGACTTATCTAACCTCTAGGCCTTGTGGTTTTGGAGAAGATTTTTAAAGGCTTTCGTAAACATGTCTATGTTTAACAAGTGGCCTTGTTGGTTCCGAGAAGATGATTTTCAAAGATTTTTCTATTTTTAGCTCTTGGGGCCATGTTGTTCAGTCAACTAAAGCCAGTTGCAGCAGATCTTTATTATAATGTTTACTATATGCTGAAACATCATGTAGGGAGGAGGTGGCGGGGAGCTAACTAACTAATACTTAACTGACAGAATTGCGAATAATGCAACTCAGTACCAGACTGCACGAGTGTGAAGGTTGATCATAAGCTGCACTGGCTGCAAAGGCAGAATCATCTTCCACAAGCAAGGTAACAGTTACACTGTGTTAAGTAACAGGCGAGTACTTACTAAGACAGAATCTATCATGCGGTTGTGTATTTGTGTAGTCCCAAGTTCCAGTTCCCGAGCATGTAAAGTTCTTTTCATTGGTTTTATCCGAGTACAGGTTGTTGCTGCGGCATGTGGATGTACAAACAAGATTTGAACCTACTTCCGAGCAGGATCTTATTGCACTTGTGTCCACAAACAGCTGTTCTTGAAAACAGGCATTGGCTGAAAATATTAGATTTAATCTGTCTTACAATAAAGTAACCCAACACGAATCAATAAACTAACTAGTTAACAATGTCACTGTAAACATCATGCATGTGTTGACATTTTTCAATGGACTAAATTACTCTATATCTGTGCCATTGACATGGGCAAGTTTGCCGAAAATCTGTCATTTATAGCAATAAAATTCTCTGTTAACGTAAAGTTTAACAAATACAGTAGAACTTGGTGGACTCAAGCATCAGTAACTAACATGAGGAAAGCGGATAATCTGAGATCTCTCGTGGGTCTCAGTCATATTTCCTATACAATAATGTACATTTAACTACACATCACCATGGATATCTTCAGCATGGGTAACTCGAAGCCACTGATCAAATAAATCTGTTAACAAAAAAAGGTCCTCAAATAACTCGTTGTTCATAAGATATATGACAGCAGAAAAACTTGTAAAATTTCCATGGTTCGGATAACTCGAGAACCCGGATAACTCGAGCATTTTACTCGTCCCCTTGCGACCTCGAGTTATCGAGGTTTTACAGTATATGTTATTTGGTTTTTGAAGTGGTATTATTAGGCATGAGGATATATTACCCGCCTAGACTTATATTACCCAAGCCGTTAGGTGAGGGTACTATTATGTTGAGGTCGGTTATATATCCCCATATATCACGTCAAAAAACAAATGCAGTGAAACTTCCGAAAACTGGACCTTCCAAATATCAGAAACTTCCGAAAAACAGATGATTCATTAAGTCCGGAAATTTTCTCCTCTATTTTCTTTGTAAAACGTACTTCCTTATACCAAAACTTTCAAATTCCGAATATCGGATGATATTTTCATAAATTTTAACTTATCTCAGAACAAATTGTCTTCTAAAAACCAGACACTAAAAACACTTGGATCATGATTTAATTGCCTACGGCAAAGTGATTGCCATTGTTTGGCCAGATTATTTTGACACACGTTACAATCACAACCTGTCAAGCAAAGAATTATGAATGTAACATAAGACTGCAAGCATTAGATAATGGTATCGATTTGAAAAAAAGGATCAGCAGATTAATGTTTGATGTTTACATAAACATATTAAAACACCAATTAATTATAATTTGGTTATTATCAAAAGTATGATTGATTTGAAAAATAAGACCGAACAATGGTTTTGTTTCTTAACATATCACAAACTGTAGCAACTTCAAATTCTGAAATAGGTTAGTGAAAATGATCAAATTTATTTTGACGAGAATATCAATATACTGATGACATTTAAGGAAATTGTATCAGTTTGATAATAAAAATGCCCGAGACAACTCAAGATACGTTGTAGAATTGAACTGTTGCTAAAGGACAGAATCAAAATAAATCGTGAGTCTGAACTGGTTCCAAAACCAACTCTTAAGGTGTGTGTTTTTTAAAAATTTATTTGACATGACATTGATTAAAAAATCGTTTTCTTGGTGTACAAATGTATCTTATTTTCCCCAAACACATCCTGATTTGAACTTTATTGGAGAACAGTGTTCTGTATTTACAATTACATTCACTTCTATGCATAAAAACTAAAGACTTTTCAAACCAAGAAAAACCTTTGATTATCTCTCCCTTTATTAGTCCAAATCACCAAAGAATTCCAAATACAGTAGATTCCACTTAATTGCATATCGGTTGTTTGCAAAAATATTATTCCGGATATATGCATACAATCTTAAAACACCGATCAATCCCTATATAATTACTATTAAAACATTTCGCATAATTGCATCATATTTTTCATCAATTCAGCTTAGTTCCGCTTAATTGCATAGCCCATTGTCTGAAAACGGTTAACCAGTCTAGTGTCAATTAATCATCTAAGACGCCGACAATTGTAATACCCGATCAGCTGTTAAGTTGTCAAGCAGTGTATAACACAATTAGCGATGTGTGAATTGCTCATTTAGGCAAATTCAGTGACCCATAATAAGCTGGTTACTTTCTTTTTATACGCTGTGAATAAAAAGTCTATCCATTTAATGGATCTAGATCTAAATTCTGACGGATCCTGACCTCATGGTTTTTATAAGAAGTTAATTTTTATAAAATGTTACTTTTTTCAATTGACATTCTGTAACTTTGACAATAAAAGAGATCTAGTTATACAAAATAAATAAAAAATACAAACAATTCAAAGCAATCATTTTCGCAACGTGTGCCTACCATAGCAGGTAAAAACCAAGCGTTAATGTCACATGTTGTGTAATGCTCACGAGCCCCCGATAAATTCTACTTTCGCTTTTAAACATGTCAGAATACATGGAAATAAATGATGCTAACAGTTTTGCAAAGTAATGAAATGATTTGGAAGTACACATGGTATTCTAAATATGTTTATCTATTGCTATTTATCATTTCGATATACTGTATGGTGATAGAAGCGTGTCAGAACTGCCAAATATGCGATTTTTGGATATACGCATATTCCGGATATTTGCATATTTTAGTCTGACAAATCGGGTATGCTAATAAGCGGAATCTACTGTACCGAAACTTCCAAAAACCGAACTTTTCTGCAGGTCCCGTTGGTGTTTGGTTTTCGGAAGTTCCACCGTAACAATTTTATTACCCTTCCCTTTCTTAAATATTGAAAGATTCCGTTTATGTTTTATCTATTTAACGGCTGAACGAAAGCAGACCTTCAAATCCCCTTATAATACCTTAATGTTACTGTGTGATGTCACAAATCAGCATGGATTTATACATTGACATTCTGTACGTGGCAGAAAAGCTCACGTTTAGCATGGGGCACAGTCACAGGTTTATGTCAAGTGTATATTACCGGCTTACCCGTAAATATCAATATCTATTTACAGATCGTTGACCAAAGAGAAGACCGCAAATTTCATGGAAGGGTAATAAACTAATTTATTTACTCTCGGTTGTGAAAAAAGTTCCT
The DNA here is from genome assembly GCA_022818135.1 of Saxidomus purpurata. Lineage (NCBI taxonomy): Eukaryota > Metazoa > Mollusca > Bivalvia > Venerida > Veneridae > Saxidomus > Saxidomus purpurata. Next base: position 9,498,208 of record JAFMSR010000002.1, on the reverse strand, counting down.
ATAACTTAGATTAATTGATCTCTAGACTCATTTAATATGGAATCAACCTCGAAGAGAGAGAGGCAATGTGAAATTATTGTGTCTTGCCTAAGGACACTACCAACATGGCTATGGTAGGGATCAAACCCGGAACCCTTAGATCCTGGGGAGAACTTGCTACAACTGTGCCACAGCTGCTTCATGAACTAAAGGAATACTGGATTCCTACCAGTTCTTGGGCGGAAAATGAACATTTTTGTATTTAGTGTAGCAACAAATACTAGTAAACCCATAAAATTTTCACAGGATAAACTTACCCAGCAAACACGTGACGTCGGTACAACGTTGGATCAACGTTGGATTTTGGTCGCGACGTCGGCGACCTCAATCCGACGTCAATCCAACGTAAAAACACCCACATCTATATAACGTCGGTGTCCGACGTTGGAACGACGTCGGATTGAGGTCGTAATTTTAAAAGCTTGTAATCTCCGGAAACTATTTTATTGTGATCAAATTGATAACTCTTCGTTGCAGTTTTTGTGATTTTTTATTATCAAATCCTAGAAACTACTCCCCTTTGTCAGATAGGTGGCGCTGCAATATGCGGGAAATATATTTGTAGGTGGCGCATTTCAACGGATGCAAACATTTTACTTTTAAATCTATAGTGAAAAACAGCAAACCGGCGAAGGAGTTTCGATCTCAGTTGAACATAGAAGCTATACAGCAGTTTGAAAAGGTAAGATGAAAATGGATTTGATTTCTTTATAGTTTATCTACATTAGTACAAACGATACCTGTTTGCTTGACCATGCATTATTGACGTAACGATCGATTAAACAGAATTGTCCATACCCACCAACTACCTAATCGCAATGCGCGGGTATAAGCATTAATATTGTTTAGATAATGCTTTTTCATATTTTGTATTAATTATTTCTATCTTTTTGATAAGTATGATATGTAAACGTTTCGCATGAAGTACGTAGCATAAATTCCAACTAAATCTACACGGGCATATAAAATGTGTACATGACATAATTAATCATTAATGTAGTGGGGAAATTCGACCTGTATTCTCAGCTTCGCACATCTGGGTTAATGGTATACTAATGCTATTCGGGAAACGTGATTACTCAGCTTTCATCTTTGATATTTAAGTATTTTAACTTTTAAAAAGTACAGAATCCAAATGTTTATTCAAATGTAAAGAATTGTTTTTTATGCTTAACCATATCATTCTGTACTGATGTACTATGATGATTCTAATAAGTGATAAAATGTAAATAGAGTTCAATAGTTTATTATATTTTCAGATTATTGTCCAATGACCTTATGGCAAAGTTCTACTTGAAGAGCATTACACAGAAGCTCACCTTCGCATCAATCTCTTCATATGGACATGAATCGGTAAATATACATTTTGATACATTGATTATGATGGTGCACCCAATCTCTGTCGCAAGTAACTGAAACATTTAATACATTGAAAAGCAGTTGCTAATGAGTACTCATAAATAACTAATCAAACAATTGTTGTATTAACAATTACTTTCCTTTTGGTATAACTTTCAGCCAATAGATTTATTCGATTCAGTGACAAATAACAACTTGAGAGGGAATGATGTTCAAGTATTAAGATTTTTAATTTTTTTTATTATGTTTGCTTTTAGGGTAAACTTAACATGTGTTATAAGATATGTTTCTAATCACCTTTGATTTTTATTTTAGCCAGTGCAATGAAGACAAAAGTAAAGGAAAGGCTGACAAAACATGACATAACGTCTTCAATCCAAATTTGTTTGAAATATGCACCAGATTGGACGGTGGAGGGCGAAAAAAATCAAACTGAAGAAAACAGATATTTTTGAAAAAAAATCAAACTGACTGTCTTGTTGCAATGTGTATACGGTTTTTAAAGTACCGTAATTTATTGCTTATACTGTGACTGACTTAAAATATTATTTAAATATACTTAAATCTACCTATATTTCTTACCAATTGTAAATTTAAATAAACATTTTCAGAAAGATATTTTACTTTATTTTGAGGTTTTTCTTTGTGTTCTTTTTACCAAAAAGTTTATTTGTTTTGCTATGCATGGTTTTGTTTATGTCTCTGCCTAATAATGATTATTACTATGACTAATAAAATATATTTAATACTGAACTGACACTTTCGTTGCTCATTTTAATCCGAGATATCTGCAATCGGGGGAATGTTGTTTATTAAGGATATTGGATGGCTGGCAAAACCTGTTACTTGTTGAATTTGAACTAGGAATGGTTTGATTCAGGTCATAATAAAGTTGAATTTTAGTTGGAAAATGGTTGGATTCAGGTCGTAATACAGTTGGATTTAAGTTGGAAAATGGTTGCATTCTTGTCGTAATACGGTTGGGTTTAGGTTGGAAAATGGTTGGATTCAGGTCGTAATACAGTTGGGTTAAGGTTGGAAAATGGTTGGATTCAGGTCGTATTACGGTTGCGTTTCAGTTGGAAAATGGTTGGATTTACGTTGGGAAATGGTCAGACCACGACGTTGTATCGACGTCAGAATCCGACGTCTAAAAAACTTTCAAATCCAACCAAAATCCGACGTTGATCCAACGTCGGGGTCCAACGTCTAACCAACGTCTATACGACGTCATTTGTTTGCTGGGTAGGTTCTCTGATGACATTATAAACTTGTCAGTTTTTCGACTGCGTCCACAGCTTGTTTATAAATGAGGCCAGAAAAGGGATACAATTTCTCTCTTTAAAGCCACATCAGGCAACCAATTATCGGGCACTCAACGTTGTGTACAGCACTATTCCCAACAAAGATGTTTAGTGCTTGTTTTACTATTCTAAATACATGTACGAAAAGAAAAACAATAAATACAAGTATATTCCAATCAAGATACACATCATTTAACTCGCATTATTTACATTTATAGTTTACATGTTCACAAGGATAAAATATGAACAGTAATAATGTGTGTTGCTCTTGCTGATCAAAAAAAAAGAAAACAAGAGCTGTCACATGACAGCACGCTCGACTATTCGAAAGCTTGTTGGTAAAATGGGGTTTTTGTCTAAGAACAGGAGTATTGTGTAATTGTCTATAAGAATTAAGGTCAAAGATACGAAACTTGTTCAAAGACCTTTGTAAATGTACATTGCATTCAAGGCCTTACTCTGGATTCTGCAAGCCAACTGGAGGGAGGATGGGGGGGATAATTTCAAAGAAATACATGACCTTGTATATTTGATCATGAATAATTTTGTAACTTTTCAAAATTGATATGTATAGAATTAAAAAAGCATGACCGCTTCATGCTGCATAATTATTCTATGACATTTCAAAAGAAAGCCATTTTGAGTATTTCCATTTTAGTCTGGAAAAACTGTGACAAAATTCTAAGTTAAAAAGGGCATAAATATGTCAAAAATCAAAAACATTGGTGAAGATGTTGACAGTAAATACCTTCGATAGTATTCTATCTTTAACAAAACATTCAAAGTTAAAAAGGGACACAAATCTATCAAAAATCAAAACAGAGTTATGGGGATTGTTTCCTCAGGTGTAGATGTTGATGGTAAACATATATTTTGAGTTTCAAGTCAATACCTTATATAGTATTCAAGATATTTGAATTTACAAAAAAAAATACCAAAAATTCTAAGTTAAAAAGGGGCATAAATCTGTCAAAAATCAAAACAGAGTTATGGGAATTGTTTCCTCAGGTGTATAATGTTGATGGTAGACACATACTTTGAGTTTCAAGTCAATACCTTATATAGTATTCAAGATATTTGAATTTACAAAAAAAAAACACCAAAACTTCTAAGTTAAAAAGGGGTATAAATCTGTCAAAAATCAAAACAGAGTTATGGGAATTGTTTCCTCAGGTGTATATGTTGATGGTAGACACATACTTTGAGTTTCAAGTCAATACCTTTGATAGTATTCAAGATATTTGAATTTTAAAAAAAACTTTAACCAAAAATTCTAAGTTAAAAAGGGGCATCAATCTGTCAAAAATCAAAACAGAGTTATGGGAATTGTTTCCTCAGGTGTATATGTTGATGGTAGACACATACTTTGAGTTTCAAGTCAATACCTTTGATAGTATTCAAGATATTTGAATTTAAAAAAAAACTTTAACCAAAAATTCTAAGTTAAAAAGGGGCATCAATCTGTCAAAAATCAAAACAGAGTTATGGGGATTGTTTCCTCAGGTGTAGATGTTGATGGTAGACACATACTTTGAGTTTCAAGTCAATACCTTCGATAGTATTCAAGATATTTGAATTTACAAAAAAAACTTTAACCAAAAATTCTAAGTTAAAAAGGGGCATCAATCTGTCAAAAATCAAAACAGAGTTATGGGGATTGTTTCCTCAGGTGTAGATGTTGATGGTAGACACATACTTTGAGTTTCAAGTCAATACCTTTGATAGTATTCAAGATATTTGAATTTACAAAAAAAATACCAAAACTTCTAAGTTAAAAAGGGGCATAAATCTGTCAAAAATCAAAACAGAGTTATGGGAATTGTTTCCTCAGGTGTATAATGTTGATGGTAGACACATACTTTGAGTTTCAAGTCAATACCTTATATAGTATTCAAGATATTTGAATTTACAAAAAAAAAACACCAAAACTTCTAAGTTAAAAAGGGGCATAAATCTGTCAAAAATCAAAACAGAGTTATGGGAATTGTTTCCTCAGGTGTATATGTTGATGGTAGACACATACTTTGAGTTTCAAGTCAATACCTTTGATAGTATTCAAGATATTTGAATTTATAAAAAACTTTAACCAAAATTTCTAAGTTAAAAAGGGGCATAAATCTGTCAAAAATCAAAACAGAGTTATGGGGATTGTTTCCTCAGGTGAAGATGTTGATGGTTAACATATAGTTTGAGTTTCAAGTCAATACCTTTGATAGTATTCAAGATATTTGAATTTAAAAAAAAACTTTAACCAAAAATTCTAAGTTAAAAAGGGGCATAAATCTGTCAAAAATCAAAACAGAGTTATGGGGATTGTTTCCTCAGGTGTAGATGTTGATGGTAGACACATACTTTGAGTTTCAAGTCAATACCTTTGATAGTATTCAAGATATTTGAATTTACAAAAAAAAATACCAAAACTTCTAAGTTAAAAAGGGGCATAAATCTGTCAAAAATCAAAACAGAGTTATGGGAATTGTTTCCTCAGGTGTATAATGTTGATGGTAGACACATACTTTGAGTTTCAAGTCAATACCTTTGATAGTATTCAAGATATTTGAATTTACAAAAAAAAAACACCAAAACTTCTAAGTTAAAAAGGGGCATAAATCTGTCAAAAATCAAAACAGAGTTATGGGAATTGTTTCCTCAGGTGTATATGTTGATGGTAGACACATACTTTGAGTTTCAAGTCAATACCTTTGATAGTATTCAAGATATTTGAATTTAAAAAAAAACTTTAACCAAAAATTCTAAGTTAAAAAGGGGCATCAATCTGTCAAAAATCAAAACAGAGTTATGGGAATTGTTTCCTCAGGTGTATATGTTGATGGTAGACACATACTTTGAGTTTCAAGTCAATACCTTTGATAGTATTCAAGATATTTGAATTTAAAAAAAACTTTAACCAAAAATTCTAAGTTAAAAAGGGGCATCAATCTGTCAAAAATCAAAACAGAGTTATGGGGATTGTTTCCTCAGGTGTAGATGTTGATGGTAGACACATACTTTGAGTTTCAAGTCAATACCTTTGATAGTATTCAAGATATTTGAATTTATAAAAAACTTTAACCAAAATTTCTAAGTTAAAAAGGGGCATAAATCTGTCAAAAATCAAAACAGAGTTATGGGGATTGTTTCCTCAGGTGAAGATGTTGATGGTTAACATATAGTTTGAGTTTCAAGTCAATACCTTTGATAGTATTCAAGATATTTGACTTTATGAAAAACTTTAACCAACGCAGACGCCGACGCCGACGCTGGGGCGAGTGCAATAGTCTCCTTATTCTTCGAATAGTCGAGCTAAAAAGGGGGAACCAAAAAAATCATTTAAGCGTAGTGTGAGCCTTGAGCCCTGTCCGCGTGGATGACATACTGTAAACGTAACCACTCGACCATTTCTGATAAGTTCTCTGTACGACTGTATTTAAAACTACTTACTAAATATGTCATATCGATTTTATATTATGCCTCATTCATTACACGGTCTTTTATGTTTAAATTGTATTTCTTAAATATACTTACTTTTACACATTTTTATTCAAATAATTATATATCTGACATAGTTTCGTTCACATTGTCTGCAATATCGATATTCAGTGTACCTTTACAAACTTTATCTCAGCGCATGCGCAATAAAATCGGTAAAACCCCAACTGCTGGCAGCTTAGGTTATAAATAGTAACACAATAGAGAAGTGATTTAAGCGGGATATTTAAAAAATAGGAAAAGTTTGAATTACTTATTTAGTCACTTACACCGAAAGAACAATCGTCCCAGTGACACGGTTGCGTAATCTAGGACCTCGAGTACAGTATAAAGCCTGTACGGTACGAAACATAAAAACGCCCGAAGATCTGGTAGCGCCCGACAACTGGTAGGAATCCAGTACATGTAGTAGCATTGGCAGGCAGAAACGCCATAGACACATACTCTCGTTTTACCTTATAAGGCAAATAGTTAGTGTATCACTGCTATGTTTGTGTGCTGGAATTTTCAGTTTTGTCTCATCTCCAGCATCGGCAGTATATCTCATTTTTAACTGATGCTGTTCATCCTAAATCTTGCAGAGTTATGCCAGTGTCAGACTTATTTTACCTTTTCCCCTAAATCTCAATAAAGTGAAAATCTTATATCTGAGGTAAAGAAAACCATATTTGCTCTGACAAATAAAACAACAAGAGGGCCAAGATGTTCCTATATCCCTTACCTGGCCACCATTGGTTATAATACAAGGTCAACAAACACGTCACAGAAAGATCGTGATGCTACATTATAAATATCGAAGCTCAGGGCATTGAGGTTTTAGACAAGAAGATTTTCCCCTATATTAATTTTATTAAGCCTATGTAATATCAAGTGACTTCCACCCCCCCCCCCCACCCCCATTCTGGTTTTGAAAATAACATTTTTAAAACTTTGCCTTTTAGCTGCTAAAGCAACCAGTTTTGCATGGACTGGAATATTTTGAACAATTTTGATAGAGCGTCATACAAGGAACATCCCTGTCAAGTTTTATCAACATTGGAACAGTGGTTCCAAGGGAGATATCGTTTGAAGAAAACATTAAATGAACAAAAACTTAGTCATTTGAAGTTCTCCTGGTCAACTTACCAACAAAATCAACCAAAAACGTGCAAGTAGATTGAGTTCCATCTACATTTGTAGCTATGGCTGTCACTTTTTCAACCGTGCCAATTTTACCAACATTGACCGAGATTGATGCAGGGGTTGTTACGAACTCTCCTCCTGTCACTGTTATATCACTTGACGTATCGTAAGTATCTGGTTCCCTTGCAGATACCTCTAAAGTCTTTGAATTTGGGCAAGATAGTACAGGTTTGTAATCACGATCTGAAAATCAGTATGGGATAAAGTACAATCTAACAATGAACGAGAGCTGTCATTATTAAAAGACATATGCCCCCCTGAAGGGCAGCTTTGATTGAAAATGGCAACACTTAGTTTAATGCATTTAAAACAACCATTATTTCCTTTTGTCCTTTTATGCAAGTACATGGTTAGGAGTATCTTCTAAAATAAATGAAACTAGAGTAATGGTTCTTGTGCACTGCCCCTTCTCTCATTGTCCTCAATAAAATATATTTGTTCAATCAATATTTTTCTAATCATGCTACACACAAGACAAAAGGGCCAAGATGGCCCTATATCACTCACCTGGCTACCATTGGCTATAATCGATACAAGGTCATCAATACCGGTAGCAGAAATAGTCAATGTTGACCTGTGGCTATCTTGGTAAAGGTCCACTACATAATGCTATATTCCTAATATCTTAGCTATGGGCTTGGTAGTTTTAGACAAAAACAGTTTAGAAGTTTCCTTATATAAGGATATGTAAAATCAAGTGACTCCCAGGCAGGGTCAATTTCAACCCGGGGATCAGGATTTGACCAACCTGCATAGAGATCAACAGGGCAATGCTACATGCTAAATCCTTGTGATCTCAGAGAAGATTTTCCTATACAAGCTATATAAAACTGAGTGATCCAGGGGTCTTAATTTGATAAATCTTGGTAGAGGTCTGCTAGATAATGCTACATGTCAAATATCTAAGCTCTGGGCCTTGTGGGGGTTTTTGAGCAGAAATTTTTAAAAGTTTTTCCTTTCTGTTTCATTGGCAACCGAGTTCTGCATGGCATGAAACTATTTGAACAACTATGATAGAGCTTCATGCAAGAAACATCCCTGCCAAGTTTCATCAACATCCTCTTGTGGTTTCAGAGGAGATATCGTTTGAGGCAGATTGTGAACCGACATTCTATGAAGGACAGATGATGAGCAATCCCAATGCTGGCATTTTGTTCCAGGTGAGCTCAAAAGAGAGATAATCCACAAATAAGGCAACATAGGGCTCTTGGGCACTGCACTTCTGTTTAATATCCTTTCCAATTTGATTGAGTTTCCTTCAGCACCTTCAGGGTTATACCCATGGCAAGAAAATGTAAGAAAGGGAGATACAGTTACACTTTGTTTGCTCGAACTTCATTTGCTCAAACACTACCGATCGCTTGAACCCGACCAGCGGTCCCAGCAAAAGATCTATATAAATCATATTGCTCCACCACCGAAACCTCGAACACCTATCTCTCGAACCTGTACGACAGTCCCTTCAGAATTATTTCATTGTAAATTACATCCTTTGGCTCGAACAATAAAAGGTGCTAATCTCAATTATCGAGCACACAATGCATTGATGGTCAGCTGTCAGACACAAGTGCTGTCAAACGGCGTGTGTTATTCACACCTTGTTAAATTTGCAATTAAAGGTTATGATGTACAAACAGACTGAAAGTCGCTCATGTTTTTAGCAATAAGTAGCAGATTGGCTTTAATTTAAAGTTTGTTTTTCAGAAAATTGAATAAATTATTTAATGAATGACAAACATTTCATACTTTTACATGACAACACTTAGAATATATTGTGAGTTTTAATTTGTCTTTTAATCAAGGGTAAGCTACAAGTTTATAATATACATGCACATTTACATGTGTGTACCATTGTACGCACAATAACTCCCGATGTGGTCTCGATAAAGGATGTATGGCGACCCCCATGACTGACCATGCTGACAAACCTCGATCGCTCGATCTACCGATCCCTCGAACCAAAATCGCCGGACCCTTCGAGTTCAAGCAATCGCAGTTTAACTGTAATTAAATATTTAGGCAAGGGTAGAGCTATGATTCTAGTACATTGCACTTTCACTTATTGTGCTCTATGATTGTTTGCAGTTTCTAGTAATTCTTTTTAATTCTTTTGCAGTTATGCCCTGGACGAGAGAATTCAATAAAGAGAGTAAATAAAAAAATAAGGCAAAATAGGGTTATGGTCTTTCAGCACTGCATTTCCACATAATGTCTTCTCTCAATGTATGCAATTTCCTTTGGTAATTTTAGCGTTCTGGTCTAGACAAGAAAATGTAACAAAGGAGGATAATTAAAACATTAGGCAAGGCAGAGTTATGGTTCTTCTCTCAGTGTGCTCTGTCACATCATTCCCTTCAATACTTTTGCTTTTTACTTCAATCCTCCATACAAAGTTGAGACAGCCATGTCAAGTTCAAAATAGCACCCAAAGTTTGGGAGCATAAAAATAAGTGGAAGCATTTCTGTAGACCATTACTACAATAAAAGTAAACTAAAAGGTTAAAATTAGCATGTAAAAACTGCAATAAATGATCAAATATGTCCTTAGAAGTCAATGCTTTCCTGTTGCTTTTCTCAACCAAAAACCTAATAATTTTTTTTAATATCCTGGCACGATGATCAAGAACCGTTTTTACCATATAGCAATGAATTAAGGCCTTGGAAGTGTTGGATCATGGAATACTGGTATCTAAAATTGAACTTGAGTACAAAATCATAAGAAGGAAATGGTAAGTATTTGTCTCACTTAGAAAAGAATGAACATGGCGAAACAAAAAATTATGATGCCTACCTTTGACCGGTGTCAAAAAAATCAAACAAACTGTGAAACTGCATGTACATAATGCGATTTATTCAGTACACTTACTATCACAGTTATATTCTTATAACATATACAGCATGCTTAGCTCAAGTCCTATGCATTAACAACAATATGTCCACCTCTGTGGTCAAGTGGTTAGAGTCGCTGACTTGAAATCACTGTAACCTCTTATATATTGAGGGTCATAAGGTAGGAGTCCAGTACTTGTTCTTCCTAGAAATGATGGTTAGGTAAACTGCCCACCTGTTAAAATGACCAAAATATGATTGGCATTTAACTCCAACAACAAGCGCATGAATAACAAAAAATAGTACATGTATATACTTACTAATAACATTAAAATTAATTGTACAAATTTCTGTATTGTCTTCAAAATCTACTGCAGTGTAGGTAACAGAAGTACTACTGATAAGCCTATCCCCACTCTGTATATCATTGTTCCTGCTAAATGATTCTATTCTGAAGTTGTCAGTGGCAGTTCCTGGGCTAAAGAATACTCGATCCATGGTATCAAGGTCAATGGTCTTGCCACAATCACCGCTAAATTTTGGTTTCTCTGTATCTGAAGTGAAGAAAATAATTCGTACAAGAGCCATGTTACACATGGTTAATCCCCCCGCCGGGAAGAAGTTACCTGAAGGTTGTACTTTCGTACATTTTACTTGGTGAGAGGAAATCCTTAAAAAGCTGTATAGTTATGGTCATGCTGAGTACAGTTTTCAAGTAAGTGGAAAAAGAATAAGGCAATGAAGAGAAGGTTTGCAAAATTATATTAATGTTCATTATCAGTATAGGTATGATATTTTTTCTATTTGACTAAAAGTAGGCAAGGTAGAGTTATTGTTCTTGCACACTGCACTTCCTACCAATGTGCTATGTCAGTGTATTAAGTTTGAAGAAAATCCCTCAAGTACTTTTGGAGTTATGCTCGAGAATTTTTTTTCAAGTAAATCTGATAAAGGGGAATAACTCTAAAAGTAGGCAAGGTAGAGTTATTGTTCTTGCACACTGCACTTCCTACCAATGTGCTATGTCAGTGTATTAAGTTTGAAGTAAATCCCTCAAGTACTTTTGGAGTTATGCTCTGGACAAAACGTTTAAAGTAAATCTGATAAAGGGGAATAACTCTAAAAGTAGGCAAGGTAGAGTTATTGTTCTTGCACACTGCACTTCCTACCAATGTGCTATGTCAGTGTATTAAGTTTGAAGAAAATCCCTCACGTACTTTTGGAGTTATGCTTCAGACAAGTAAATCTGATAAAGGGGAATAACTCTAAAAGTAGGCAAGGTAGAGTTATTGTTCTTGCACACTGCACTTCCTACCAATGTGCTCTGTCAGTGTATTAAGTTTGAAGTAAATCCCTCAAGTACTTTTGGAGTTATGCTCTGGACAAAACTTTTAAAGTAAATCTGATAAAGGGGAATAACTCTAAAAGTAGGCAAGGTAGAGTTATTGTTCTTGCACACTGCACTTTCTACCAATGTGCTATGTCAGTGTATTAAGTTTGAAGAAAGTCCCTCAAGTACTTTTGGAGTGATGCTTCGGACAAGTAAATCTGATAAAGGGGAATACCTCTAAAAGTAGGCAAGGTAGAGTTATTGTTCTTGCACACTGCACTTCCTACCAATGTGCTATGTCAGTGTATTAAGTTTGAAGAAAATCCCTCAAGTACTTTTGGAGTTATGCTCCGGACAAAACGTTTAAAGTAAATCTGATAAAGGGGAATAACTCTAAAAGTAGGCAAGGTAGAGTTATTGTTCTTGCACACTGCACTTCCTACCAATGTGCTATGTCAGTGTATTAAGTTTGAAGAAAATCCCTCAAGTACTTTTGGAGTTATGCTCTGGACAAAACTTTTAAAGTAAATCTGATAAAGGGGAATAACTCTAAAAGTAGGCAAGGTAGAGTTATTGTTTTTGCACACTGCACTTCCTACCAATATGCTATGTCAGTGTATTAAGTTTGAAGAAAGTCCCTCAAGTACTTTTGGAGTTATGCTCCGGACAAAGTTTTTCAAGTAAATCTGATAAAGGGGAATAACTCTAAAAGTAGGCAAGGTAGAGTTATTGTTCTTACACACTGCACTTCCTCCCAATGTGCTCTGTCAGTGTATGAAGTTTGAAGAAAATCCCTCGAGTACTTTTGGAGTTATGCTCCGGACAAATTTGGGACGGACACATGGACGGACGGACGGACAGACGGACGAAGACCATTTGTAATATCCCCTTCGCCTTTGGCGGGGGGATAAAAAATACAGTATGTGCCGCAGACAATGAAACTGGTGTTTTTTTCTGAGGTCAATAAATTGGCATCAATTCACTCAAACATGTTGCATTATATGAGTATTATTGAAGTGTATATTTGAAAGATACCAAAGTATTTACAACTTACAATTCTGTAAATGTAAGACAGATTACCAACAGATTTTAACAAACATGTTTACAGAATTACTCTTTGAAGAACATCTTCTACATCTGTCATCAAATATTCCATACATCAATAGAATATTTATTTACACATCATTTTCACATATTAAAATATTCATCTTTTTTCAGCAGTCAATATTTAGTAGTAGTCTGACATTACGGTCCAACCCCCTCAGGTCCAACCCCCTCAAACCAGTCTCAAATCCATCACAATACAGTTCCTGGAGATTAATTCATTTTACAGTACAAACACATTTGCAACTTAGAAACACACATACTACTCAAAATGAAAGATCTAGAGCTGTTCTAAGGGACCACTGGGTCAGCGCAAGTTTTGACAAAGCCACACACCAATTACATAAGCCCAGGGTCTTGTGATTTTGGAGATCTGAAGAAGATTTTTCAAAATTGTTGCCATAGCAACCAGAGTTCTGCATGTAATGGAATTCTTTTGATAATTTTGATGAAGCCTCACACAAGAAAAAACCCTGTCAAGTTTCATCAAGATTAGCCAAGATCTTTTAGAGAAGATGTCTTGTAAAGAAAACTGTTGATAAAGCATAGTGGGATCCTTAAAACTTTCACACTCTGTTATAGGTGGGCTAAAATATAAAAGAATTAGAAAGTTATACCTTTACATTCTGGTAAGTTTTGAGCGAGATTGTCTGACCAGTCAGCCGAGTTTGTCCCTGAATTGTAGTCACATGTGTACTCCTCAGGCCCATTAATTGTAAATCCTTCCCTGTTGCAGGTGTATCTCAGAGTGGAACCAATCTCATATCCACTATAAACCTGCTGTGCATCTCCAGGTGTGCCTGGGTCTTTACACATATTTCCTGTAAAGGTTCATTACAAATTTGTAACAATCATAAGTCATGAAATCACATAACAGATTCTACCTATACAGTGGTCAGCCTATATAGTTTCATGAAAATCTGACCATGGGTTTCAGGAGACAAGTTTTTCCATTTTTAATGACAGTGCACCTACCAGATGTTTCCATGCAATATACACAATTAAACTTAATACAGCAAAATGTGTGTTAAAGACCATCTATAAATAAAGACAACCCTGTATACAAGATCAGCACAGAGAAAACCTTGCACTTTCAAGCTATTATAGAAACATCTTTGATTAAGGACCACCTGTCAACAGAGACCATGATAGCTTATTTTGGTCAGTGATCTTTGTTCACAAGTTTGACTGTACATGAATATAATACGCACTGGTGTATAATACGCACCCACGATCTGGCCCTTAAAAATGTGGAAAAAAGCCTACAATGGTGTATAATACGCACCTCAAATATCTGAAAATAATGTCATTTTCGTATCCGAAAATTATTTAATAATCGCAGCACCGTAACGATAAATACACGTAAAAATTACAATACGGCAATTATCAACTAAATTTTTATTGTGACAATCTGAGAAAGTATTTCTTTCCAGATATTTGTAGACCCTGGTGGGGGCCTACTTTGAGAACATAATTATTTTCTCAAGATTTCAACACCTACTCAACAAACTTCTCATACAGGTAATTACAGCACCATCAAAGGCAAACATGTGAAAATCAATTATATTCAGTAAAATACGGTAATTATCATCCTATCAAGTGTCATGATTTGGACAATCTTAGTAGATGTCTGCTAGGCAACTCAGCATGCCAAATATCTACACTATAGCAACCAGAGTTTTGCATTGAATATAATTCTTTGAACACACTTCGCAGAGCTCCATGTTAGGAACATCCCTTCCAAGTTTGATCACTATTGGCCAAGCAGTTTCAGAGGAGATGTTCCCTGAAACAAATTGAGGACAAACAGACGACAGACATCTAACAATAATAAAAGTTCACCATGACCACCTCATGGTCAGGTCAGCCAAAAAATCTATTTCTATGATTACCTGTACAAGCAAGACTCCCAAAGCCCCATCTGCCATTAGCTTTACACTTGACAGTCTTGTCATTATCTACATCACTTGATGCCCCAGTCACATCAAATCCAGCATTACACGTAAAAGTGAATGATGAGCTAGAACCAAAATATGTTGTTGTTGGGGGTCGTGCTCCAAAGAACGTTCCACCTACAGGCATTAGTGTATCTGGATTCCCACAATCAATAACTGCAAGACACAACAGCTGCTGATTTGAAATTCAAACATCACATAATGACCGAACATGAGAACGGCCGGTCAAGTTTATATACTAAGATTAAAATCGCTGTTCTTTATCAAAAAATTTATTTTGCAAAGAGTTGTTTAAAAAGCAAAAAAAAATGGTCCTCTTTAAAACACTAATTTGAAGTACTTATCAGGGCATTTACACTGTATGTTCCAAATGAAAAACAAGAGGGCCAAGATGGCCCTATATCACTCATCTGGGACTTATGACAATATGTGACCATGTGACCTAGTTTTTTACCCTAGATGACCCATGTTCAAACTCAACCTAGATTGTATCAAGGCAATCAAACTGACCAAGTTTCATGAAGGTCAAATGAAAAATGCAACCTCTATAGCATACACAAGGTTTTTCTATGATTTGACTGGGTGACCTAGTTTTTGACCCTAGATGACCCATGTTCAAAACTCGACCTAGATATCATCAAGGCACTCATACTGACCAAGTTTCATGAAGGTTCAATGCAAAATACAACCTTTAGAGCATACATAAGGTTTTTCTATGATTTGACTGGGCGACCTAGTTTTTGAACCCAGATGACCCATGTTCGAAGCCTCTATTGCATTCACAAGGTCAAGTGTGGACAGACAACAGACGATAGATGACAGACAGACAACGGACATCAAGCGATCACAATATCTCACCTAAGCACTTCGTTCTCAGGTGAGCTAAAATCAGGTTTTCTTAAATTTTTTAAGCTTTTTCACATCAATCAAAAATAACACACAGATTAACTTTAACCTAAACAAGAGCTGCTATGTTGTATATGGCCAATCTCCACCTACTATCCATCGACTGCTACAGCTAAAAATGAGCCCAAAAATGGTGCCATACTGGAACTAATATTGGTTGGCTCATGCATCATTTTTTAATTTTCATGGTATTACCTGGGCATTGCGTAATATCATCTCCAGCAAAGCGTACACCATCGTTATCATAGATACAAATAGCTCTTCGTGTTGTTTTCCTGGTCTCTGTGAGGGTACAGGTTAAGGTAAGTGTTTCCTCAAAAAAGACCTTTGTCTTGTCATATGCTCCATAAGAAGGTGTTGTTGGTAAACTGCATTCTCTGGCTGCAGTTAGAGATAAAAAAAAACATTTTTAAGAGAGTCAAACCTCATACCACAGCACCTCACAAAAATTACATTAAAAAAAGAACAGTTTTTAATGAAGACCCTAACCAAGCTTAAAATATCATTTTTCAAACTTTTCAAGCATTTTTATCTTTTTTTATTGATTGGTGCAAGCATGCAGGTATATTTAAGGCTTTTCTCCAAGATACAGACAACCAAATATAGAAACTCGTAAAGAGCCAGTTCATAGTTGCATGTTGGATGATCTGGGTCTAAACTTGTTGCAAAGGCCAGGTATATAAAAGCCTACATTTACTTTTACATCAAGTGTTTGTCAACATAGCAAGTGCACCGCTTGTCTTCATATCAGTTATATAAATAATTAAATCACAAAATGTCATGCACTGATAAATTTTTTAGCAAAAACTGGTCACCTCCATGCAAGAAACCTACAGACCAAGTTTCATCGCAAAGGGTCACTCCTAACTCATGTTACTGAGCTGAAACTATTTTCCTATATTTATTATCAGTGACATTGACCCTAGTGACCCTAAATGCAATCCAAAGCTTCCTCTCTGAGCAAGCTACCTATACATCAAGTTATTTGCAATTGGTCACTCCTAACTAAAGTTACTGAGTGAAAACCAAATGCTTGACACCCGCACTACTGCTTGCCCACATAACATATCACATCGCTATTCTATTCTTTGAAAAACCTGGATGATGGCCCTATATCTCAAACTGTGGTACCACTGCCTTAATTCACATCAAGGTTCCAACAAGAAATATTTCCTATTACTCGATATACAGACAAGCGACCCCTAAAGCATAGTCAATTTTGACCTCAGGGCATGATTTGAACAAACCTGATGAGATCCACTACACCGTGTAAGAAACTAAGCCCCACCCTTGTGATTTTGGGGAATTATTTTATAGTATTTCTTATACAAATCTTTTTTAAACCTCTGCACAAGGACAATTTTGACCCATGTGTCAGGAATTGAATAATCTTGTAAGAGATCCACTAGGCATTGTTACATGCCACATATTTAAGCACTGGGCATTGTGGTTTCAGAGAAGAAGTTTTTGGAAGTCTCCTATATAGAAACCTAAGTAAAATCAAGTGAACCCCAGGGCATGGCGCAATTTTGACTTGGCTCATGATTTGAACAATCTTGGTAGAGATTCACTAGACAATGTTACATGCCAACTGTCTTAGCTCTGAGCCTTCGAGTTTTGGAGAATACTTTTGAAGTTTTACTTTCCATTGCCATAACAACCAGAGTTTAACATAGAATACATTTCTTTGAGCATTTTTGGCAGAGGATCATTCAAGGACCAATCCTGTGAGGCTTGACCAAACTTGGCTATGTGATTTAGGAGGAGAATGTGTTTTAAGCAAAATGCTGACAGACACACATAAGGACAGACGCACAATGCCGGAAAAGAAATTGGTGAAAGAATGTAACAAATGTAGCATTGAATCTTACAAGTTCGTGTGTACCTACGAGTTCGTGTTTTAAATATGACGTCATTTACTGCTAAGTGCTTGTACAGCACGTGTCCGAATTCTATGCAAGTTTCTCTAGGGGTATTCCCTTGCACATAGAAGCAAAGATATTAGGCCAAAAAATGCAATACTGTCACAATCCTGATGAAAAACATGAAAAAGTACATCAAATTCTTCATTTAGTAACTCGTTTTGCATGGTAACCACAAAATTTACGAAATAATTAGGGAATTCTTATTCAAAAGTTGTTAAGCCATTACCTGGAGTTTTCGTCACGTGACCTGGTGATGAATGCGCTTGCTCAGCATTAGGGGCACTCAAGGTTTTTTTTTATTAAACAAACAATTAATTTTCAATTATTTATTAATGAAACTAAATATTTTGATACTTTGTGGGCTTTTTACGGTATAAATTTCAAAATATATGTCCTGTTTTCCTTGATTATTCTATATATTATCCGGTTCTGGCCCCGATCTGCAAAATTAAATACGGGAACATCTAAAATATTCCAAGATTCACTGTGTTCAACCCCAATATATGCAGACTTTATTCAACCAGCAAAACAATCTTCAAGAAGCGTTCTCATTTTCCATGTTATCTTTTGCAAAAATATTCATTAAAACAATTAAATTTAGCAACATCCGAGAGGTCAGTAAGCAATAGATACCATTTTGGGAAAATAAATTACCATTCGACCTTTCGACTCACTATGACGTCATCAAATAAGAAACACAAACTCATAGGACAATTCTCCGTAACTCTGTTTAAGAAAGGTGAAATTGGTTAAAATACATGTTGTAAACAAGTTAATGTTAAAATGGTTTTGCAGTTAATTCAACTAGTATTTGAAAGGAAACCAAGGTCAATAATAAGTTCAAGATTCTTCCGTTTAGTGCGCATGCGCAGGTTTAAAGATTAACAGACACAAACTTGCTGG
This sequence comes from Saxidomus purpurata, assembly GCA_022818135.1. Classification (NCBI taxonomy): domain Eukaryota; kingdom Metazoa; phylum Mollusca; class Bivalvia; order Venerida; family Veneridae; genus Saxidomus; species Saxidomus purpurata. Next base: position 9,479,883 of record JAFMSR010000002.1, on the reverse strand, counting down.
TGTAGAGGCTATTACCTGTCATCGATTTTGAACAAGGTATACAGCTAGGGCCAAGCCCAACCGACCGAACAACCACTGGGTGACTCCTATATACCCCTTAAACTTTGTTTCGGGGTTATAACAAATATTCGAAAACATTTCTGGGATTCTTCTAAAGCAATTCATCTGAAACTCAAGGGGAATCAACTCTATACTGTAATAAATGTTTCCACAAGTTTGATTGAAATTGCATTTCCAATGTGGTAGATATGGCGCCGTACAGAAATTGCTAAGAGACGCACTCAAGATGGACTTTGTGAGGTTATCCCTTTGACCTTTTTTCATCTTTTTTAACCCTACAATAGCATTTTTAACCCCACCATGCTATTTAACCTTGCAATGACAGAATTAAGTTTCACACAAACCCTAACCCTCGAATGCCTACAAGGTATGTACTGACGGACAGATGACAAGCTCCATAACATGATACATCCCTTTGGACGTGTAATTAATATTCTGCGAACACTGATGTTTCCATAGTTATCAAAATCACCTTCACAGCTATATATACCATCCCAGGTCCCATCACTCTGGCATGTAGATACGAATGAAGCTTCAGAGCCAACAAAGTAACCATCGTCGCATTGCAGTGTCACCATGTCGTTATAGTGGAAATTACTGAGACTGTTTGTCAGATACTTTCCGTTGGTCACAGGCTCAAGTGCTGGGCATTGTACAGCTGTTACATGATTTAAAAGGATTATAACATACTTACATGTACACAAAAATAGTATATACAAATGTGTTTCAGCTTATACCAAGAGAGAATTCCTTCACTTGATGTAACTCGCTTTTGAGACTCCACCCATGATAAAACTAAATCACTTATGAGAGAGTAAGCAATTTTCGCACCTGATACTCATTTACTGCTAGGCGGAAAAAGTTTGGGGTTGCACTGATCATTTTGCAGTCAGTAGGCTACTTTAATACTGTTACAAACACGAGTCTCTCAAAATAGGGGAAATTTTATCTAAGCAGAATTTGCAGCAGCTTTACCATTCATTTGGCACACAAAATTAAAAACGTTTGGAGATTAGGAGGGTTGCACCTCCTACCAAAAATCTCCTTGGACAATTGATTCAAGTCTAACAGCATTTTGGGAGAAATGCTGGGGTCGGTCGTAGATGCCACTTCAGGGCTAAGGAGCTCAGACTATATAAACCCAGTAAAGTAGTAAGTTTCTCAATATACAATCTGAATTTCTTGCAGATTTTGATGACTACACAGGTTCTGCGCAGGAATGCTAGCCAATTCCATCCCTAGAAGATTCAACCCCAGAAATCTTGAGACTATTCAACATCAAGATAATTCCATCCTAAGACAAGTCGACCCCAAATACTGCACAGCTACTTTGAAATAAATCATTATTCGTGACAGAGTTGTTGTGTGAACTAGAACTATCACTGAAGGTGATGAATACCCCACGAACATCCCACTGACACAGTATTTAAAATTTATGTAATATCTGGTGCTTTAATTATTGGACCTGCACATCTTAAGGCTTATGTCAAGTATAATTAAATTTTGACCAGCGGGTTTGGACATTAAAAGCACACAAGATTTTACTATCTCAAGCCCCTGTGACCTTTGATCTAGTGACCCGAAACATGGACCATGCACAACTAGGCATGGTGATTATCACTTCTATCAAGTATCATTAAATTCTGACCAGGGGTTTTGAAGATTTAGCATCCACAAGATTTTACCATCTCAAGCCCCTGTGACCTTGACCTTTGACCTAGTCACCCGAAACATGGACCATGCACAACTAGGCATTGTACTTATCACTTGTGTGAAGTATCATCAAATTCTGACCAGGGGTTTTGGAGATATAGCGTCCACAAGATTTTACTATCCAGAGCCCCTGTGACCTTGACCTTTGACCTAGAGACCCGAAACCTAGACCATGCACAATTAGGCATTGTACTTATCACTTGTGTAAAGTATCATAAAATTCTGACCAGGGGTTTTGAAGATTTAGCGTCCACAAGATTTTACCATCTCAAGCCCCTGTGAACTTGACCTTTGACCTAGAGACCCAAAACCTGGACCATGCACAACTAGGCATTGTACTTATCACTTGTGTGAAGTATCATGAAATTCTGACCAGGGGTTTTAGAGATTTAGCGTCCACAAGATTTTACTATCCCGAGCCCCTGTGACCTTGACCTTTGACCTAGAGACCTGAAACCTAGACCATGCACAACTAGGCATTGTACTTATCACTTGTGTGAAGTATCATTAAATTCTGACCAGGGATTTTGGAGATTTAGCGTCCACAAGATTTTACTATCCCGAGCCCCTGTGACCTTGACCTTTAACCTAGAGACCCGAAACATGGACCATGCACAACTAGGCATTGTACTTATCACTTGTGTGAAGTATCATTAAATTCTGACCAGGGGTATTGGAGATCTAGTGTCCACAAGATTCTGTCTACAGACGGACAGACAGACGGACAGACAAGCTGAATCCAGTATACCCCACTAACACTTTGTGTTCGGGGGGTATTAGAAATCATTATTCAGCATAAATACAAATCTTGCCATACCTATTTGGTCAAGAAAGCTTATAGATATGTTAATTACATAATATAATCACAATATAAAGCACAAGAAGATTGACACGTGTATAATAGGGTGGTGTGGTGGTCGAGTGGTTAACGCTCTGGATTACCAATCTGGAGTTTAACTGTACATGGAACTGTAAAAAGGGTATAAAAATCAGTTTTAATTTTAATTACTCAAGGATAATCAATTGAATGTACTATTCTTTCTTATTACTATGGTAAAATAAGTTTAAACTAGAAACATTAAGGCAAACAAGCTACTTACGAACGCATGTATGATTAACATAGTAACGATCACCCCGAAGCAATCCCGTTTCTCCTTGTGGAAGGGTAAATCCGTTAAATCCATCTTCTTCGAACAGCTGGTACCCGTCATCACACTCACAATAGTAGGATCCTGGCTCATTGATACAAGAAAAGCTGCAACCAGCTTTCTCATCATCACATTCAATTATATCTGTGAAGTACACAAATCATAGAGTTTACTAACTGCAAAACACGCAAGTCGAAAACTTTATATTAAACTGTAACATATATACGTGGGGTGATCCAGAATTAAGTTGACTGTTGCTATATTTCTTCAACTATTCAAAACTTTTATTTGCCATGCAAGCTTTGCAAAATCTCCTAGAAAACACGAAAAGCAATTTCTACTGTATCTTTAGCAACCCTCTTACAGCTTATCATGGAGCGTGACTGAATAATCATGTGAACATCTTGTGTTTCTGAAGTTGAATTTTGGTGCAACACATCAGTCATTATCTGATGTCACATACATCTTTTTACAAAATATCTCTGTCATTTATCGTTTCTGTTAAAACAAAATTGTATACAACAAGTTGCAAAGTATTGCAAAAACAGCGCTGTCAGAATCACAGAAAATGCGCACTTTATTAGATTCTACCACTAAATCTGGTACCCAACTACAACAAGAGGGCCAAGAAAGCCCTATATCACTCACCTTGGTACAAGTCCACTTCCCTGGTGGAAGATCCCTAGACAATGTTATATTCCAAATAGGTTTTCCTATAAACGTCTTTGTAAAACAAGTGACCCCCCCCGCTCCCCCAGGCAAGGTCAATTTTGACCCCAGAACATATTTTGAACAAACTTTGAAGAGATCTACTAGGCAATACTACATGCCAAATATCTAAGCTCTAGGCCTTGTGGTTTCAGAGAAGAAGATTTTTAAAGTTTTTCCTATATAAGCCTTAGTCATAATGCAGGGTTTAACTGGCCCTTAATTTTTTTTGGCCACAATTATTGTATACAGTGGTATGCAATATATACAGCGGTATGTAAGGGGGAGGTTCTGGGAGGGGTGTCCCCCACCTCTTGGGGTTTTTTTTAAAATTTACATATCAAACAGACACCATTTGAAGTGTGCTGATACCTGTATAAGCTGAATTACAACTTGCATTAAGGCAAGATACACACATAATTTTTGTGGCCTTGGAAGCTAATAATGCCCTGTCATATGCATTGACCTCTTCAAAAAATCAGTCTTAGGCCCCTCGGAAGCACCTGAAAGCAAGCCTTTTAAACACATTTCAAAGCCTTTCCTGACATGTAGTTTGACAAATAAGGAAGCAAAGTCTGTTGTACATGATAATTATTTAACAGTCATATCAGCATTTAATATTACTAGTTCTACCAACTTTATTTTAAAATGTGTTTTTTTTTATATAAACACAATAACTTTATACTGTATTAATTTTAATCATTTTATTTAAATATGTAGTAAAATACAGTCTTTAGCTGAAAACATCGTATTTATATCTGTTCTTTGAGTTTTTCTTTGAAGAAATAAAAAAAAACGGGATCGCAAAAATAGGTGAAAAACAAAAAAAAAAATATGATTTTGATATCACAATTTCACATGTAACTTACCAAATAATTGCAGGATCATTCTGAATTGATTTTATTGATAGAAAGTTACACTTTCCAAACAGGCTAGCGGTTCATTTATCAAATCTTCAAGTTTTGTCAACTTTTCAAGGGCAATTTTTTGTCAAAGGGGAAATATGTTTTTGATTACAAAAAAGTGCCCTGTAACCTCTTTATAAATATAACGATTTGTGATGTTCTTAGATTCTCAATATTAAACAATAAAATTTAAGTTGCTTCACAAAAGTTAATAAGTTTGGTTTTTACAACCGACATTGTCGTCTTCGAAGTCAGCACTTTGATTTCGGGTGATTTCGGGTTTAATTAATTATCAAGTATTGAGCTATTGTTCTTCGATTCGACTGCGAAAAATGGCCTAGAGGATTTCACATAAATACTTACGAAAAGACAGGGTCTATAAGAATAGACCCTGTCATTTCGTAAGTATTTATGTGAAATCTGTGATTTAGAGAAGTCTCAGTTACTTTTGATTTGCACAGTTTGAGCACTTTCAGGTGACCACTGTAAAACAGGTTTTATTCGCGATCGTTTAATTTTCGCTAATATTCGCGATTTCAGTACCTCGCGAATTCAAGAATGTCGTGAAAAATTCCTTATCCGAATTAATTTTCATCCGAATTTGTGGTACTTACAAACGTAACTTTTGTATGTTATGAGGTTAACTGACCGTACCTTGCCATATGCAAGGTATATGTTTCACACCTTTACTCCCAATTCGTTTTGTGAGTCCCATGTTCGAAAACGTAAATAAACAACATGGCAGGTTGTAAATTGATCATTAGTCTATTAACACAGACATGTTAAAACAATTACGGATGACAGGTGTCAATAAGGTTTTACAAGCTGATCTCTTTGTTTGTTTCACAATAACTTGTAAATCCTGTGAATTAAAATTTGTTTGCACATCTTTGGTTGTTTTCTTACCTGAACTTTAATCGCTCAATTACAAACCTGTTATAGTTTGTGCATGTCAGACGAGCGATATGTAGTACGAGTGATTAATTTAACAAATATACAAGTAGGATTAAACATTTTTACAGGGAACGGCAATTTTGGCTTTGGGTTAATTCATACCACGAAAATGTATAATAAGTTAAAAACCAAGGTTATCCAATGAAGACGCCACTTTCTGTTTTCAAGATCTTGAATTCAAAAATACGCGAATTAATAAAAACGTCAAAATTAGACAAAAATCGCGAAATTCGGTGTCGCGAAATTAAAGTGTTTTACAGCATCTAATGAACATAAATGTGAAGTTTGGATAAACCTCGCCTTGTGATACAGGAGATTATGTCATTTTAAAGTTTTTTTCTATTATAACTCTGTCAGCCATTATGCAGAGGAGGGGAACATTGAGCCGTTTTGTATCAAACGCTCGAAGTCCATTTTAGAAATTTAGTTAGTTAAAGGTTAATATTGACCAGATATTGAATATTTACCTTTACAGTTGTACTCAGTTTCTTGCTTGAATCGTGATTTGCAGTTGCAGATGTAACCTCCATCTGTATTCATGCATGTTGTGGTAGCCTCAACACACAAGCTTTTACCTTCTTTACACTCATCAATATCTTTAAAAAGAAAAACAATTTGTTTAAAAATCGGATGTAAAACACAAGGTTAGAACAGCACACTCCTAACTTGCTTTACACAGTTAAAATCAGTTTTAAGCAGCCATAACAGTTTCTAGTGACCTCTCAAAGAAGCTGGCTATGTAATGCAGGTGCATCAAAACTCGATACATAAGGCAGGCTGCAAATTAGTTTTCACAGGTTCTACTGTAAAAATAATTCCATGCCCCCATTCTGTTCCCAAAAATAATAACATGCCCCCATTCTGTTCCCTTACATATTCCCATTCCCCATTCTGTTGCGCTAAATATTTCCATTCCCTATTATGTTACCCTAAATATTTCCATTCCCCCATTCTGTTACCCTAAATATATTTCCATTCCCCATTCTGTTCCCCTATATATTTCCATTCCCCATTCTGTCCCCTAAATATTTCCATTCTCCATTCTGTGTAACCCTAAATCATTCCATTCTCCCATACTTTTACCCTAAATATTTCCATTCTCCATTCTGTGTAACCCTAAATCATTCCATTCTCCCATACTTTTACCCTAAATTATTCCATGCCACCATTCTGTTACCTTAACTATTTCCTTTCCCCATTATGTTACCCTAAATAATTCCATTCCCCCATTCTGTTTCCCTAAATATTTCCAATCCCCCATTCTGTTAACCTAAATAATTCAATTCCCCCATTCTGTTTCCCTAAATAATTCTATACCACCATTATGTTACCTTAAATAATTCAATGCCCTCATTCTGATCCCCTAAATAATTTAATGCCCCCATTCTGTTCCCCTAAATAATTTCATGCCCCCATTCTGTTCCCCTAAATAATTTCATACCCCCATTCAATTCAACTTTTTCTTCTACTTTAGAACAGATCTTATAGCTTGAGTTTATGCATAATGTCTATAGTATTTTCCTCTGGGAATCAGATCAGCAAAGTTAATGTGTTACTCAGGACAGCACTGAATGTCACAAGCCTTGACTCAACCCTTTTAAGTTACGTAACGAAAGTATGACAAATGTTGAGATTAAAAGAAATGTGTATACTTACCATCACAAACAGGTGATTGGTCAAATGTTCTGTCAGCCTGACAGAGCAGTAAGATATGACCAGCATCTCCGTTACTAAACTGATAGTTCTCATCGCAGATCACTGGAAACGTCTCCCCATAAAAAATTTTAGTTGTAACTCCCGCCAGAGGGACGTTTGAATTTGGAATAATAGGTACTGTACAAGTAATTTCTGAATAGAAAGAAAAAACATTTTTTTAATTAATAAGTAAATCATGCCCACATTATGTACTTACATTTTGACGAAACACTGATCATTACATGATCCTGAGAACAACCATTTGATCTGATACATAAAATAAATGGTCAATTGAACATACAATTATTATAAACAGTCAATGGAACATTAAATAAAGGGTCAATGGTACATAAAATAAACAGTCACTGGAACATATAATACAGTAGTCGGAATGTAAAAGTTGTCACAAGAAGCGCACCATAAACGCACAATGTATGCACGTTACACGTAGGGTAAATACACGGTACACGATTCAGAACAATACATGATATGAACCATATACGAGGCGCACGCTGCACACTACACGTTAGAAGCAGTATATGTTATATGATTACTTTAGACTTTTTACAGTTTACTTAAAAATTTTTCACCAAATCTGTTTGTTTCGATTTTCTTTAACAATGTGTTCTCCTTCTACCGTTTCATGAGACCAAAAGAACAAGAGCTGTTTGTAAAACATGTATGCCCCCTTGATGCAAAAGTTGTACTATGAAAGGAACAGTTTTAAAGTGACATTATGCGCATATTACTGCACAAAGTGTATTTTTGGTGACAGTTTTATAAAAGCAATTTTTGGTTGATGTGCATTTAAATGTGTTAAATTAATGATTATGCCACATTAGTATTTGAAGTTGGTGCTTTAGATATAAAAAAATCGGACTGATAAAATGATAGTTGAGTTTGTCGTTGTTGATGTTGGTAGAGATTTCGGCAGTGGAAGGGAAGCAACTCCTGCATGCAGTTGTTCTTTTCTTAAATTGACTCTCCCAGTCAAATAAGAAAATCAATATTTTGAAAGTTATTTTTTCATACTGGTAGCGGGAAGAGTTTGGTGTATTGGGTTAAAAGTTATTATTTCCTCTACACTTTTGTACACACACCATTTTCAGCTGGATTTTTACTTGAAACAAGAGCTGTCCCTCCCAAGTGACGAATGCCCCCGAAAGAGGTGCCTCACAGTCTGTGTCCTCTCCATGTGCTCAATAAATGTGCTATGTAATTTTAAAATCCTTCCATGCATGACAGAGTAATCATGCATACAGTATTCCATTACTTTAAACATTAAGTGTGACCTTGACCTTTGAGGTAGGGACTTGGGTCTTGCACGCGACACATCCGCTTGATGTGCTAGACATTTGTGCACAGTTATTTTAAAATCCTTCAAAGCATAATAAAGTTATAGTCCGGACACAAATGTATGCATATATACAGGATTCCATTACCTATAAACTCTAAGTGTGACCTTGACCTTTGTGGTAGGGATGTGGGTCATGCACGCGACACGTCGTCTTGATGTGCTAGACATTTGTGCCAAATTATTTTAAAATCCTTCAAGGCATGACAAAGTTACAGTCCGGACACGAATGTGTGCATATATGCTTATATAGAGGAATCCATTACCTTCAAACTCTAAGTATGACCTTGACCTTTGAGCTAGGGATGTGGGTCTTGCACGCGACACGTCGTCTTGATGTGCTAGACATTTGTGCCAAGTTATTTTAAAATCCTTCAATGCATGACAAAGTTACAGTCCGGACACGAATGTGTGCATATATGCTTATATGGAGGAATCCATTACCTTCAAACTCTAAGTATGACCTTGACCTTTGAGGTAGGGACATGGGTCTTGCACGCGACACGTCGTCTTGATGTGCTAGACATGTGTGCCAAGTTATTTTAAAATCCTTCAATGCATGACAAAGTTACAGTCCGGACACGAATGTGTGCATATATAGAGGATTCCATAACCTTCATACTCCAAGTGTGACCTTCACCTTTGAGGTAGGGATGTGGGTTTTGCACGCGACACGTCGTCTTGATGTGCTAGACATGTGTGCCAAGTTATTTTAAAATCCTTCAATGCATGACAAAGTTACAGTCCGGACACGAATTTGTAAGTGGGGACGCACGGACGCACGGACAGACGGACGGACGGACAGACGGACAGACGGTGCGATTTTAATATGCCACCCTTCGGGGGCATAAAAAATGCGCATAATGTCACTTTAAAGTTAAAGTCAGTGTGAAATTCGTGAAAACGGCATCTGTAGAAATTATAGAATAAAAAAAAAAATTTAAAAAGAAAATAAAACATTAAAAAAAAAAAACATTTTTAAGAAGTGACCTTGACCTCCAAAAAAAAATAGTTTTTTGCTAAAAAACAATTAAAACCTATAAAAACATTTTTGAAAAAATCTACTTTTAGTAGTGACCTCGACCTAAAAAATTTTTTTTGCGTTGAACATTTTTATTATCAAAAAAATACAAATCTGAAAAAATCTATTTTTAGTAACAGTGACCTTGACCCCTACAAATTTTTGCTGAAAACAATTAAGAGCTAAAAAAAAAATTGAACAAAAAATCTATTTTTAGTAGTGACCTTGACTGTAAAAATTTCTTTTTTTGCGTAAAACAATTTTATAATCAATTTAAATATAATTTAAATAATTATCTTCCTCTCCATGCAAGCTACCTTCACACCAAGTTTCATTGCCATTGGTCACTCCTAACTCATGTTATTAAGCAGAAACCATTTTTCTATCTAAAGTTACAAACGTCCATTGTTTACCTAAGTGCGAAATAAATTACAGTAAGTGTCAAATTTGATTTTGAATATTGATCCTGAGGTGCAAGAAAGTGGACGGAAGTTAATTGCTGTCAACACCTATCTTTAAAACACCACTACAGGAAAGACACTGGCCATTTGTCTTTTTGACAGTCAACCTTCTTAAGTAGTTGATGTTCCCTTTCCTGTTATAATTCCTAATGAGTTTCCTTATACCTTGTCTACTGCACTTAAAAAATGCTGTGACAGCAACAGTTAAGATTTTGAAGAAAAATTATGTCCTTTCCATTGATAAAATATAATTAACTTTCAGATTTCAGGTGTAAACTGTCATCCACCTATCCTGGAAGTCATTATTGCCCGAATTGCACTGGCAAATGAAAAATAATACAATATAAAGTCGGCACTTTATTTCTTTTTGCGGAGATGTACAAACTTAGTAAAAAAATTCACGACTGAATAAAACATCGAATAGTATACTGTATAGGCCTTTCGTTCACCTGGAAATTATAACTCCCTATTAAAATTTTGTTGTATAATAATTATTATGTACTTACTACCATTAAAGGGAGTTTAGCTAGAGATACCATCTATTGGTACTCTTTGCATCATTTCATTAACCTCTTTTCATCATATTCCTTTAAACAATTTTGCAATATTTGTTTAAGTTGTAAATTAATTTTTTTTAAAAACATATCAGGACAAATTATGTACATTTTGGCATATGGAACATAGCCCAATAACAACTTTTAAAAAGCCCCAACCCCTCCTCCCCCTCACAAACGAAAAAACTACAAAAATTAATGTAAAATTATTTGAATTAAAACTTGTACAGCCAAAAGACATTTTCAGAATAAATGTGCACCAAATTTTGCTAGAGTACCATGAGCTAAACTTTAAATAAAGAACCATGCAACCAGATGGGTCTGACAAGACATGAAAATGTGTCACAGTGTTTCCAAAATAGCAACTTTTCCCCTATTGTGGCCATTTTGTGAAATGGCAGTTATAAACATGTATCTGTTTCACTCATACTTTGCTCTTACATCATTTATGATTAAGAAACCTCACATATATATGTATATACAAAGTGCATACTTACTTGTGCAGCTAGGAGGATTACTTGTATGTGTCCAGCCTGATGTATTGCAGTGAGAAATCAGCGCACCCAACAGTTCATATCCTTCATCGCATGAAAATTGTATGACTGTATTATAATCAGCACTACCGTCACTGAAAGGATTCCCCTTGATAATTTCGAAGTCTCCATTTTGAATCGAAGATTGTTTGAATTCTGGACACGATGATGCTGCAATAAACATGAAAATTCTCAATTCTTTTACCAAAAGTTAAATAACATTCTAACATAATGAAGTTGCATGTTTTGTAGACTGAATATGATTGCAAATAAATCTTGTTTAGTTATCACATCTCATATTTATACATAATTTTTACTCATGTAATTTTCTAGAGTTTTATGGCACATTTCATCAGTACTGGTCTCCCAGTAGTTTAGATTTGACATTTTCACTTCTAAGATGCAAAAGCAGACGGGAAAGCATGTGAAATGTTTACAGATCTAACAAAAGTTCTACAATATAGTGCTGTAAACATGCCAGCCTATCAACTGCTTCCGTTTCTCAACTGTGAATGAGTCATTTGGTGTAAGATTTATGTCATTAAATAATATTTCAATAAAAACTATAATTAGTATAATTTCCATCATACGCAATCATTGTTTAACCATTATGACAATGTATGGGTTACATCATCACAGTACATAAAGATAACAAAAAAATGTTTATAAATACAATTGAAATGTAATACAAGTGACAGGAAATTGTCACAAAACCAGGTTTTCATTTTCCAGTCCGCTGGCCGAGCGCAAATGTACTCTTCTATATATAACATATGTGGAAAAAAAGCAAAGGGCCATAATTCAGGCAAAAATTATTTTTAAAAAAAAAGAAAGAAAAAAAAAAAAAAAAAAAAAAAAACTTGCTCTGTGTGGGGTTTGAACCGCTGGTCTCATGAGAAATTTTGTCATCTTACTGTAACAGAATACTCCAAAGTATACAGGACTGGTAATCTATTCTAAAAATAGACAGTAATAACAGAGTATTCTCCCTTTTATAATAACAGAGTATTCTCCCTTTTATATATACTTAAATAAGGCACAAAATTGCTAACGGACGGACGGACGGACGGACGGACGACCAGGGGCAGAACATTATACATTCAATATTCTTTAGTTAACAATTATAGTTCTGTGAAAGTTTGGTTGAAATCCCTTGAGAAATGTAGGAGTTGCACACAGAAGAGTATTTCTCTATATATATTACATTATGTGGAAAAAAACAAAGGCCCATAATTCTGTCAAAAATGATCAAATCACAAAACCCCGACAATATGCGCCAGGGCACTTGGTGACAATAATTCTGTGAAAGTTTGGTTGAAATCCCTTGAAAAGTGTAGGAGTTGCGTACAGAAGAATTACATATGTGAAAAAAAAACAAAGGGCCATAATTCTGTCAAAAATAACCAAATCACAAAACCCCGACAATATGCGCCAGGGCACTTCATGACAATACTTCTGTGAAAGTTTGGTTGAAATCCCTTGAGAAATGTAGGAGGAGTTACGCACAGAAGAATTACATGTGTAAAAAAAACAAAGGGCCATAATTCTGTCAAAAATGACCGAATCACAAAACCCCGACAATATGCGCCAGGGCACTTCATGACAATACTTCTGTGAAAGTTTGGTTGAAATCCGTTGAGAAATGTAGGAGGAGTTGCGCACAGAAGAAATTGTTTACGCCCGCCCGCCCGCCCACCGACATACCCCAATCTAATAACCAGGATTTTTCCTTCGGAAAACCTGGTTAATAAAATACAGACGAGGATTTGAATTCACTGGGAATGATGCACGACCATGGCGGTTTTGATTAGTCTCATCACTTGAGTTAATTGTGAAAAGCTATATTCCAGGACGCATGTTAGTGGAGCGGAATAGTCTTAACACTATCAACCAGAGATGAAATCCATCAAAACAGCATAGCATGTACTTTTTCTTTCTTTTGCTTTCTTGACAGGTGTCAAAGCCAAAAATAGATATATCTTTGACGTTCGGCAAAAATGCAAATGCTTGTGCACACTGCTTTCACACGAGATTCAATGAATACAATATCAGATTTCCATGCTGAAAGTATATGAAACATAGAAGAAACGAGTTAGGACTGCAACCAGGGCATTGTTACAAGCAATATCGTTACAAAAGGAGTTTACCCTATTAAAACTGTAACAATCGATTTCTGCCCATAAGCACTCAAATAGCAACCAGGTACCCTGCAAACCACCATAGCACGACATTCACTTTTAATGACTTGTTTTAGTGATAAACTATTTCAATCACATAATTGTATCACTCACAAGTGCAAGTAGGGACACCGTCCCAAACACCATCATCATTACACTTTGCGTTTGGTCCTCCATTCATTGTAAACCCATCATTGCAGAAGTATGTTACCACACCTTCATATGTAATCTTTGTAGCAGAAACAACACCACCATTCTCAATCTTTTGTGGCGGCCCACAAAACACAGCTAAATAAATAAAGGAACCATTTATTAATCACTAGTAACATGTACATATAATTCTAATACAAGTGGCTGTGTTTCCTGTATAAACATGTAGGGAAAAGAGTAAGTTCGGGTAATGTCGACAAGTACTTTGGGTATTCATTTCTATGTTGAATTTGCCTGACAAGCAACAGAACTGGATCTAAAAATAGCTTTTCAACAACACAATCAGAGTTACTACATGCTAATTCAAATGTATTTTGACACTAAGATTAATACAGGAATATTGTTGGTTTTGTCGTATAAAGTCGACAACTTTCATCTAACTCCGACCCCACAACTGAGTTTTAGACAAAAAAATCAAAAATACACTTAAGAAAAGTAATATGATGCATTTTCAAGACTTGTATACACATTATAGCCTGTTGATTGCATGACTTGTATCTAATATGAGTCTACTGACTGAACTTAAACAAAATGCTTCACACGTTTTATTTAGAAATATATTTTTCATTAACATGCTATTTGCATCATCGGAACCCTAGGTTAATTCCCACTTCTCTCCTGTCATAAAGTATGTACGGTATTATACCGTATTCAGTGGGTAATGGGGTTACCTAGGATGGCTTTTAGTTACAACAGTATATGTTTGATTATATGAATCCTGTTTTGACCTTCTCTACAGCGGTCTCTTATTTGGATGGAGAATAACTCTGATATATCGCGCCAATCTGCCTGGACAGAAGCCTTCATTTAAATGAAATGAAAAAGACTTTTACTTTAGTTTGTAAAGTCATTGTACTGTCAATGATACCAATGTATTCTTTTCATTCATTTAATTATTTTTAATCTGTAAATTACATTTTTATGAAGTTCCAATAAGTCTGTTCAGGGAATCCGAAACCTGAAGAATTTCCAAAATATATGGTAGGCTATTTTCTTGAAATCACAATGACATTGGACATACTGACAGGGTGGTAATCCAAGAAATCCCTGGTCAGCCATAGAAAAGCTCTGCCTATGTTCTATATATATTTTTTGAATCTATAGGTTTTTTGCCATAACTAATATGATATATGTACACTCATGTAGATATACAGATAAAGTAGCTTTAAATATATAACAAAATTCGTTCAACTTTTTGACAAGTTCATTCTGCGGGCCTGATGTGGGCCTTGTAAAAATGCTACATGTTAAAAACAGAAAGAGTTAAAATCAAGAATTTTGAGTCACTAATAATACTTATGGTCTAAGGGTTTACTGCACAATTCTCTTGTATTCGACGTCTTCCTGCTGTGGGCCTATTTTATGAGGCCCGCAGTTGAATATATGTCAGATTGTGTAATATGACAAACAATCAACATCTGCTTCCTACTAGGGATGGCAACAAATATCCGGATATCCGAATATTCGTTCAGCTTCCGAATATTCGGATACGATATAGGTATCCAAGTATTCGGTAAATGCGTCCAAAAAACGAATTTCAATTTAAAACTTAGATATTTACATGTTGTTTTCATGACAATAATTAATTTTCAATTACGGCCGATTAAGTGTCAGTTTACAATATCCGGTTCCTCTGGTGATGACACTTTCTATAGTCAATCTTTAGTGATAGACAAAAGAGATTATGCAAACAAAAGAGTTTCAATTTCTAGGTGTGAATTGTTGAACAAACATTAAGATTAAGAAAATTTATTCTGCAAGTTTTAAAGCCTTGTTTCCGCTGATACATAATTATAGAGATGCGCTTACTTAGCCATTGCAATTATGAAGTATCTTTTTGTACAGCGGCACATTTTACAAACATTAAACAAGTTTATTAAATAATTTTACATTTTTAATTAAAATGAAAATCTTTTCAGGTTGTTCTTAATTGAAGCTTTTCTTTCTCAGTCCTATTAAGCCTCCTGCAGATCTATTAAGACTGAAGCAGCAGAAAAAGAAAATAAATGTCCGTGTAACGACTCTGTCACGGAGAAAACGAAACCGAAAGTACAGCGGTCCTTACAGAGTTAGCTCTCGTAATAACGTATATGCAATTTATTTCATACTAATTTTATGACATGAATGATTGAATGTTATAGCCATGAATTGTCTGACTAAAAAAGTTCTAGGGATAGAATATTCGCCTGGCTAGGGTAACTGTAGGTATGACTTCACTAAATCGGTGAGACTTGGAACCAGCCAATTTGTGTAGGGAACTTGCAGACCATTTAGATATCTGTGGTTTTTGATTGGTTTAAAATGATTAGTACCACTAAAGTTTTCTAGAATTAAAATCGAAAGTACAATGGTTGAACATAACAAAAAAATCGTTTATTAATTTTCTGATTAATTTTACGGTGTTCTGTGGCTATCTGAAAATATTGAATTTTTTGACAGAATGTAAACAAAAATCCTACAGACGAGGGGGTGATGTCCTACTGGTGCAATTTTCGGCTATAAAGTATCACTATATGTATATAAAAAAGGGCATTTTTGGGTGTGACTAAGGTGGTTCTACAGATTTATTGGGGTGTAAAAACTCAACGAATGTTTTGGTATGCAGATCGTGCTTAAATGCTATACAGTAAGTCTATGGAAAAAGATTTAGTGTAGTCATACCTGTAAGATATAAATTTTACAATCGCGAAAATACGTGACAAATTGATCAACGTATTAGATTTAGTACATAAAACGACCGAATATCCGGATATTCGTTCGGAAGACTGACCGAATATCCGAATACCAATTTGGGTATTCGTTGACATTCCTACTTCCTACTAAAATTGCCAATGATACCTAACCTTCAAAAGTTGCCAATGGTACCTAACTTTCAAAATTTGCCAATGGTACCTGACCCTCTAAATTTGCCAATGGTACCAGACCCTCAAAATTTGCCAATGGTACCTAACCTTCAAAACTTGCCAATGGTACCTTACATTCAAAAGTTGCCAATGGTACCAGACCCTCAAAATTTGCCAATGATACCAGACCCTCAAAATTTGCCAATTGTACCAGTTGCCAATGGTACTTAACTCTCAATAGTTGCCAGTGCACCTGACTCTCAATAGTTTCAAATATTCCTCAGTAAGTTAATGTAATACTTACGTTGACATTTGGGGATAGCTCCTGGATCTTTTTCCTCAATCCTCCAACCATTACTAGAACAAGTAAGAGTTACTGAATCACTTTCCTTATATTTTTCCATGTGGAATACATATCCCCTTGGACAGGATAACTTCACATCCTCAAAGATGTACGTCTTGCTTGTACTCATCATGGTCTCAGCTGACAATATTAGGTATTCACAGTCTAAAAAGAAAAGTGACAACTTTTATAAACTTTAAAAATAAGAGAACTCAACTTTCCAGGGTCACAATCTCTATATTTAGTGAGATCACATTTTGGCAAAAAATGAGCTCAACTCTTCAGGCTTGTTTAAACCAGTCTTAAAGAAGTCACAACAACACACACATACTTATTATCACCTTTGTTTCATAAAAACAAAGGTTCACTATTAAAGAAACAGCTGGTGAGGCTATAACCAATACCAAAACACAAATTTGTTACAAAGATCAACTGAACGCTGCTTTGAGAAAACCAACCAGAGCTGCTCTGAGAAAACCAACGAGAAAACCAACCACAGCTGCTCTGAGAAAACCAACCAGAGCTGCAGTGAGAAAACCAACCATGCCACTGAGATGTAGCAGCTAGTACATCCGTGCAATCTTTTTGTAAATCCATACTCTTTGCTTACTGCCACAGGCAAGAATATGGCACTCTTTATATTACATAAAGTTGCATTCCAAATCAATACTCCGATATTTACCGGCAAGCTGTTTATTTAACCGACCAGAACTAGCTCCCTATCCTCTATAAGAAACTGACAAATTTCTACCATAAAGAGGTATGGTCAATAGCAGGGCTTGAACCAACTAGAACTTTCACTGAAGGTGATGAATACCCCCAAACACCCCACTGACATAGTATTTAAAATTTATGTAATATTTGATGCTTTGATTATTGGACCTGCACAACCTATTAAGGCTTCTGTGATCTAGTGACCCGAAAGATGGACCATGCATAACTATGCATTGCACTTATCACTTGTGTGAAGTATCATTTAATTCTGACCAGGGGTTTTGGAGATTTGGCGTCTACAAGATTTTACCATCTCGAGCCGTTTGACCTTGACCTTTGACCTAGAGACTTGAAACATGGATCATGCACAACTAGGCATTGTACTTATCACTTGTGTGAAGTATCATGAAATTCTGACCAGGGGTTTTGGAGATTTAGTGTCCACAAGATTTTACTATCTCTAGCTCCTGTGACCTTGACATTTGATCTAGAGACCTGAAACATAGACTATGCACAACTAAGTATTGCACTTATCACTTGTGTGAAGTATCATCAAATTCTGACCAGGACTTTTGGAGATTTAATGTCCACAAGATTTTACCATCTCAAGCTCCTGTGACCAGACAGACTTTGTGAGGTTATCCCTTTGATCTTTCTTTGATCTTATTTAACCCCACAATAGAATTATGTAACCCCACAATACCATTTTTAACCCCATAATGACGGAATGAACTGAAACAACCTCACAATGCTAAGTTGTACTCAAACCCTAACCCCCTAATGTCTACTGGGCATGTAGGGACGGACGGACAGAGGGACGGACGGACTGACAGTCAAGCTGAATCAAGTATACCCACCCTAACACTCTGTGTTCGGAGGGTATAATAATTTCACCTAACATTTGTGAGCAAACTTTGTCATTGTCTATGAAATTTGGAGCCGAGCGAGATGTTCATAGACAATCTATCTTACATAGACAGTAAAAAGTAAATTGTTTGTTTTTCAATCTTCTACCATATTACACCATTACCTCATAAATTATGCATTAGGATCTATTAAACCAAAAGATAGCAGCTGACCAATTTACTATTCTGGCCAAATTTCTAATTTTTTTATGTAAGAATCTGGTAGCCACTTTTTCTAAACCGCACTATTACCCAGATTTTATAGTACCAGGAAATACATGTGCTTTGTTCTCTCATATGTACAATCATTTTAAACATAAAAATGTTAGGTTTTCTCACATACAGGCTCAAACACAAACCTCTTCCAAAGATAATCACGGCCCCTGGAGACATGATTGCAAGATCTGTTTTAAGATCAATTCTGAAACTTCCCTCCGTAGCAGGAACGATATCACCTTCCGAAATCCCTGTAACCACCATCTCGGACTCATCTGGGTAGACCTGAAACACAAACAAGTTGTAATGTAAGAGTTTTAAACTAGAACTAGAGGCTGTTTTTCACAAAAAAACGTGTGTCTCCCACCACTTAACATTGCAAGTAAGGTATGTGTGTCAAGAATTACAAATAATTCGAAACATAATTATTTTCATTTTATTCTATTTATTTGGTGGTTTATCGAAATAACAGTGGATTACATACATGCCATTCTCCCAATATTTGCCAAGTTCTCCCGTTATTTCGACCCTAACCCGGCATCCCGGCAAAGCTCGCATAAACACTAAAAACTCCCGGTAATTTAAAATTTTGGAAAAAAACTACGAGGTTCAAAAAATATCAACCTACAGTAAAAATTCGTTAACTCGAGCATCGATAACTCGAGAACCCCGGATAACTCGAGGACGCCTGTCGGTCCCGGCAATTTTGCCTATATGTTTAACCAGAAAATACTATCGATAACTCGAGAACCCCGGATAACTCGAGAACCCCGGATAACTCGAGGAACACCTGTGGTCCCGCCAGATAGATTTCTTACTAAATTACCTGCGGCAACTCGAGGTCACTGATTATCAGATTTTTCTCACCTCCGTTGGTGCATCATTATTTTGACATGTCATAGGAAAAACTTTGATTATTAATCGATTGTTCTCGTTAGTTATCGATTAATCGGCCGTTCAAGTGGCTAAAATGTTATTCGCACATTTAAATCGTCTAAAATCATGTGTAATTATAGCCACTTGTTACTTTTATTGAATAAGAAGAAAATAAAGAAAATTATGTTTGCGAGTTTTTAATTACGAGAACTTAATGATGAGATGAAAATGTTGAGTCTGAGTAGACTTTTGATGATATAACTTGAGAGAAAATCCCAAACTGCTTATTCTTTCTAAATTATAAAAAAATCATGAATAAATTATAGAAATAAACATCTAGCGATCTCGGGGGGATACAGTAGCTGGATCGGACAAGCAGAAAACCAAAACAGGAACGAAATGCAAGTTGGAGACAAAGACCTTTGAGCTACTTGTTTCATAGCTATCTTTTGCCTATGCAGAAAAAACTTGAAAAATTTCCATGGTTCGGATAACTCGAGAACCCGGATAACTCGAGCATTTTACTCGTCCCGGTGCGACCTCGAGTTATCGAGGTTTTACTGTATATACATGGTCAATACCCTTACACGTGATATCGATAATGAAGAAGTACTAGTATTGTGTACAGTCAGTTAGGTGACAAACTGATGTGTTGACATGAGTTTGTGTTAATTGACACTATCATCTTAGGTAAATTGTCCGAAGGGTAGTTAGCGGAGATTTGTAAACTGTTTAAACAGTGATGATTCGCCGAAAATCAACCGTCAAACTAGTCACTATGCTCCAAAAATGCCGCTTTTAGATTAAATCATTTAACCAAGTTTAACAAAATTCAAAGATCTATTGTTTTTGTAACAGTGCCAAAACAAATTTACACATCAATTGTCAGGTGTCCATGCGATAAATGCATCTATGTTGTGATAAGTTATCGGAAACCTTTTGTGTTCTTATTGGATGAGAGTGCATAATGGGCAACGCCTTCAAATTTATCAGCTGTCAAATGGTGTATTGCAGATCCCAATGATTAGTGATCTCCCGGCATTGACTCATTCTTTTGTGGCATGTATGGTGGATTATGTCCTGATAAACTCACTGTTCACTAAGTGCAAATATCAAAATCTTTAATCCAGAATAACATCAAAAAGTATACAGAGCGTAATGAATGCCTTCAAGTATAAACAAGACACAGCAATGCCACCATAGCAGACTAAAACGGCGCCTATAAAAGTTTTAGAATTAAAAACAGACAGTCACCTAGACTCCCCCCCCCCACCCTAGTGACCTTGACCTTAAACTAAAAAAATAAATAAAATAATTTAAGTAACAGTGACCTTGACCCTAGTGACCTTGAACCCAATTTACTTTTTTGCTTACAATTTAAAAACTAAAAAAAAAAAATCTTTTTTTAGTAACAGTGACCATGACCTTAGTGACCCCAAGCTACCTTCTCACCAAGTTTCATCACAATTAGTCACTCCTTACTCAAGTTATTGAGTGGAAACCATTTTTCTATTTTTAGTAACAGTGCCCTTGACCTTGACTCTATTGACCCCAGATTTAAATCAGAGCTTCCTCTCTACGCAAGCTACCTACACACTGACTATCATTGCAATTAGTCACTCCCAACTTGAGTTATTGAGCAGAAAACATCTTTCTATTTTTAGTAACAGTGACCTTGACCTTGACCCTAGTGACCCCAAATGAATTCCAAAGCAGCGTCTTCACGCATGCTACTTAAAGACCAAGTTAATTGGTCACTTCTTACTGGAGTTAGAGCGGAAACTGTTTTTCATTTTTAGTAACAGTGACCTTGACCTAGTGACCCCAAAGCTACGTCTATATGCAAGCTACTTACACACTAAGTTTCATTGCAATTTGTCACTCCTAACTTAAATTATTGAATGGAAACCAATGTTTGACACCAGCCTGCCCACCTGACATTTTGGCTTTAAAAGAATTTATAAAAAGAGCTGTTTTATAAAACATGTATGCCCCCTTTGATGCAATCAGTAATGTCGAACAAGCGATACATGTGGCATAAAAAAAAGAATGTCCCGGTGGCCTGGACCTTTGACCTAAAAATATTTAGCGGTCATCTGCTGGTCACAACCAACCTCCCCACCAAGTTTTAAGATGCTTGGCCTAAACATTCTTAAGGTATTGTCTCAAAACCATTTTACTATTTCTGGTCATTGTGACCTTGACCTTTGACCTCAAGATCAATAGGGGTCATCTGCTAGTCATGACCAATCTGCACACAAGTTTCAAGATGCTAGGCCCATGCGTTCTTGAGTTATCATCCAGAAACCATTTTAAAATTCTGGGTCACTTTGACCTTGACCTTTGACCTACTGACCTCAAAATCTTTAGGGGTCCT
This sequence comes from Saxidomus purpurata, assembly GCA_022818135.1. NCBI lineage: Eukaryota > Metazoa > Mollusca > Bivalvia > Venerida > Veneridae > Saxidomus > Saxidomus purpurata. Next base: position 9,458,116 of record JAFMSR010000002.1, on the reverse strand, counting down.
CTGCTGGTCATGACCAACCTCCACACCAAATTTCAAAATGCTAGGCCCACGCATTCTTGAGTTATCGTCCGGAAACTGTTTTACTATTACTGGTCACTGTAACCTTGACCTTTGACCTACTGATGTTAAAATCAATTGGGGTCATCTACTGGTCATGAACAATTTCCATACTAAGTTTCAAGATGCTAGACCCATGCGTTCTCTAGTTATCATCTGGAAACTGTTTTACAATTCGGGGTCACTGTGACTTCGACCTTTAATCTACTGACTTTAAAATCTATAGGAGTCATTTGCTGGTCATGACCAACCTCCGCACTAAGTTCCAAAATGCTAGGCCCATGCATTCTCTAGTTATCGTACAGAAACCATTGGAAACTGTTTTACTATTCCTGGTCACTGTGACCTTGACCTTTGACCTACAGACCTCAAAATCAATAGGGGTCATTCGCATTAAGTTTGAGGATTGCACTCCAAAGCGTCTTTCAGTTATCTCCAGAAACTGTTCTGCACCCACTGACCAATGCAGGGTCACTGTGACCTTGACCTTGACCTTTGACCTACTGACCTCAAAATCAATAGGGGTCCTCTACTTGTGATGACTAACCTACATGCCAAATTTTAGGATTGTAGGCAAAAGCGTTTTCAAGTTATAGTCCTGAAACCATTCTCGACCGATGGACCGACCAACTGACATGTGCAAAACAATATACCCCCGCTTCTTCAAAGGGGGGCATAAATAAGAGCTGTCAGTGGGACAGCAAATTTGACTTTTTTAGTGCTTGCCAATAAAACAAAACTTTGACAGTTAATATATAAAGGCAAACAAGACTTTAACTAGGAATTTCTAAGTACAAATCAAGAAACATTTTCACAGAGTTATCTTCTCTTGCTTACAGATAGGTCTCAAGATGGTACATAAGTACTCCAACTTTCAAAGTAATATCTCAAATGGTTAAGTCAACAAGTGGACAAGCATGAAAATTTTAACTGAGTTTCTAAGTCAAAAGGGCCATAACTCAAATAAAATCCTTGACAGAATTACCTTCTCCTGCCTATGTTTGGGGATCATGATGGTAAACAAGTATTCCAACTTTCAAAGTAATATCTCGAACAGTTTAGTCAAAAAGTTGATTGGTACAAAAAACTTAACCAAGATTCTAAGTCGATAAAAGGCCTTAATCTTTAAAACAAATCCTTGACACAGTTACCTTCTCTTGCCTACTGATGGGGGTAATGATGTAAACAAGCATTGAAAGTTTCAAAGCAATATCTTAAAGGGTGAAGTTAATAAGTGGATTTTACCCATATTCAATGTATTTTCTAAGTCAAAAAGAGGCATAATTCTATCAAAAACCTTGACAGAGTTATGTACTCTTGTCTGTTGATGGAGGTAATGATGATAAATAAGTATGGTAAGCCATACCTCTAATACTTTTGAAATAAAGTAGGGTGGTACGAAAAGCTTAACCAAGGTGTGACACCAACGCGGACACCGAAGCCGGGGCGAGTAGGATAGCTCCCCTTTTCTTCGAAAATGCAGGGTGGAAGACTATCACTGATGGTGATTAATACCGCCGTCATGGATTAGACACAGGAATGGATGTTTGCAAACTTAAAAGACTGTTTCCACTAAACTGATTCCCTTTCCATTCAAAGGGCTGAAACTCATAGAGAAGCTTCGTACCAATCACTCCTGTTAAGTTTCATTGATTTCCGTGAATTAGCACCAACAAAATTTTGCTAAAATAAAAATCAAAGGGCTGTAGCTCAATGGAAAATAAGTCAATTTTTTCTCTTCATTGAATAATTGATTTGACAGCAGTTACATATTCTGACCATGGTTCAGAAAGACTGATTGAAAATATGATCGTGTAACACAGATTTAACTATATCTAAGCTGTAAACCTTGTGGTTTTGCAGAAGATGAATTTTAAAGTTTTTCTGTGCAAAGTGATCCCCTGGACAGGGTCAATTTTGATCCTAGGAACATGATTTGAACAACTTTTGTAGAGGTCTACTAGACAATATAACAGACAAAATATCTAAGCTCTAGGCCTTGTGGTTTTGAAGAAGAACATTTTTTAAGTTTTTCCTATATAAGTAAATGAAAACCAATAACCCCCCTTGGTGTGGTCAATTCTGACCCCAGAGGCATGATTTGTACAACTAGAGGTCCACCAGACTATGCTACACACTAAATATCTAAGCTAGACTTTGAGGTTATGGAGAAGATTTTTAAAGGTTTCCCCATATAAGTCTAATATGTAAAACAAGTGCTCCAATATTGACCAGAGGGGCAAGATTTGGACAAATTTGGTAGAGGTCCACTAGAAGATGCCTCAAATCAAAACCTTCTGCTCTTCGTATTGTCATTTTGGAAAAGAAGATTTTCAAAGATTTTTCCATTTAAGCTGTGGCGGCCATGTTGTTCAATCAACCAGAACCATTTGAACAAAGACAGTATGCTTCTGGCCAAGTTTGATGATATTCCATGAAGTGATTTATGAAAAGAAGTCATTTGAAGCAATTGTAGTCGGACGACATACAAAAGACCATACTAAAAGCTTCACTTGAGTATACTGAGATGAGCTAAAAACCTGCTGATCGAGTGCCAATCAACATGATTTTTTTGTCTCTAAAATCATAATGCACTGAAGAACTGACAAACAAATTTACCATGATGTTATCCATTGAGCTGATGCCTGGATTTGTTCTTGGATCTTCTGCCAAATTAAGTTTCTGGAAATTCAGACTCATTCCTCTTTTTACATCTTTGCCAGAAGTGAGATTCCAAGAGCAAACAAAGTTATTTGGTATTGGCTGAGGAGTGAGTATTCTACCATAGGTAGTGTCCGTTTCCAAATCACAACCTGATTATGGAAGAAAGCATTTATTACGAAGCTATGCTTGTACATGTATTGGTGTACAAACAAACACACATTAATGTATCTAAGTAAACAAAGCAAATCTAAGAAAACAAAGAAAATCTAAGTAAACAAAGAAACTATAACATTCTATCTACAGTTAAGGGCAAATAGACAAGCTTAATCAATTAAACTCTTCTACTGGGACGGACGAACAGGCCAACAGGCAGAATGGACATGGAAATGGAGAGACGGGTGAACAAACTGAACTCTCTTTACATTTAGTCTACTAGGTGGGAGTTATAACATTTCCACTTACCTTTTTTGTAACATAAGCTGACACGTCCATTCTTTGGAATGTAATATGATATCACAAGTATCCTGTTGCTAGATGAGATATAGAAGTCATGATACCGCAAGTCTTTCATACGATTTTCTGCCATAATTTTAAACTCCACTTCATCTTTTGAATAACCTTCATTTGGAGTAACACCCAACTGAAAATACACATAACATGCCTTGTACAACCTTCAACTGATTGTTTAAAGGGGAGCTCAAAGAAAATTCATGCACTAAATAGTAAATAGTATACAGTAAAACTTGGTTAACTTGAGCATAGATAACTCGAGAACCCAGGATTACTTGTGGACTCCTGTCGGTCCTGGCCAATTTACTTATATGTTTAACCAGAAATTACCATGGATAACTCGAGCATCAATAACTTAAGAACCAGGGATAACTCAAGGAACATCTGTGGTAGATGTAAGGTAGATTTCTTACTAAATTACCTGCGGCAACTCGAGGTCACTGATTTTTCTCACCTTCACTGGCGCATCATTATTTTGACATGTCATCAGAAAAACTTCCATTGTTCATTGATTGTTTATTTATTATCGATTCATCGGCTGTTCAGTGGCCAAGCGTATGAAAATGTTATTTGTACATATTAATTGTCTTCAATCATATGTAATAACTTCTTTGATTGAAAAAGAAGAAAATAAAGCAAATTATGTTTGTGAGTAAAATTTTGATGATAAAGCATGACAGAAAATCCAAAACATCATCATAATTCTCGATCAAATTGTCATGTCAGAAATTAACTTTGATACATTCGTTGACATATGAAATGATATTAAATATAATAATGGTTTCTTTCTTTTACTCAGCTTTCATTTACAAATAACAAAATGAAACATGCATCATAGATGACATTTTTAATGCGTTTTTGCAAATGCCATGTTAATAAGATACGTTACAGAAGAAAAACTTTCCATGAATCAGATCACTCAAGAACTCGGATAACTCGAGTATTTTACTCGTCCCCTTGCGACCTTGAGTTATCGAAGTTTTACTGTAGATGATGAGAAACATGGATTTACAGGCTGATCATGATCTGCATTTGTTGAAGAGGAAAAATCACCAGCTGGGTACTGGTTAAGATCATCTATAACTAAGGACCTAGCCACCCCGTAACCCCTCTGGACAGACAGACAACACCATATCACAATAGTTCTTGCCCAGTACACTTTCTCATGATGCCCTCTGTCTTAGTATACAGTTGAATAAATTCCATTCCATTCTAACTGAGTAATGCTATGGTTCACGGTATTGATAAAATCAGCAGTAGATTCACTTCTGGAGTGTTGTTATTTAAAGTGTTTTCACAAAAATTGAAATAATCAATAAATGACTAACTTTTCTTACTTGATTATTTTTTGGATTGAGACAAAAATGCCATAGCTAGCAGTATAAGTAATGTACAGTCAATTTCAACTAATACTTTCTCTCACTTGAAAGAATAAAGCCAGTGCTGAGCAAATAAATCAAAGAAGCGGCAACAGGGGATAGCTAAGTCAACTTCCGTTTGATAGTTTGTACATCTTGACAATATGGTGACGTCAATAAAATTGTTTTTACACATGCTAATAAAATACTTTAGAAAATATTTATGAGGTTAATTTTCGTAAGAGGTAAACATTACATTACAACATAAGTACTACACATAAAGGAATGCTTTAAACTGATATTAACTCTAATTTTAAAGGGATATATAGAGTTTCAGCAATTGAGGTTTGACTGTAACACTTACATAATAAATGATGTGCTCTCCCTCTGCTGCTACTATATTCCACCAAAGTACGAGGTCTTTAGGCTTGAATGGGTCTGAAGCAAATGGAATGGCAGAACATTGCCATTGGTCTGTTGCAGTCTTTTCCTCCGATACAGCTTCTATTTGATCTATATCTGCAATCAGATACAACTTTTACAATAAAAAACCATTTACTTTGAACCTAATAAATACGGTTACTAAAATGGACCTGTCTATCTCTCAATTTTGACAGAATCATTATTCGGTCAAAGATGTACTCAGTGAAAATTTACTGACTACCGGTAGCTAATTATGCCAAATTAGTGATATCTCTCTTCTGGTGGAGTAAAGGTCACATAAATCAAACGTGCTCACCTAACACTACAAGAGTATCAATAATACCGATGATGCATCCCCCTTCAAGCATGTGTTTTCAAATGATTAGCACACATTATTGTTCTTGCAGATGAAAACTTTACAAGTTCATTTAAATTCATTTGCATAAAAATTATAATAGCTACACTGCAGTGAAAGCAAAACAATGAAAAGCTGTCACAGTGATACTGACCTTAACCTACTTACCCCAAAAACAGTAGGGATTATCAACTCAGTAAAACCAATCATCCTATGAATCTTCAAGACAGTTGTTGATAAATAGATCTCAAAATATTGAGTGAAAATGATTTTAAAATTTGGGTCTCTGTGACCGTGATCGTTAATCAACTGACCCCTATAAAGATAGGGACCATCTACAAGACATATGCAACATTCTGGGTATGTTTCATGAAAATCAAATGAAAATTCTGACCTGTAGAGTGATATCAAATTAAAGCTTATCGAGATCAGAGTGACCTTGACCTTTAACTCACTACCCCAAAAAACAGTACGGATGTACTCAGTGAAACCAATCATTCTATGAATTTCAAAGACTGTGTGTGATATAAATCTCAACTTATTGAAATGATTTTCAAAGTCTGGGTCACTGTTACCTTAACCTTGGACCCGCTGACACCAAAAACTTGATGTCTCCCCCATTTTTGTCAATGATTGTAACACTGAATCAGGATATCAAAGCAAGAAAACTCCATCTTGACCCCCTTAAAAATACTACTGCTTAAAACAACTAAAAAAGTAATAAACAAATTCTTGTTTTAGTAACAGTGACCTTGACTTTGACCCAAGGTGGTTATAACATAATATTTCTCTCCTCATATACTATGGGGGAGATATAAATAAGGATCATCTACTTAGTAAGACCAACCGTCTCATGATGTTTGAAGACTGTAGATCATATAGATCTCAAGATATGATTGAGCATAAAAGATTTTCAAAGTTCCAGTTACTGTGACCTTCACCTTTGACCCTAAAAACAATACAGATCATCTAAAGATGCAAGCAACCTTCTGAGCAAGTTTGATGAAAGTTGAATGAAAATTGTGACCTGTACAGCGTTATCAAGAAAACATTATTGGAGGTCACTGTGACCTTGACCTTTGACCCACTGAACCCCAAAACAATAGGTACTTTCTGAGCAAAATTCATGAAATACAAATGAAAATTGGGACTTTTGGAATTGGAAAATTTTATTTTTTTAAACAGTACAGCGCCTTTGGACGAACACTTTATTGAAATATTTTTTTCGTTATTTTACTATCTAAAGTACACGCAAAATTAAGCAACCTTATCATCGGCTTTTGCCTGTTGTTTCCAACATACTAAAGTATGTTCCACCTAATTTTGGACCATTAGTTTCTTAGAGACAATGCATGTATTTTTTCTTTTAATACAATGTAGCATGTGGAAATTTAATACCTCCAGGCATCTTTTTTGTTTTTCCATTATTTCTTACTAAAACAAAAAAACTGCACTTTTGTGAATTTCTCCATATGGCGTAATGCAAAGTGACGTACGTCGCAAGTCGCGTTGATTACCAAGATGACGGCGTCCATAGCTGACATTACCAGGGACGTGCTCAAAATTACTAACATCGAAAGAGACAAGTTTTTTAAGGTGTATATCTGCTATTTAATAAATGTATATATGCCGACCTGAACAAATCCATATCGACCATTTAATGATTCCCCCATAGACCGACTCACTTTAAATTACCGATATCGCATGATACAGTCTGCACATTTTCGTCATTTGATATACATGCAAGGGCCCTAAACTTTAATTGTCTACATTAAACATGAGAATCAGATAGGCTGTTTTCGGGCAGACTGTTAGTATAGAAAATATAAAATAAAATATCTATTGTCGGAAAACGGCAAATATCATATTTTTATTTAGACAATATATGACATGTAAAGAAAACCCCGCACTCAGGTGCAGACTAAGATTTCAACTGTAAAGGAAAAGGAGCTTGCTCTGGGAGTCCACAACAACATTAGGGGATCAATTCCTATTATTTTCAGAATGAAAATTATTTATAAAGATATTCTTTTGTGAAATCTTTGAAACAATAGGGTGAATCCCTCAATAGCGCGTCCTAGAAAAGACACTGCCTATCACACCGAGGTAATGTATCAATTGCTTAAAACAATCTAAAAAAAAAATTTTAAATCTATTTTTAGTAACAGTGACCTTGACCCCCCCAAAAAATTTGTTTGCTTAAAACCAATCTAAAAACTAAAAAAAATAAAAATCTATTTTTAGTAACAGTGATCTTGACCTTGACCCAAGTGACCTTGACCCAGTGACCCAAAGCTTCCTCTCCACGCAAGCTCCCTACACACCAAGTTTCATTACAATTGGTCACTCAACACTCAAGTTATTGAGTCGAAACCATTATTCCAAATACCTAAGAAGTACAAACAGAACACTGCAAGGAAAACTTTACAAATGAACAACAGACACATCACCATGGCATAAAGTGCAGCTAAAAACACAATTACTTCTGCCAGGTTTCAGCAAAATCACCCTAAACTGACATTTAAGTTGGTTGGAATACAAAACTTCTAGATTTTACTAGGTAACATGCATACCTGTTTGGTAGTGAAAGTAGTACCTTTTGTATAGTTTTAGATCTACAGAAACTCTGAACAATCTAAATACGGCTCTATGTGCTGCTTTAATACATCAAGGGGTCAAACACACTGTCATACGGTATTTAAATGAAAGGAAGAACTAAGTATAATCATTTTGCATCAAACCCTTAACAAAATATACTCAAAAAGAAACTAATCTACTCACCTGTTGTCCAACTAAATGTGATCCTTCCAGAACTACTACAATCTTTACTGTACATTCGCACAGTCATGAAGTTAGTACTTGAATACAGAGTTACTCTGGATACTCTTCCAGTAAAACGCTCTAACAGCTCTGAAGATTCAAAAGTTGGTCCGCCAGTCCAGACTTCACAAAATACACAATTCGTTTCCAAAAACGCCTCGGAAATCTGTTAATACACATACAGAATTCCTGTTTAGACACATATTCACCAAATTAATTAAATTAAGTATCAGTGACTATTCTAAACCACAATTCTTGCTGTTTTTCAGTTTTATCAGATTCAATACCTAAACCAGAGCGGTCAGTCATAAGAGACTAAACTGGTGATGTTTGAAAATGGTTATTGTGCACTGCACTACCACACATTGCCAAAATAACCCATATTCAAAGTTTGGTATAAAATCATTGCATGTACAAAGGCGATCTGACAGGAAATTTACAGAAATAAAGGGAGATAACTCATGAATAAGGCAATTTATGGTTTCATCGGCACTACACTTCCTTTACATGTCCTCTCTCATTGTATGTATGTATTTATTTCAGTACCAAGTACCAAGGATAACACAATAAAGAGCAAGCTCTTATTTCCATTGTGGTCCTTCATTTTTTAGAGAAAGAAGCAGATACAAGGGAATCCGGGTACCAGACCCTAGCTCTTTTACGAATAGACCCCTTGGTTCTTTTCTACGTGCCCGGTGTATAGCACCGATACACGCGAGACTACCTCTGGGTTTCTAACCAGTTCATCTCAGATAGGTGGGAAACACTGAAAAGCGTTTCTGAAATATCCAGTGCCTCGGCCGAATATCAAACCGGGGACCTCCGGATTGGTAGTCCAGAGCGTTAACCACTCGGCCACCACACCACACATTATATGCAATTTGAACGAATTTCCGTCAGCACTTTAAAAGTTATGCTCTTGACAAGAAAATGTAACAAGAGCACCCCCTGCGGGTACCAGACGCTCATCTGATTTCATCCTTTTACTGTTTATTTATCATCATTTTTTAAGTATCAGTGTTCTTGACAGAAACACAATCCCACAAAAGGTTTTCATAAATAATTACTAGACACTAAGTTTAATCACAATAATTCAATTGCAACTAAAGATATTGTATTCTTCTTACTTTTCTAAATTTAGAAACAAATCCTTGACCTTGACCCCAAAACACAATCCCAACAAGAGCTGTCCCTCACAAGTGACAAATGCCCCCAAAAGAGGTGTCTCACAGTCCTCTCCATGTGCTAAATAATTGTGGTATGTAATTTTAAAATCTATGCGACACATTGGCTTGATGTGCTTGACATTTGTGCAAAGTTATTTTAAAATCCTTCAATGCATGACAAAGTTATAGTCCGGACACAAATGTGTGCATATATAGAGGATTCCATTACCTTCAAACTCTAAGTGTGACCTTGACCTTCGAGTAAGGGATGTGGGTCTTGCATGTGACACATCATCTTGATGTGCTAGACATTTGTGCCAGGTTATTTTGAAATCCTTCAATGCATGACATAGTTACATTCCGTACACAAATGTGTGCATATATAGAGGACTCCATAACCATCAAACTCCAAGTTTGACCTTGACCTTTGAGGTAGGGACGTGGGTCTTGCACATCATCTTGATATGCTAGACATTTGTGCCAAGTTATTTTAAAATCCTTCAATGCATGTCAGAGTTACAGTCCGGACACGAATTTGTAAGTGAGGACACAAGGACGGACGGACGTTCTTACCAGACGGACTTTGTGAGGTTATCCATTTGATCTTTCTTTGATCGTTTTTAACCCCACAATGAAATGATTTAATCCCACAATGCCATTTTTAACCCCATAATGACGGAATGAACTCAAAGAACCTCACAATGCTAAGTTGTACTCAAACTCTAACCCCGTAATGTCTACTGGGCATGTACGGTCAGACGGACAGACGGTGCGATTTTTATATGCCACCCTTCAAGGGCATAATAAAAGTCTCTATTGATATGTATTTCACACTGAATAATTAAGTTACATTATGTCAGTTGTATCTAAAGATATTGAATATATAACCGTCAGTGACCATCAATTTGGCATCCATCATGGAGTCCATCTTTAGTATTGACCCTATATTCCATATGGCCAGAGTTTCATTAAATCAATCAAGCGGTTTAGAAGAGATTGAGTGAACGCAATTTAAAGACTCAAACCTCTGACCTTAAGTTGTGTCTTTGACCAAGTATGACCAGATCATTCCTAATCATGTCTCTATGTGGTGGTTTCATCAAAATCCTTCAAAGAGTTTAGGATATACTGAGCGGACAGTCTAAAATCTATGACCTTAAGTTGTGACCTTGAACCCGTGAAAGCATGGTCAGATGATAGGTTCTGCACATTAACTTGATGAGGTAAACATTTGAATTGAGTTTCATCAAAATGCTTCCAAGGGTTCAGGAGAAATGGAGCAGACAGGAAAATCAAGGCTCACACCTTCGACCTTATGTTATAACCTTAACCTTGAGCTAATGTGACATAATCATAGATTCTGCACATTGTCTTGATGAGGTGAACAAATGATCTGAGTTTCATTAAAATCCTTAAAGGGGTTAGGGAGATATGGAGCGGACAGGAGATGTTAGACTCAAGCTTTGACCTTAAGTTGTGACCTTGACCATGAGCCATCATGGCCGCCTCATCGGTTTTGAGTATTATCTTGATGAGGTGAAGATCTGACATGAGTTTCATTTAAAAATCCTTAAAGGGGATAAGGAGATATGAAGTCACATGAATAACTTGTATGCTGAAGTTAGTCAAAAGTAGCTCACTTTAAGCCACATCTAAAGAATCATATCAATTTATATTTTAAATTTATTTTTTGGCAAAACAGTTTTTTCAATATCAAATATGTCCAGCTGTGACACTTTGGTCATGGGTTCGAGCCCTGCTACTGACCATGTCTCTTTATGTGAAAAAGTTGACAGTTTATTAAAGAAAAGAGGGACCTAGTACTAGGTCTTCTCAGGAACCACAGTTAGGAAAACTGCCGGTGTTTAAAAATATGGTTGGAATGGGCTTTCAACTCATACAACAACATTACGATACTTGCATCCAACTGAATTCTTTTGGCAACTGGGGCTTCTAAGATCCATACTTTCTCGTCAAAGTCCTTCAAATTGTCAGATGAGAATTGTCCATTACCAGAAGTTAGGTGTAAATGCCAGGTGCCTCGGTCAGCTGCAATAAAATACAATTCAAAACCCTCTATTATCAAGCAGATGAATAATACATGGTAGATTTGAACAATTATCTGCATTATGATATTGTTTGCCTACCTCATTGTTCAATGGATTACTAAATGATATCCCTGGTACTGATTCAGCCCTTGGCTTTGAAGCTGCATGCAACCCTTATCTGCAGCAACAGATAAAATCAATTATCGATCTTTGACATGTATGTAGGTTTTTGCTGTCTTATTCATTCATTCTGATCTTTTACATTCTTATTCACCCAAGCAGAATACTCACGGCAGTTATTCTCATCTCTGCCATCGACACATTCAGGTAATCCATTACACACCTGATTCTGCGGTATACATTTTGATGCTAAGTCACAAGGAGAATATCCTGTAAAAGTAGGCAAAAAAAACGATAACCATTAAGCAAAATCTGCAAAAACTATAACTATAAATAAAAATCTGCAAAAATGATAACTGTAAAGCAAAATCTGCAAAAATGATAACTATTAAGCGAATTCTGCAAAAAACTATACAAAAAAATCTGCAAAAACGATAACTATAAATAAAAATCTGCAAATAAATAACTATAAAGCAGAAACCTCAAAAACGACAACCGTAAAGCAAAATCTGCAAAAACAATAACCATGAAGCAAAATCTGCAAAACGATAACTATAAAGCAATATCTGCAAAAATGATAACTATAAAGCAATATCTGCAAAAACGATAACGGATCTGTTTTTTGGAGAGGTTGGACTGTACGCAAAACATTTCTTAGGCACAATTTGATCTCAAAAACTCGGACGCTTTCGTAGAATAATATTCTGAATGTTCTTTAAAAGTATTTAAGGACTTGTCCAAGTGAAAATAAGCTGTTTTAGATCCTTAACCAACAAAAGCACTTATTGTTAGTAGTAGCCCTTTAAATGGTCTTTTTCAAGGTCCTAGGCCAATAGAAACATTTTCAAGGTCCTAGGCCAAAAGAGGTTCTAGGTCAATTTAAGCCTTTCTCTATGTTCTAGGCCAATACTAGCCTTTCTTGCGGTCCTTGGCCATTACAACCCATTTTTGAGGTTCTAGGCCAATATTGATTTTGCCTTTTTTAGGTCCTAAGCAAATAGTAGCATTTTCCAAGGTTCTAGGCAGATAGAGGCCCCAGATAAATAGCAGTACCTCTGCAAGATATTGAAGGATCTGCTTGAAATTTAAGCACTATTGAAGGCCTCTAACCATGTAGATTTGGGAAGGCATGAATAGAATATATCTTAGCTTCATTATTTTCAATATCATAATATCAAACTAGATGGGTGTTTAGTAGAACACTTGTGTTGTTCTCTTACACAATAATTTCGTGACAAAATCTAAGTACAAAAAGGGGCATAACTCTGTCAAATATGACCTTGACCTAGAAAACTGAAGACTGGTTAGGAATTGTTTAAGTCAGAGAGAGGACAAGTCTGAATTTGTCCGATTAAAGGGCAATAACTGCAGTGAGACTGGGGCGATTTGGCTGCTTTTCGGTAAAACATACAGAACAAGAGCTGTCAGTAGGACAGCCTGTTCAATCTTTTTCAGTGTTTGCCAATAAAACAAAACTTTGTCAGTAAAAAAAAACCAAGGATCTGTATAAACAAGGGCCACAAGTAGCAAGATATTAAGTCAAGAGTTATCAAACTTAATTGTTTGATATCCTTGAATACTACAGCAAAGTTTTAAATTAATACTTCAAGAGGTTAATGATATATTTGCATGACAGTGCCAGTTGCACACAAGACTGTAACTAGGAACTTCTAAGTACAAATCAAGAAACATTTTCACAGGGTTATCTTCTCTTGCTTACAGATAGGTGTCATAATGGTACCTAAGTGTTCCAACTTTCAAAGTAATATCTCAAACAGTTTAGTCAAAAAGTGGACTGGTACGAAAAACTTAACGTAGATTCTAAGTCGATAAAGGGCCTTAACTTTTAAAATCCTAACAGACTTAACTTCTCTTGTCTACAGATGGGGGGGGTAATGATGCAAACAAGCATTCAAAGTTTCAAAGCAATATCTAAAAGAGGAAAGTCAGTAAGTGGAATTTACCCATATTCAATGTATTTTCTAATTGAAAAAGAGGCATACTTGACAGAGTTATGTACTCTTGTCTGTGGATAGAGGTAATGATGGTAAATAAGTATGGTAAGTTTAAAAGCAATATCTGTAACGGTTTTGAAATAAAATGGGGTGGTACGAAAAACTTAACCAAGCTCAATAAACTTTCTAAGTCAAACTAGATGGGTATTCAGTAGAACACTTGTGTCGCCCTCTTACACTTTGTCCATAACCAATAATTTCGTGACAAAATCAAAGTACATAAAGGGGCATTACTCTATCAAATATGACCTTGACCTACAAATCTGGCAGCATCATGACCCATTTGTCATAACCAATGAAATTTAAAAGTTTGATGAAGAAATCTTAAGAAATGGCAAAGTTATAGCCAACGTTAAGTTTTCATGACAAAATCTTAGTTCAAAAAGGGGCATAGCTCTTTCAAATATGACCTTGACCTACAAGTTTGTGGCATCACAACCCTTTTGTCATAAGCAATACAATTGTAAAGTTTGATGAAGAAATCTTGAGAAATGGCAAAGTTATAGCCAACATTAAGTTTTTGTGGCGAACGTACTGACAGACAAAGTGATCCATATGTATTGCCTTTTCTCCAAAAGAGCGACACAAAAAGAGCAATAATTCTGAGAAAAACCTTGACAGAGTTATGTAGTCTTGTCTGTAGATGGATATTATGATGTGTATTTATACTGTATTTGACTTCTGCTTCAGTTGAGATAATACATACATGTACCTTGAAACAGGATCCAGCTGTATATATGAATCCCATTGTGCAAAAACCATCATACAGCCTTCACCATGAGCGTACATCTCATACATACCGTTCTCCCGTTACTCGCCGGGTTCTCCCGATATTTAGACCCTTACCCCGGCGCCCCGGCGAAGCTCGCAAAAACACCCAAATCTCCCGATAAATCAAAATTTTGTCTTGAAAGAAAAGAAAATCCATAAAATTCGTTAAATACCCACTTAAGTCCAAGTTTGAATATACAAAGTCAAAACCTTGACACGCGAGATCGATAATTGGTTGATTAGATTAAGTACGACATTATTCTTGTTTCATTAAAATTCAGAGAATTTTGTTTGAGTAATAATTTTGCATATGAGAAATTGAGAATCAAGGTTTAAATGTGCTTAAAATGGCGACTGCATGTGTTTACATTAAGTTGAATAAACATAATCATGACGTCAGAAACGCATGTTTTTTGGTTTTCGTTTTTACCCCGTTGTGATGTCCAAAAACCCGGCGATTTTTCACAAATCTCCCGTTAATGATCCAACCCTTAACGGCATGTATGGTACATCTGTCCGTGCAGTCTGATTCAAAGCAATACTATTCACTTATCCATAACATTTCAGAAGCATTACATTGTATATCATTTACAATAACAGTTGTGTTCTGCACTGAAACCCTGTCTTTTTTTATAATAATACTAAATTCATGCACTTGGATTCATTCAACAGCTGTACGTTTTTGTAATGCTGTATGAATTTTGCATGGCTATATGGTTTTGAATTTTGCAGTGCTGAATGGTTGTTGCAGGGCTGTTTTGTTTTTGCATGGCTGTATGGTTTTTGCATGGCAGTTATGTTTTTTGCACGGCTGTACGGTTTTTGAAAGGCTAAGGTAAAATTAGAATATTCACACTACCTTTCTTGCATGCTCTCTGCTTACAAACAAATGGAAACATTTTATCTCCATCTGTTAGCATTAAGAAGTCTTCTGGATGAACAACTACATGCTTATTATCTTCATCTGTTACATCTGGTTGGTTGTTACCCCATTTAGGCATATATTCCAGTGGAACTTCATTATTCCCAATCATCCATTTACCCTCCACCTTCCTGTTAGCTTTAAAAACAAATGTGACATGTTTTATCGAAATGTGACATGTTTTATCAAATGTGACATGTTTTATCAAATGGAACATACTAAACAGAAGTGTAACACATGTGATAAGTTTCAATGCAAGTGCAATGTTATGCACACTTTTCAAAAAGCATCAATTATTTAACTTTTCAACAGGGTGGTCTTGATGGCCCTATATTGCACACCTGGGTATCATAATAACTGCCATTGCTCTTTAAAGTAGGTCAAAAGGTCATAATCAAGGCCAGCCATCAGAATTTTGGAAACAGATTTCCAAAACTGCACAAATAGTCCAAATTTCGTCTCTCTAGCTTGAAAAACAAATACTAGGCCAAAGGTCAACCTCTATTGTAACCTTCGAGAAACTTATATTAAAAGAAAATTTTATGAAATTCCTTCATAAATAAATTCAATATACTGATGTCAACAGCAAATAATCAAATAATTAAAGACTTAGCAATGTACATGTACTATGTGTAACAAGGAAGAATTTCATTAAAAATTCTTTTATTACATAATTTAACATACTATATAATTTTCTTAATTTACAATATCTTTTTTGTTTCATACCAAGTAAACTTTAGGACATCTAATAATCGTGTGGCTTCCACAGGCTCTATTGTTCAATTAATACCTACAGTCTGTCACATTTGATGCATATTATTTACTTTTATCAATTTTGACAATTTCCTTTTGTACATTGTTTAGACTGTTCAACTTATTTTATCTTTAAGGATAATGGTTTCTGATTAAGTCAAATATGTCATATGGTAAAGGTGTTGAAAGCTTTTAGCAAGATCAGCCTTGACTAAATCTTACATCAAACTTTCTGCATTTTCATTGGTTAATAAGTTCTAGAATTTTCTTGTAACTTTATTTCAATATAGGAGTTTGGTTCTGACCCTTGACATAATCTTAATGTTAGTAGCCTTAAGTCAGCTACTCAGTACTTTAACTATTAACAACTGTTATACTTTCTTATGTATATAGTCAGATACATTTGATAAAGTTTTAACTAGTGACACTACAATATTGGATTATATATTTGTTTGTTATTGATGGACATTGAAATACATTATTGGAATTTAACATATCTGTGTTCGGTGTTGAAACTTGATACAACGTCAATTTAATATTAAGTCCAGAACGATTGGACTGACCCCTTCATATATCATCAGACAGTCATTGTGTGGGCTACAGCCGCTCTACCATTTACCAACCTTAGACCCCAACCCCAAAACCGGTTGATGCAAACAGTGACATAATTATGCTTTTAAACTAAGGTCAAGTATTTTTGCAATTAAAAGACATATTCAGTTATTTACATTGAATTGCATACTGATATTAATAATGTAACCACTGTGCCCGTTATGCTATTATGTATAGATGTATAAAATGTTTGTGTGTATATGCTGGCGGCCTGAATCATGATAAAATATTTGAATTTGAATTGTCAACCATGGTCAAATGTGAAATCTGCATTAAAACTGTACATGTGGTTCAAAAACAGGAAGATAGGTCAGTACCATTAAGTCAAGGTCAGCCAATATTAAAGTTGAAATCTACATGCGAACCATATACATAGTCCAAATTTCATTGATGTAGCTTCAAAAACAGACAGCAAATCAAGGTCAGCAAAGGTCCAAGTTGGGGGATTTCAACACTCTTGATAAAGGTCTACTAGGCAATGCTACATGCCAAATACTAAAGATCTGGGCCTTGTGGTTTCAAAGAAGATTTTCCAAGTTTTTTCCTGTAGAAGCCTATGTAAAATCAAGTCACCCCTAGGGTGGAGTCAATTTTGACCTAGGAGTCATGATTTAAGACAACTTTCGTAGAGGTCTACTAGACAGTGCCACGTGCCAAATATATAAGTTCCTCAGTTTTTTAGAAGAACATTTTTGAGAAGAAATGTTTTCAAGTTTTTCCTATTTTCCAAGTTATGCTTGGATCTACTTAATCTGAAACTGATCAAGTTTTTTTTCACAAGAATATCAGAAAAGACGCCCGACACTGGACAATGGGTGATCACAATAGTTCATCATGAGCAAATAAATGCATCCACCTGGCCCCTTTTATGAAAAATCAAACATCAGCAAGCATGTATTTTTCATAATTCACTTTTGCAAAGAAACAGAATATAACATGATGTCTTGGAAAATTTTAATATTAGAACTTGGTAACTGTTACTTTAACAGATTTGAAGAAAATAAATTTAGCTTATACATGTACAATGTATTTTGAAATGCTACTTTTCAGAAATGTTTAATCACTTCAACAAAATTTCTAAAATGAGTTTGTTTATAATCTATCAATTTAGACATCAACAGAGGACAGTGTGAATCATGATCAGACCACACAGATGTGCAGGCTGATCATGATCTGCACTGGTTGTCAAGGTAATACTTTGCCGCAAACATGGTTAAGATCAATTTGTCTGCACCTTATAGTACCTTTATAATGATTTATATAAGAAAATGCATGTAAGATATTCTCAGCATACCAAACCAGATTGTCTTGTCCGGTAACAATTTGGCAACATAGTCAAGGTACTCAATTTCATCCTCTGCATAATATAGAACACCTCCTTGTCTGAAAACATATAGATACTGTAAGAGTGTAATCACACATTTATATACAATGCACTTTCCAAACATTGTACTTCACAACATTCCTGTTTTGGCTATTGCTGTCTATCATTACCTCCACAGGGCTCCTAAGCCCCTCTCCCCCACCACGTCAGACTCTTATTCTGTAAGCCTGTAAATATCTTTTCCTCTTGGAAGCTTTTACAGAAATATATTTCATGGGCTGCAAATTGCCAAGAAAGAGAGCTGTCAGTATCATTTGGAAGTCTGTGGAATGACACAGCAGGGGATAAAATTTGGGACCTCTCATTCACAAAGGGAAAAATGATAACTTTCAAGTCAAACTAATTTTATAGCTGTTATACCAAAAGTTGATTGCAAAGCTATTGTGTCTGCACTTGTGACTGTTGAACTTAAACCTCGTTCTGAATTAGCACATCATCGTGTGTAATCACAAGAATTACGTAGGGGAACTTAGTGGATATGTAATGTTATAGGTTATCAGGGTCCATATATAATATACGGACCCTGTAGGTTATTGAACGAGTGATTTGATATTGGCCCTGTATTTTGTCCGAGGGCATTTGTATTGGGCCCGAGTCTGTAGGGCTATGTCATAACGAATGCTAGAGGACAAACAAGAAAAAACTGTGATTATACGTATCACAGCGGGCCTAAAAACAAAGCTTCCGTGTAAATATTTTGAAATGGGAGATGCAAATTAACTTTACAGACTTTATAACAGACAGAATAAATTTATATCCTATTACTTGACCATCTTGATTGTGCATTTACAAATTTAGTAACTGTTTCTCATTTTCAGTGTATTATTTATGACTTAAAAAGAAATAAAAACATATTCATGAAAAAGCTTTATAATCTTTACGCCCTTTCCGTTTTTTCATCAAGATTTATTAGATTGTATATGATACGATTCCTGATTTCGTTGAAGTTGTATTGAATTCCAACCAATAGTTTTCGAATTATGCTCTGGACAAGTAAAAGTAACAAAGGGCAATAACTCTGAAATGAGTTAAGATAGAGTTACTATTATTTTGCACTGCACTTCCTCTCATTGTGCTCTACCAACCAGACGTTTTCGAATAATGCTCCGGGCAAGGAAAAGTAACAAAGGGCACTAACTCCGTAATTAGTCAAGATGAGGTATACTATTCGACGGTCTCCGGTCTTCCAAGACTGGCCGAGACCGGAGACCGTCTAGTGAGACCGTCGTTTAGTATATTGATTTATCGGACTTGACAGGTATTTGTGAAAATTGAAGAATGCAAGACCGTTAATATTTATCAATTAAATTTTAAGACCTGGTCATTTAAAAAGGCTTTTCGGATTTCCCCAAAAAGAAATAGTTATTACAGAATATTTTTTTAAGACTTGATTCTGTCGAACTATTTTTGTATTATTTAATTTAGCAAGGTTATTATTCCTTAAAAATAGTTTATATTCATTGATTTCAGGCAAATAATATTTTCTATATTGTGTGGAAAATATTCACCGTTTCTTTTTTTAATTGTCTCTATCCTAATCTGTGAGATAAAATTTGAATATATGTGTGTGTTGGTGAAGGTTTCATACAAGAAAAAAACAAATAAACTTTGAGATAGTCCAATATCTTTCGAATCCTTTTAAGAAAAGTGTATTATCCGGTCGTCCTATATACCAAGTAAAGAATATATTGGAAAATACGGCCGCACCCTTCATTTTCTTTATTTTTTTATGATTTTTTAAATATTTAGTATCAAATTAAATCTGAAATTATGAACTTTATGAATATGTTAATAAGTGCTTATAAAAGCAAAACCTTGAAAGAAACTTATATTCAATATTTCGGGCATATTTAACTGCATTTTTATGGATGAAAACCACGGCCGTACCTAGTTTTTAAAATACGTAATAAAATATATTGAAATTTGGTATCATATGAAAGTATACACTCTGCAGTTTATAAACATGGTAAATATGTAAAATTCATTCAAATAACTAAAAAGTTACAGGTGTACAAACTCTGATACGTTTTGCCTCTGTGTTTGCAGTTGCAAAATACGGCCGTGCATGTTAATTTCATGTAATACAACAATATCATTTTGTTATCATTTGAAAGTTTCTTATTTGCAGTTTCCAAAAATATCAATCTTTTGACAATTGAAAGAGTAAAACGGACGTTACAGGCCTTCAAATATTGGTTATTTTTGTGTAATTTTCAAATTTCAATAAGGGCCGAGTCTACTTTTAGTATTGCAAAAAAGCAATGCCACTTATTTTTTAACAATTCAATGAAACATAGCACGCAGAAAGTGTGGACAGTATGTACTAATGAGATTTGAATGATATTTAAAGTAAAGTGTATCTATATTTTAAAAATGGTGTTTATATGTGATTAAATTATTGGCGAAGAATACAACTTATTCATATTATTTTTTGTACCAGACATCTAAGGCATATATGTTGAGAAACAGAATGATTTGTCATGCAAAAATTTCTTTATGTTCAATATTTTTCTAGTTCACGAAAATACACCTGAATACTTGAAAAGTAACAAAGGGCACTAACTCTGTAATGAGTCAAGATAGAGTTATGGTTCCTGTGCACTGCACTTCCCAATGTACTTGACCATTGTATGAGGTTGTATTGAATTCCAAGCAGTAGTTTTCAAGTTATGCTCCGGACAAGGAAAAGTAACAAAGGGTAATAACTCTGTAATTAGTAAGTTGTTCATTATTTTGTCTCCGGGAATCAAAACACTGTATGACGTAAATCCTGAATTTTCTTGGCCTTTTTAAGTCAAAACAAGGTGAAGGTATTCCAAGGCTTACTTGACGCAATCAAAAATAATATTTACGTTCTTAAACACAACTATTTCATGCGACTGATGTATTTATGCAGATATTATATCTATTTCTATGTTTTATTTTTTGCGCGGGAGTTATTAGAAAAGTCGGAAGGAGCTACTTCCATGTCCGAAACTCTGCCTTCTTTTCCGAGTGCTTTAATCATATTAATGCACTCGAATTTACTATAGGCATATTAGAATTAATTTCATTACATTTTGTTCAAAGAACTATGCACTACTCCACTTATATGTTACATTTTCTAATCACGTATCAAAAAATATAGCGGACCGCTTCTGCGCCCTCTTACGCTTTGTCAGAATAGCCAATAATTTTGTGACAAAATCTAAGTATAAAAAGGGACGTAACTCTGTCAAATATGACCTTGACCTACACAATTTGGCGGCATCACAACCCTTATGTCATAAGCAATACAATTTGAAAGTTTGATGAAGAAATCTAAAGAAATGGCAAAGTTATAGCCAACGTTAAGTTTTCGTGACAAAATCTAAGTACAAAAAGGGGCATAACTCTGTCAAATATGACCTTGACCTACACAATTTGGTGGCATCATGACCCTATTGTCATAAGCAATACAATTGTAAAGTTTGATGAAGAAATGTTAAGAAATGGCAAAGTTATAGCCAGCGTTAAGTTTTCGTGACAAAAACTAAATACAAAAAGGGGCATAACTCTGTCAATTATGACCTTCACCAACAAAATTTGGCGGCATCACAACCCTTTTGACATAAGCAATACAATTTGAAAGTTTGATAAAGAAATCTTAAGAAATGGCAAAGTTACAGCAAAAATCTAAGTATAACTAGATGGGTGTTCAGTAGAACACTTGTGTCGCCTTCTTATGCTCTGTCAAAATAACCAACAATTTTGTAACAAAATCTAAGTGTAAAAAGGGGCATAACTCTGTCAAATATGACCTTGACCAAAAAATTTGGCGGCATCATGAGCCTTATGTCATAAGCAATACAATTGTAAAGTTTGATGAAGAAATCTTAAGAAATGGCAAAGTTATAGCCAACATTAAGTTTTCGTGACAAAATCTAAGTACAAAAAGGGGCATAACTCCGTCAAATAAGACATTGACCTACACAATTTGGCGGCATCACAACCCTTTTGACATAAGCAATATCATTTGAAAGTTTGATAAAGAAATCTTAAGAAATGGCAAAGTTATAGCAAAAATCTAAGTATATAAAGGGGCATAACTCTGTCAAATATGACCTTGATCTACAACATTTGGCAGCATCACGACCCTTATGTCATAAGCAATATAATTTGAAAGTTTGATAAAGAAATCTTCAGAAATGGCAAAGTTATAGCAAAAATCTAAGTATATAAAGGGGCATAACTCTGTCAAATATGACCTTGATCTACAACATTTGGCAGCATCACGACCCTTATGTCATAAGCAATATAATTTGAAAGTTTGATAAAGAAATCTTAAGAAATGGCAAAGTTATAGCAAAAATCTAAGTATATAAAGGGGCATAACTCTGTCAAATATGACCTTGACCAACACAATTTGGCGGCATCATGACCCTTATGTCATAAGCAATACAATTTGAAAGTTTGATGAAGAAATCTAAAGAAATGGCAAAGTTATAGCCAACGTTAAGTTTTCGTGACAAAATCTAAGTACAAAAAGGGGCATAACTCTGTCAAATATGACCTTGACCTACAAAATTTGGTGGCACCATGACCCTATTGTCATAAGCAATACAATTGTAAAGTTTGATGAAGAAATGTTAAGAAATGGCAAAGTTATAGCCAACTTAAGTTTGTGTGACGGACGGACGGACCGACGGACGGACCGACGGACAAGGCGATCCCTATGTATCGCCTTTTCTCCGAAAGGGCGACACAAAAAGGGGCATAACTCTGTCAAATATGACCTTGACCTACAAAATTTTGCGGCATCACGACCCTAATGTCGTAAGCAATGCAATTTGAAAGTTAGATGAAGAAATCTTAAGAAATGGCAAAGTTATAGCCAACGTTAAGTTTTCGTGACAAAATCTAAGTACAAAAAGGGGCATAACTCTGTCAAATATGACCTTGACATACAAAATTTGGCGGCATCATGACCCTTTTGTCATAAGCAATACAATTGTAAAGTTTCATGAAGAAATCTTAAGAAATGGCAAAGTTATAGCCAACGTTGTTTGTGTGACGGACCGACGGACGGACGGACAGACGGACAAAGCGATCCCTATGTATCGCCTTTTCTCCGAAAGGGCGACACAAAAATGGGTTAGTGTTTGCGTCACACTGGAGTTTCGTCTAACTCAATTTTTGTTGTAAACCTTTAGTGTTATCGTCTAAGTTAATTACAGAAGCACAATACATCAAACAAGGTGCGTGCTTCTTGTTTTGTTTCATTACATAATAGAGTGTAAATAAATTAAGTATACACATACTATATATATAATAAGCAAGAACTACTTTTAAAAAGATAGTCGGCGCAATTTTTAGTATATGAAAGCGATCGATTGTTAGCTAGATTTTTGTAGTTAAATTTAATTTTATTCAATTGAAAGGCGCCAAATGTCACAATTTAGGTGGGGAAGAAAGGGCATTGACCGGGATACCTTCCCTTGCAAAGAATTGCTAATGCTCTCCCGACTGAGCTAATCGGTCACTTATCAAATTTGTCTCTGATAGTTATTAAATATCAATCTGTGTATCAGGAAAAACGAACTTAATCCTCGTTTTTCATTTAAATATGCTACTCGAATTATTCACTGGCCGAGAAAGTATAAATACTCTACACTTATAATTAACATTAATTTGGAGGCCCGTGACACCATATTATGTTGATAGATATGAATTATATACGTACTTAAACAGTTAATTCATTCAAGAAAAACTAAAAACGCAAGAGTATTTCATTGTTTATTCTCATTCTCACTATATAGGTCCGTGAAGAAATTTGTAATATCGTATTACAAATCAAGTAAAATTACCAAAAAAAGACCAAAAAACAAAATACTGCCGACCGAAAACAACTTGTTTTTCTAAAGATAATATGTCGCTAGTTGTGATTGACTATTTACAAATTCCTTCATTTATTTAAAACCTAAATTGCAAATTATACATTATCTTTTGAAAAAAGAAGTTGTTTTCAGTCTGTATAATGTTTTTGGTCCTTTTTTTCAGTCTTTTTCGGTTGTTTTCGGCAATTCTATGCACCCTGTATTAGGTATTTTTCGGTTGTTTTCGGTAATTCTATGCACCCTGTATGTATTGGGACGCATATTAGATCCAATTAAAATGGTGTCTTACAGCGTAAATTTCTCATTTCAAAAAATGTTATAAAATGTTATACATTCTACTCGTCATTTCATTGGCGGTTGAAGAGTTTCAAACTTCTGGCCAAAAGCGAGCTAAATACGGCTGCGCCTAAAAACATTATTATATTGCAACAATTTTTTTTTTGAAGGAGATTTTATCAAGGTCCGTCCCGGCATGTCTCCTGTTATGCCTAGAAATAGAATTGTGAAGCCGGAAAAGGAGAAATTTACCTGACTGCAATTTCCAGTCAGTATCACCGAGCTTTCCTGTGAGATGTTCAATGAATGATCAGATCCATATGCTCTAGATGTGCTCTAGAGGTAGTGATTGCCTCGTGATTGAGCCGGCCACATCACACAGCAGGTGCTCCAGTAGTCTCTCATGACAGAAGTTCACTGTCTAACAGTGACTGTAAAGGCTTCTCAAGAGACTCGCAAACACGTTTCCCACATGCTGAGAACCCTTCACATTCACTGCCGACAGACTGGGTTGAGAACATAGACGTGATAATCTCACCCGTGCGGCCAAAAAACACAACTAGGCGTGATTTGCCTCCACCCATGGCGCGAGCGGGCCAACTAACACAAAAAATGCGTTAGCTAGCACACCACCCACTCCAGAGCTCCTCAAAACGGGCGGACCAACAGAGGTTAGCACACCACCCATTTCAGGTTTCCTGCTGCATGATGTGAAGGGAGCAGGGATACCAGCCCCACTACCAAACAGCATTCCCAGAGCACACACCACTTCACAACTCATCTACGATCTTCCAAGTTAATGCCTTTGCTATTTAAATGACCAAACATTTCAATTGACAAGTTGTTGAACATCCTTTCACACCTTATTAACACCTTTGATCGCACTTTTCATCTAATGAGCCATTATTAATTATGTAGACTAAAAACTCCAAGTTACATGCATACAATCAGTTAGACGAAACTGCAGTGTGATGAAAACACTATCATTTCTACATAAAATACCTCTAACATATTCATTTTTGAAATAAATATATTGATGTACGTATTCAAATTCTTCAAATATAGTAAAGGGCTCCGACCGTTCGTTAGTCCGTCCGTCACACTTTTTTCCGGAGCATAACTCCATAAGTACTGAAGAGAATTACTTGAAGCTTTACACACACACACAGAGGACATTGCGGGGTAATGCAGTGCCCAAGAATCATAACTTGACCTTTTGATTTTTCATAACTCAGAAAGTACTGAAGTAAATTACATGTACTTGAAACACTTTAATACAATGATAGAGCACAATGGGGGAAAATGCAGTGCCCAAGAACCAGAACTATATTTTGCCTACGTTTTGAATTACTTCCCTTTGTTGTATTTTCTTGATTTATCGTGTCTGGAGCTTAACTCCAAAAGAACTGAAGGGTATGACTTGAAACTTTATACAGTTATAGAGTACAATGAGGGATGGTACAGAACCCAATAAGCATAACTGTACCTTGCCTATTTTTTTAATTATCCCCCTTCATTGAATTTTCTTTTTTTGAGCATGTCTGGAAAAGTACTGAATGAAATTCCTTCCAATTGCAAGTAATGATAGAGGACACACAGGGAAAGTGCAGTGCCTAAGGACAATACTTTCCCTATTTTTTTTTATTTTTCTCCCTTTATTGATTTATCTCGGACAGAACAATAATCTTCTTCGTAGCATAACTTCAAAAGTACTGAAGGG
This sequence comes from Saxidomus purpurata, assembly GCA_022818135.1. Lineage (NCBI taxonomy): Eukaryota > Metazoa > Mollusca > Bivalvia > Venerida > Veneridae > Saxidomus > Saxidomus purpurata. The sequence goes on along the minus strand of JAFMSR010000002.1, from coordinate 9,432,287 downwards.
AAGGACTTGAAACATCATACAGTGATAGAGCACACTGGTGGAAAGTACATTCCAAAGAACCATACCTCTACTTTGCCTAAGTAAACCCCACCAAATACTAATTTCCTGGTCATAGAAAGAGCACTTGGCGGGGGATGGCCATGTTTACATGGCTCTTGTTCAAATTTAGAAATAGCTTATAAACTAGGCAAGTTCTTTAAACGTTAAAGTCTTCACTAGATCTATGCATGAAGCTAATACGCATTATAAGTCCGTAATCGTATTAGGTTCTATTACATCAACATCATACTCTGATCGATGCCAAATTTGTGAAGGAATCTGAATGAAAATAGACGAGGGTCGTGCGAATCCCGTATTATTGTGTTCCTCTCTCATTTTCCCTTTTACTACGTTGTATTATTCTTCCGCAAAGAATAATATGATAAACGCCACAACACTTACCCCATACATGTCAGGAACGCAGCCTCATAATTCATGGGTACATCAATAGCCTTGTAGCAATTGCCTTTGAAGATAGACCAGCCTTAGATAAAACAATAGAAGGCATTTAGGCAAATTATAAATGATCTCTGTTCTAAGTTTACATTCCTTACACAGTTCTGGGAATGATGGCTCTCTTAATAGGCATTGCTGCAGTCTATATATATCAACTCTATTATGTAACGCCGAGAGATTTGAACGCATTCTTCCGACATTTGTGTTCAGTAAACAAAGTTTTAACGAGTCTTTTGGCAACTTAAAATTTGGCAAAAGCAACCATTGTATCACAAATGATGAACATATTTAATAGTTTTACAATCAGCCTCAAAATAGGCCTCAGTAGTCACCCCCATACATAAAACCATACATAAAAGTATCACAATGTGTGTCTTGAGTGACCACCCTAACTCGTGTGAAGGACTGAAGGCATGTAATGTCATAGTGTGTTTTTGCATTTGAGAGACGAACAATGATGACCAGTGTGTTAGATTGTTTATTTAACTTATTTGTTATCTTTGAACAAAGCGCAGATTTTTTGTTTCACATGACTAAACGGTAAAAACTCTACTCATTACTTAAGCGTTCCAAACAGGATTCAAATTCGTTACCTCCCTTTAAGTATGTTATCAAGCTTTACATTGATGAAACTGCCAAGGCAACAGTTCTGAACAAGCAGTTTCAGTCAGTTGTCAGCCCGAAATCCCCCTTAAGACTTGCTTCCCTCTGCAAAATGAAACTGCAAGACACACCTGGTAGCCCAAATGATCAAACTTTCCCAAATATCGCAGATATTAAGGTAAGCTCAAGTTGATAAGCAACTTCTCACTAATCTAAATCCCCATACGGCCAGTGGTCCTGATAAAATCAACACTATCCAAAGAACTCTCCCCAATCTTCGAGGTTTTATTCCAGAAATGCCTTGTTGAAGGATCACTGCCATCTCAGTGGAAGTCAACAAATGTTTCACCCATCTACAAAAGATGGCGACAGGTCAATCCCCGCCAACTATAGGCCTATCTTATTAACATGTGTTCTGTGTAAGGTACTAGAACGTTATAGTGTCATCCTCTATAGTGAAACACGTTACAAACCATAGCATCCTCTACCACCTACAGCATGGGTTTCGTGAAAAAAAACTTGTAACGTTGATAAATGACTTGGTCACCTCAGTCTACAATAAACAGCAAGTAGATCTTATACTCTTGGATTTCAGCAAGGCTTCCGAAAAGGTTAGCCGTAAGAAAGTACTACTGAAAATGCACAATTACCAAGTCAGGGGTCTATCACTAAAGTGGATTAAGAGTTTCCTAGATAACAGACTCCAATTAGTGGTCCGAAATGGCAACAGCTCAGATGTCTTCCCTGTCTCTTCCGGTCTGTACTAGGACCCCTGCTCTTCTAAGCATACTTAAATGACCTCCCACATAATATCATTTAAAAAGTTCGCCTCTTTGCTGATGATGCTGCAGTCAAGCCTTGTCATCAACAAACCAATCAGCTACCCTTCAAAATGACCTCAAAAGGTTAGAAGATTGGGAGTTGGAGTGGGCCATGGAATCCAACTCCTCCAACTATCCACGCCACCAGAAGAAAACATCCTATTCCCACCCAGTATTACTTTTATGGAGTCATACTTGAGTCTGTTACCTCGGCTAAATACCTTGCCGTAGATATCTCAAATAATCTGTCGTGGGACGACCACATAAACAGCTAACCAAGCATTACGGTTTCTACACAGAAACATAAACTCAAATCAGAACCCCTTAAGTCCATTACCTACCAGACCGTAGTGAGACCCCAGCTAGAATATGGCTCCGAGATATGGTCACCCCATACCCAAACCCTCATAGACCAGATTGAGGGTGTACAGAGATGAGCAGCCCGATGGATACAGTCCGATTTTGAACAAACATAGTGTCACGAATGTGCTCAATTCCCTTAACATACGCAGACTAGATCTTAAGCGTATTGATAACAGATTATCAGTTATGTATAAAATCCAAAATAATGAACTGGCCGCTATTCCAATTGATAGCTACCTAGTTCCCTTATCCCGCAGCGCACGCCACGTCCATTCTTTAAGCTATAAGTTAGTCACAGCAACCAAAGATTATTATAAGGACTCCTTCTTTCCCAGAACTATATTCCACTGGAACCATCTACCCCCGACGTCGTCCTATCCCCTACCCTAGAGCAGCTCAATGCGGCTGTTTGTCACATTGATCACGTCTCTCCCTTGTATTACTGCTAACTGTCTTAACATTTTAATATTTTAACTAAACCTAGTTTTGCTTTTAAATTTCTGGTAATATTTCATGTTATACTTCAGTCACCTCCTAATTAGCTGACGCTCAAATGTCTACGTCCCCGCGAGGGGTCGGACATCAATGGAAGACAGATAGGGCTCATTCATTTCACTGATATCATCTTTAAACTTTGCGTACTCTGGTACGAACTTTTGAAAATGATAATGAAACTTGTAATCTACAAATGTATTGACATGTGATTTTTGTTTAAATATCAACTGGAAAAAAGGTCTCTACCTTCTGGGCACTCAAATGTTATCTCTCCATATTCTTCTGTTTGCTTGTAACCGTCTGCGGCTATCTGTAAATGAAAGCAAACTGTTAACACGCAACCTTTACATCATTTGATAAAGCTTACGTTAACAAACTCGGACCAATTCTGCTTTTACTTTGTTATGCATTTAGAGCCAAACCCGTGTTAAAGACCGTCTGAACTAACGACCATGCTGCAATTAAGGACAGATCAAAACAGTGATTAAATGAGCGTTCAATTCAATACAAAGCTGCATCCCTTCAAATATGATAATTATATAATACAATGCAAGACGAAACAGTATGCAGACATAAAAGACGCCGCCAAAGATGTTTTTCCATTTGAATAGCTCTCCGTAAAGTGATTAAATAGTTTTTCATACATTATTATCTACTTGAAATGACCGAATGTTTTGCAGGAGATGCATAGACGGAATCGTTCATGATCATTTGAAATATAACACAAACAGCATATTAACTAGTATCCCTTTGTATCGCACAGAAGCAGTTTTAACTTCATTTATTCATAAAATATAACTTTACGTCACACTAACATACATTACTTTTGAAATTATTTCAAGTTATATAAAGTATCTATTAACAAAAATCAAAACATTTCCGCTGAGCTGCGCTTTCCGCAGGACCGCAACAAGACCTTAATGTGAGTCGCATTTTAAACATGTCCGACAGTCAGAGAATGAATTTCTTTTAACGAAATTTATATTTCTCTTTATTTATAAGAACGGAAAAGGTGTTTCTTTATCAAAAAAAACTGATATGAATTAAACAAATCATACAAAATATAACACTTGGGATTATTTTTATTGAATTTATACAATTGTAAGCACTAATTTACATTTCATCTTGTCATTTTATTTAACTTATTGCATGTATTAAGGAGTTTAGTTTGCGGACATGGTTTTGATTTACTTATCTTTTCTTGAAATTTGTGTACAAATCAAAGTTCATGTCCTTGATGCCTCGAATGTAGAAACATTACGTGTTAAATTTTTATTTTTTACGAAGCTATTCATAGACTCGCGTCCATGGATCAAATTTATTTTGCATTCCAAATACTCGACGCCACCTACTGGCGGCGTTAAATTAGGTATTTTACACATTCCCTACCCACTCTTGAACAAGCTAGTAACATTGCCCAACCGGGCTTAGAAGCTTAATCAAGCTTTTATTGCCTGAGAGACAGTCTAATATAATTTACTTATATCTACATTTAAAAATCATGACAGCAAAAATTTTCAGTGTTGGTAAAACAAACTAAAACATAAAATGGTTTTACAGGGACGGCTCAACGACGATCCGTCTAACCTAACTGTACCTTGTGTTGTGTTTTTTCTGTACTAGCAAAGGTGCATGTTCAGAGATGGTAAATTATTTATGTTCGTTTGAGAGAATCGAATTAGAGCATAATGTTACTTAAATGTACATAATTTACCTTTCACAAGGGGCCTGTCTTGTAATATTCTAAGCCTGCAAGTGCACACTTGCTTTCCAAATATCTTTAATTTACTAAAATTACTGAGGAAGAATTTGGTTTTGTCTTTAAATACAACGTTTATTTGATGATGCAAACCCAACCACTATATGTCTAATCCGAGATAAGCAGGGGCGGATTTCCTCTGCGAAAACTAGATTTAAACAAACAAAATACAGTATAGATAAGGCCAATGCTATATTTTCTGTAGGTTCAGCACTGATTCATACGTTTTAAAATGTCTTAATAAAGTTGTTTTTAACACAAATTCAACACATCCTGCAAGAAATGTTCCAAAAATCATATTTGCTAAAACAGACGTCGTATAAGTATACATATATACATGTTGGTTGCGCTTGTGTATAAAGTATACTTCTTACGGTTGTAAGAGGACACTTTAACAGCAAAACTCATACTGTATCTATAAGGTAGACATGAATCCGATACCGTTTTCTACTTCGTGGTTTTATGGGGGCTTAGTCAACACAGCTTAACGTGAATTTTGCACATAGATAACGGGTGTATCATTCTGGTCTAATAGATTCATGTTTAAAGAAATTATCAAGGTTTTTCTATATATGGTAGTCAATTCAGGGCCAATAATGTTTTCACTACGTAATATAACCAGACATATTTTACATATTCATTTCAAGTTTCTTGCGACGCAACAACAATAATTTGTTCCGTTTATTTTCGCTTATTTACGCTATTAGAAAACAAAAGTCTTCTAATTTTCATTTTTTCAAGTGGATGTATTCAATTTACTACCCCAGGTGATAAGTATCTATCTCATGTTTTTATTAATTTTGAAATGAATTGACAATTCAGTTTTACTTTTGGTTTACAGTCTGTTCATCTGTTCGAACACTTTATTTGTAGCATAACTTAAACTTTTTTTAGAATTTTGTCCATAATTTTGTAACAAAGTGTTGTACATCCAATGAATTCTCAAGAGATACTAAAGAAAGTATCATAATATTGTATTGACTCAAAGTTCAATTTCAAATAAGTGGCGTTAAAGTCTCGAGATGCGTTATTCGACCTTACCTTGTGTCAAAATGCGCAGTAAATGTTTAGAATTTTCGATTAGTGTAGTGTCTGAATATTAATGAATAGACCTCACACAGGTTTTTAGCTCACCTGAGCTGGCTCAGGGTGAGCTATTAGGATCGATGAATGTCCGTCGTCCGTCGTCCGTCCACACTTAGTTCGTTAACACTCTAGTAGTCACATTTTTGCCTCAATTGTCACGAAACTTGGTTAGGATGTTTGTCCCAGTAATTACTCGGACGAGTTCGAATATGGGTCATCTCTGATGAAAAACTAGGTCACATGACCCAAAAATAGAAAAATCTTGTTAAGGCTCTAGAGGCTACTGTTTCAGTCCAAATATCCTGGCAATTTGTCAGAAAAGTTGTTTGGTTGATTTCTAGCTAAAGTTTTAGGGTCACCTGGGGTCAAAAACTAGGTCACACAGCCCAAATATGGAAAAACCTTGTTAACACTCTAGAGGTAACATTTTCAGCTCAAATATCCTGGAAATTTGTCAGAAAGGTTGTTAAGATGATTTCTAGCTCAAGTTCGAATATGGGTTATCTGGGGTCAAAAACTAGGTCACACAGCCTGAATATGGAAAAACCTTGTTAAAACTCTAGAGGTTACATTTTCAGCCCAAATATCCTGGAAATGTGTCAGAAAGGTTGTTTCGATGATTTCTAGCCCAAGTTCGAATATGGGTCATCTGGGGTCAAAAACTAGGTCACAGAGCCCAAATATGGAAAAACCTTGTTAACACTCTAGATGTTACATTTTCAGCCCAGATATCCGTGAAATTTGTCAGAAAGGTTGTTTCGATGATTTCTTGCTCAAGTTCGAATATGGGTCATCTGCGGTCAAAAACTAGGTCACAGAGCCCAAATGTGGAAAAACCTTGTTAACACTCTAGAGGTTACATTTTCAGCCCAAATATCCTGGAAATTTATCAGAAAGGTTGTTTTGACATTTGATACGATGTATCAATTGAACCTTTAATACCGGTTTCGATTTTTATTATATACTTTCATATTGCCCCGTTCACTTTGCCTTAGAGAGTTCGTTCAGTATTCTACGGTACTGCACGTTGGTAAGGAATGATACTGAACGTTGGCAAGGGAGGGCGGTCCTAGCGATCAGCTGTACGGACTATTTTATTTGTTTGCAAACATCGTTTTAATGAGGTTTATATGTCGAAGTTTGATATTTTTTTTACAATTAAATAAACTATGGTTTTAAAATAAAAGAGAAACTATTCATTTTCAAGTAGACGTAAAAGAGTTCCATTTTTAAAAAGGTTCGAATTTTTTAGAGCACACAATACCAGTTTTGGTTACGAAAGTTACTGGTACGTATTTCAGCCAAGTATTGATAAACAAAAGGAATGATGTTTTGCATGTAGTCATAAGAAAGAGAAAACATTTTTAGGAACGTACATCAAGTTGATGTATTCACATTTCAAATCACAAACCTGCATTTGTAGGAAAAGTCTTGCGTTTTTCAAAACAAGATGGCGGACGGCAACTGAAATTTCTTACCATATAATTGACATCAACGTCCTTCCGTTTAAATGACGTCACGTATAAACAACAATATTGAATCGAGTCTATTAATACGCAATGAAGAAAATGCACATGGTAAAATAGTACGCTAGTTGTCTGAGAAATTTCAAGATTCATTTATTGTTTTTTGCTAACAGAATGTCATTTTGTTCATATTCAATATGAAAGTATATAATAAAAAGGTTATTGAACTTGTATGGAGAAATATTACTTGGAACTCGTTGATTTGGCGGGAACAACCCGCAAGCTCGTTGTTCCCGCCAAATCAACTCGTTCAAAGTAATATTTCACCATACAAGTTCAATAACCTATATTATCGCATACCAGTACTCAGCCCTAGTCTTGCACACATTAACCAGGTCCGTAACAACTTTGTTAAAAGCAGTTGTACTCGGGTGAGCGATAAAGGGCCATCATGGCCCTCTTGTTTACTTAATGCGTAACGTGATAAAAAGCGAGAGAGAACTATATCTAAGTATTACGCCGCCTTGGGCGAGGCGTAATACAAAAGAGCGGTACTTTTTTTTCGCCGTATCGAAGCGTTGAAAACACTATTACTTTCGTTTTTAAAATTATATATTTGTACTTTATATAGCATATTATGATAAAATTTATATTATGATAAAAAATTTTCACGTAATATTTCATGATCTGAACATCTCATATACACAGTGTACGCCCTCCAATTACGACGTTGAAAGCAGTTTAAAATCAAAACGCGTGATTTTATGCAGGGTAGGTATTTGTGAATGCTTTTGTCATTTCAGTTGTCTTTGTGAGAAACTGCTTTTATTATATAATAAATATAATATTATAACTTAATCCGAATCCGATATGGATACCGAAATACGAGGAGACGATGTTTCAAAGTGGTCGTCTCAACGCATATTTTATCAATAAGGACAAACTATCAATGTACAAATGTATGTGGTTTTTGGCCTGGGGACTGAAAGTCCCTAGGCCTAAGTTAGTATACCACATTTCAAACACTGCAAGAAATTTAACTGTGCTATGTGCGAATAACAACTGTAAACATGCGCTATGCGAAAGTTTTAGAAATTAATGCGCTGTTAGCTGATTACGGAAGATAATCATATGCATATCACGGAAAAGTACGGATATTTACGGAAATTTACGAAAACGTACGAAGCTCGATATAAGTATTTGTAGTTTGATTTTCAAGTTTCCGATGTTATTTCATTGACAACTTTGTTATTTACGAACGATTACATATATATTTACCTAAAAATAAATGTCTCTAAAAAAAGATATAATTTACGTACATTCCCGAGAAGGAACTCACGTGATCAAAATCACCCGCCATTTATCGAGGACGCTGCATGTCGAGGCCCAGTGAACGGTTTCACCGATTACAACTACAAGGTAACCCAGAATCATTTTTGGTTTTCTCTGTTATACACATTGTACAGTACTGTATTTATATTTCATTGCTGGTATTGCTTTGTTTATTTCTGTTTCAAGGACTTGTCCTTGGTACACAATAATTTTCAGTCCACATCATCAGACCATATCGCTTGAAGTTGTACAAAGCGCAGATCGAATTATTTATTGGCTTAAACATTTTATAATGTTGACTATGTGATTAATTTTCATTTAACGTACGTTTTATAATAAAACAAACTTCCCTTATTTGTGAATCATTCATTCTGTATCATATATTGAATTTCGTCCTCTGCACATTTCGACCCGCGCTTTAGGTAAGATTCGGCGCAAAACATGAAGGTCAAAAGTTGTTTTTCGGGGAGTTAACCTATAGCCCCCAGGCCTTCAGCGCTCACAGCGCTTTGATTCCGAATAACTTAAGACGACACAATAAAAATGACGTATTGAAAATGACGCTACAATATTATTTCTACATGTTTTGTACAATATATGTTTTGATAATGGTATAGTGCCTTCGATGTGGAATAAGTGTTTTATTAACCCAATACCAAAGTGTACAACAGCTGATCCCAGAAACCCTATGTCATACAGAGGAATATCTTTAGCTTGCACGATGTATAAGGTATCTTGGGTTGAGTCTAATAGTATTTTACTGGATGAACAAAATGGTTTCCGAAAGAAAAGAAGTATATAGGATCATATTTCATCTCTTGTAAATTTGATTGAAACACGTAAAACATTGAAGCAGTCAACATTTGCTGCTTTTAATGATTTTCGTAAAGCCTACGAGTTCATTAACAGATCTAAATTATGGAACAGGCTCAGCAGCACAGGTCTTTCCGGTAAAATGTTAAAAGCTGTAAAATCTCTATATTCATCTGTGGCCTCTTGTGTCATAATAAATTCCTTCAAAACGGAATTGTTCGATGTACAATGTGGATTAAGACAAGGCTGTGTGTTATCTCCCTTGCTATTCAATTTATACATAAATGATCTAGCAAATTATTTAAAATCGTTTGAAGTATGTATTCATATTGATAAACGAGATAGTTTGTATACTTCTTTATGCCGATGATGTAAGTTACTTTTGCTACAGTCTGAGAAAAGTGTACAATGTTTCTGTTCCACTAACAAATTATTCCTTTCAGTCAAAGAGACATACTATATATAATTCATTAAAAAAAGATAAAACAGTATGTAAGCTTAAGTTTTACTGACAAATAGTTGGTGGTCTGAATGAAAATCATTACTAAAGAATATCTGCATTCTATTCCATAAATTTCTTAACAAAACATTTAATTTTGATTTAAAAAATGTAACTGTCACGTATTTATCTAAAGTGAGAATTAGTTTTCTGCAATTAAAATGTGTTCACATTATCAAATCTGGCTAAATATGCATAAGACATCAAATGTCATATATTGAATTAAATGCTTTTTGTGTTAAAAAATCACTTTTATTTTTGAATAATAAACTAATTTCTTAAGAAAACAAAAACAGCAGAAAATAAGTAATAAACCAATTAATCTAGTCTTTAAGCTGCTGATTATTACCAATCAGTCAATCAGCTGTTTACCAATCAACACCCACGTGTCATTAATTAGATTATGTGTATTGCTAATCAACACCTATAATCCGAATGTATGTACTATGTTATGCATGTGTATCATCAAAGTTTCAAGTGATGATCAATACAGTTATTGCATTAAAGACATTTAAAATCTCTTAAGCATATCTTGCTAGGCTTGACACCTTGAACACATTTTTTTCATTTGCAGAACACTAATTCTGTTTTACTATGTAAAAATAATATAATATTAATATAACTTATGAATTTTATATATGGGAAAAAGTTGCAAATCTTTCACAATAAGAGATATTATATATTGTATTCAATTTACTATATAATAATATAACAATAATTTTTGAATATTGTTGTCATGGTTGTGAATCTCTTATTCATAGAGTTTGTTGAATATCTACTTTAATAGAAAGGTCATTTCTATGACTTACATTTTGATTTCTTGACGTGTATAGGCCTTCTTTTTTAAGAATAAGTTGTTCCTACAAGATCTAGTGCTTTCAATAGAAAGTACATGTATATATTTATTTATTTCTTTGTGTGTTTCATTCCATGTGTTTGATTATTGTGAGAATATAAATGAATTAATTTATTTTTATTTATAAATCAGAGAACAAATACTTAAATAATATTAATTTTATTGGAAATGACATACTTTCCTCATTGCGGCAACTAAGTTTAATAAGCCTTGAAAAAATTGTAACTATACAATAAATCTAATCAATTTTAATTTAATTTAATTAACATAACTTCAATTTACCAATTAAATACAATGCAAAAATATTTCCTTACTTTCAATCTATGTTGAATAAATGCAGGAGTTTAACAAATCAGTCTGTACTAAAATGCTCTGAAATATTACAATAAACATGCAAAGTCAAATTGAGATTGAAAATTGCATATATCAAAGTAAAATATTGAACATTTTCTAAATAAACTTTAGAAAATTATCTTAAATCTATGTCACAAAGTACCACTGTGATAGTGTTTCACACCTTCACACAATCTATATTGTCTGCGTTTTTCAACACCCTTCTTTGTCTATATTATCTGCATAAGAGAAAATCATTCTTTACCTATGTTATCTGCTGTCCTATTTCTATGTCATCTGCAATTTATACCGTTCCCACTTAAAGTGACACTGCGCATATTACTGCACAAAGTGTATTTTTGGTGACAGTTTTATAAAAGCAATTTTTGGTTGCTGTGCATTTAAATGTGTTATTAATGATTATGCCGCATTAGTAGTTGGTGCTTTAGATCGGACTGATAAAATGATAGTTGAGTGTGTCGTTGTTGATGTTGGTAGAAATTTCGGCAGTGGAAGGGAAGCAACTCCTGCATGCTGCTGTTCTTTTCTTAAATTGACTCTCCCAGTTAAATAAGAAAATCAATATTTTGAAAGTTATTTTTTCATACTGGTAGCGGGAAAAGTTTGGTGTATTGGGTTAAAAGTTATTGTTTCCTCTACACTTTTGTACACACACCATTTTCAGCTGGATTTTTACTTGAAAAAAAATGCGCATAATGTCACTTTAAGGGAACGTCTAACGCTACCTTTCAATATTTTTGAATATCTCAGAAACTGTACCAGATTTCTTAACCAAATGTTCACAACATGTGGACTGTTGTATTTCACCGCTAGTGAACTAATAACTAATTTACCGCACGTGTAATGTACGCTACCCTCGGGATCGAAAGTCGCAAAAATGAACAACGCATTTCACAGGTTTAAAATTAATGTTTTATTTTGTTATTCCATCTCTACATTGTTTAACAATAGTAAATTCATAAAATATTAGAAATAAAATAACAAACTTACATTCCTTTAAACAACGGCAACAATATCACAAAGCGCAAACCAAAAAAGCTGCAAACATTTCACATATTTGTAAATCGCCAAACTATTTTAAGAACACAGGAACATAAATCCTTATAAAAAAAACAAAAAAACATTTCATGGTTTATAAACTGTACTTCAATAACACCAGCCCTTTTGTTCAATATCTGGTATGGCCACCATCACAGGGGGTCGAACCATACCCCACCCACCTTCTATTACATATATAATACCCCACCCACCTTCTATTACATATGTAATAGAAGGTGGGTGGGGTATGGTTCGACCCCCAGTGGCCACCATCGGCATCGATAACGGCCCTGCACCGGCTGCGCATGGACGCTACATACTGCATACAAGTGTGCTGAGGAACCCGATTACATTTTTCCACCACAAAATTGTCGCAGTTGTCCCGAGTTGACCGGCCTTTTTGCTCTGACGGCATGTCTAATAACATCCCAAATGTGCTCAACATGGTTGAGGTCGGGTGAACACAATTAAGTCCGAGATAAAATGAAATGTGACCGCAGCAGTGAGTTTTATACGTTCATTGCGTCCAAATAACAAATTGCGAAAATGGCAATTTTGCGACTTTCGATTTCGGGGGTTATTATCTTTGAGAGAGTGTAGTATAATAACCAAAACGTCGTTTGCAATAAAAATTGTACAAAGTTTGTCGAATATACTATTTATTATTCGTGTGAAGTTTGAAGTAAATTCTTACATTAGTTTTCAAAATACAATGTAATGAATAAAGACTAAAGGTAGCGTTAGAAGGTCCCTTAAGTGTAGTTCTATTGGCAGATAATGAGCACGATTACAAATTTTGATAAATGCCTTACATGATTGGTGTTGCCTTCATGATATGTCAATAAATACAGAAAAAAATATTTTTATGCACTTCCGCTCTGTATCTAAAGCTAGGTCTGAGTATACTTTTAAATGCGATCCAAATTCGTTGAGTATTGTAGATAAGTACAAATACTTAGGTATGGTTCTGCAGGAACATTTGGATTTTAACGTAACAGCCAAAATGGTAGCACAAAGTGCTAGTCGGGCATTGGGTTTGCTTATTTCTAAATGCAAACTTCTTGTGAGTACCTCACAATGTTTTCACTAAATTGTATGATTATGTTGTTTGGCCTGTAATTGCATATGGTTCTTTAGTATGGGGTTACAAATCGTTTACATGCATTAATGCAGTCCATATAATCGTGCCATGAGATTTTATCTGGGTGTTGGCAAGTATACTCCAAATGCAGCCATCTGTGGGGAAATGGGATGGGTACCACCAATCGTACGTCAGTGGAAAACAGTTACCAATTGTCTTTCCCAGACAAACAACACTAGACTGAATAAACGTATCGCAATATGGGCTAATTCTAAGTCATTGCATTGTAAAAACTGGTTTCATTTTGTAAAGAAAAAAATTATGGAATTAGATTTGTTTTTCGATCATGACTTATCTGTGCCTTTACACAAACAGTCATTCGTTGACAATGTTGCAGAACGTGTTATGAACTTGTATCTGTCCGATTGGTCTGCCACAATAAACAATGTTATAGGTACTTCCGGTCAGGGTCGAAATAAGCTTCAAACCTACCGTACTTTTAAGCAACAGTAAAACTGAGGAATATTGCAAGTTAATTTTGCTCCCTAAACACGGATCAGCATTTTGTAAATTTAGATATGGGGTCGCTCCTATACGTATAGAAACTGGAAGATTTGAAAACCTGAGGTTAGAGGATCGTGTATGCCCGTTATGTAACATAGTTGAGGATGAGTTACATGTTTTGTTAGATTGTGCTGTTTATTGTGATATGAGAGCAGAATTATTCGCTAAGGCGATAGTAGTTGAGCCGAATTTTTCAAATTCCAGTAAGACTGACCAGCTCAGTTTCCTGTTTTCTAGTCAATCATTAATTAGACTCTGTGCAAAAACCTGTTTTAATATCCTTAAACGTCGTAGTTTCTATCTTTGTAAATAATATACATGTATTACTCTATTCGTATATACTCTCTTAAGACACTTAAATTTTACACAATAACTGTTTTATGTAGATATTTGTCTCGTGTCTTAGATTGACTATACTTTGTTGTCTTTTAATTAAGTTTAGGTAATCATTGCTAATCAGTTGATCTGATATAGGCTGATATTTGATTTTTTAAGGCATTTTTTTTCATGCGCAGTGGTGCAGTTTTCCTTTTCAGTTTTTTACCTAAAACCTTTTATGGCATATCTTAGTCTTGGATTAGCGATGGTTATCCAACTTTTACCTTGTATAATATGTTGTAGTAATTGTGATATTTGTTGTGCAAATAGAATATGAAGTCTCATATAATTCTTACTAAGAATGGCCATTTACATGTTAACGTATGTTGGTTTGTTTATGTATGTTTTATATGTATACATGTGATGGATGAGACATTAATAAATAAATAAATAAATAAATAACAGTATAAGTTAGTGTTTATTAAGTCAAATTTTAACACGGGTACACCGCATACATACCTCGACCGAAGGTGGTGAACCTAATAAGCACGTATATAATCAAACAAACAAACACATTTTAACAAATAAGAAACGTTTTTCTTTACATGTGACTGATAGAGGGAACTTTCCCAGCTCACTATACAGGCAGCAGTTAGAGTCTGAGATTTCACTTCGAGTATATACTTACAAAATCTAATATGTAATTTATCGAGACACCCCAAACTTAATATTAGTATCTAACTGTTCAATCCTAACAGTGTTATAACGTTCCTCATGACTAAATGTGGCACGGGAGTCCTGCTTTTTCAAAACATCTATAACATTTGACATTTGAGAAAGGGAGAAAAAACCAAAACAAATAAGAAATAATACATTAGAAATAGTTCAATATTTGGTATAACATTAATTCCAATTTAAACGAATTTCACTCATTTAGACTAGATTTCTATCTAGATTCAATAGAGTTCAGATATGAAATCGATCTAAAATCTTACCAAGGTCAATTCCTTTTGAAATAATATATAAATATTATTTTGCTAAGATTTTAACTGACAATACTGTGAAGTACGTCTTAGTTCAAACACAATAGAAGAAGACGTGTCCAGAAGAAAGAATTGTTATATATTGATATCTAATAAATGTTCCCGGATATAGAGATGCAAAAAAAAAACAACAAAACGATCGCGAACAAATGGCATCATTTTTCTTTATTTTTGGATGTATATCCGACAATAGTAAGCATATTTATATTTTGTTACATTGTACAACTGCGGAATTTAAGCAGCTGTTGGAGGTTGTACCTATTCAAATCAAAAGACTGAAAGTGCTGGAGGATCGATTGTCTCTGAACAACACAGACTGTACACATACATGTGTAAATGTCAGGACATTTCTGAACTGAAAATTCAAAGTTTGCACAACTTTTAATGTCATTCAAAAGTTATGGGATTTTCCTATAGGGTTGATTGTATTGTGTCAATAAAACAAAATAAATTCCTATCCTAAATTGCAGGCAAAAACTGAACAATGAGCAAGATCAAAGAAGACACAGAGTAAATTAATAACTGAACAAGAAAAACAGTGATACAAAGTATCACAGCGGGCCCACAAACAAAACTGACTTGTAAATATTCTAGAAATTGGTGATGATTGATGCTGAGGCATGGCCCCAAAAGAACTCATGGAAACCAATTCTGGTTGTACAAGCAAAACCTGACACGACTACTGACTGAACTTTACTGTTATCGAATAATATGTATACAGTATGTCTTATTAACATTATGCTTTAAGTTTGACATGAATGAAACTTTCTATGATTATTTGCTGTAAAACATTTAAAATGGTTTAAAGTCTTAAAATGATAAGTAAAATAGAAGAAAAATGTAAAAAATAAATAAATATTGTATTAGATGGGTTTCGAACTCGCGTCCGCTACAGTAAGTCAACGCAGATTCAATTTCCAACATCTCTACCAACTGCCCTACGTCCGCCGACTATAAACTTCTTCGTAAAAAACCAGTTCTTATCAATTTTTATGTCCAAGTCGTTCGTTCGCGCATTAATAGTGTTTACGATAAATTACAAATTTAAAGAACAATAACGAAATAATATTATTCTATTCTGAAATGTTTTTAAATTATTTAGATCTATTACTATATAATTTTGAAAACAGAAAACGGTATAATGCCTAACAACTGTATATATGGAACTACTTGTTTGTATGTTGTGCGTTCGGCCGTAAGGCCGCTATGCTCTGTTAACATTGGCTCGATTTTAACAATCGATCCAAAAAGACACTTACAGCCTTAAGGTAGTATGCGACCTTTGTCCGACGTCAGACGTCAAAAAGCGAGTTTTCTCCGATTGTTATGAAATTTTGCCTATTGGTACTAAAACGTATTGCACGCATTGTGATCGTTTTAATTTTTCCATTTTTCATTTCGTTTCCTAGCAACGCGACGTCGAATGCCGGTGGTATAAAATCGACGTTTTACATGCATACCTGGTTCAAATATGACCCTAGTGAAATTTTAATAGCACCATATGCTAGCTCTCCACCTGGGGAATACATACATATAAAGTTTTAGATGCTTTATCTGTCAATTCTTCCAGCGCGAAACGTTTAATACTGAAAATCCGCCCATTTCTTCGCCCGAAATTGTGACTCCTTACTCACTTTAAGGTTAGTTTTGGTCAACGGAACGAGATTGAATCAACAAACGATTCACACGGTGATTTAACGTAGATCCTAGTAAATAACATCACAAATTCAAAATGGGGGGTCTTCGGTGATTTTTTTGCACACAATTGCAATCAAGTAAAGTTGGGACCTCAAGAAAAATAATGACGTCGCCTGACGTCATTCTGTGATTTTGGCGCCATACGTGATTTTAAGGTTTTTACACAAAGACGAACGTTGGAACAGTCATCCTTTGATACGCAAAAGTAGGATAATCACTATGGAGTAAATAAAAAACAGATAGCTATACCTATAATTTACATAATCAAATTGAAACGTCTATTTTATATATATGCACTGGTAATATTTGCTGTTACTGCAAATGTGTTTTGTTAGTTTTGCATTAAAAAGCTATCCCTAAAACAAAATACTTTAATTAGCTTATTTCTGCGCCAAATGACAGTTGAAAGAAATGACGTTAATTACATCATTTGTTATGATTTGCCGTTGTACATGAAGCAGACAACAATCGGACGCAGACGAGAAGGCCAGTTGAAATGGTTGGATAAATTTTGAGAAAAAATCATGTTCTTGTAGAAGAAAACATCGGGCCAATTGGTGATAATCAAGGTAGCTGTAATGGTCAAAGCAAAAGAGTGACAGGTTAGTTTATATTTGACATATGGTACTTTTATATTTTCCCGATAATCGACTAGACGCGGTTTTTACACTAATTAAACAAAGAAGGGAAATATCGGTTTAATCCATATATATCAAAACGCGTTTAATTAATCATTAATAATTTTTGCTTCGGTCAGACAAATAAATATTATTTTTTCTCTTGAAAATGGTGTAAATTTTAAAAAGATTAATTTGGTCTTTCGCCTACCTTTTTTAATTCAAAAAAGTAACACCGCATTTTCCGTATGAAATGTTAAGGCTTGCATGACTTTTAGTCAATTTGTTGGGTCATTTGTCTCAGTAGTTTGACCCATATAAAGAACATCGTTTAAAAGATCGTTTTTGCTTCAGTGATATCGGCAAGGGAATTATATCAACTACAAATTGGTGTAAAAAGAAATAAAATATTTATAGGATTTCGCTTATCTTTGCACTATTTTTGATAAGCACAGTCACTAAAAAGTGTAATCGTAATATAGATCGGGTGCGTCCGTAGTTTTCACGGAAGTTGACGAATTATATCGTATTAAAATCGTGGTGATTTTGTACGTCTTGTTGCTTTAAAACGTAAGGATGACATAATGATATAAAGAGGAAAAAAGTGAATGATGATTGTACCGATTTAAATGTTAGCTCGGTACCCTTTATCCATGACATGAGTAAATTGAATGAGTACATTAAAAGGACTGCATTTGGTTAAAGTTAGATATGTATGGTAGCAAATTGACTTATTTTGAAACTTGTTTTAACTCAACGTAAACAGGCAGATGTAACACCTGTGAAAACAATAGAATTTGTGAATCATTTTGACACATTTTCACGGGAAATAGTTCTACATTTTAAATCATAGACTGGTGTAATGTCACACAAACACACATGCGTATGTCACTTTCAAATTGTGACGCTTATTTTATACAAAAAATTTATGTTCAGAGTCTTTACGTCCGGGTAGATCTCAACTGTCATAAATGAGATATTGGTTTTTTTTCGCTATTTGTGCACATTTTGACAATTGCCGACAATAAATGTATGCGCTTGTAGTCGGTTTTGCAGACATTAAATTGTAATCTAATATGCAGTCTGCACAATGAGGGATTTAAAGGATGGTTTTAGATATTTATCTTCATGCAGAAAAAACCTCAAACAATCATCAGGATTAAATAACTGTATTTAATATGAAGAAACCGCCATACGCTAATGTGAAAGAAACCTGACCAAACTTTAAATTGATGAAAGTTTAAAATCTATCACGACATTTATTTGTGTATGATGATAAAATTTCAATAGAAAAAGCTGGGACGAATTATTGCTCCAGGAAAAAGGCAACTCGACACTTTAGTAGCATAGTTGAATTAAAAGCAGTTTAGTCCGCTCTAAATACTAGTAAATACGAGTACATGTAACATCTTATCTTACTTTGTATTCACTTCTTATGAGCTTACCTAATACTTTAACACATTGACTTCTGTCAACGATTCTTATAATTATTTACATTTACTCCATCATGTCACAGGTAGTCATTTAATCTTGTAACAGTTTAACATTATTCACGCTATTCACTGTGTCTTGGCAAGTGCCATATCAGATGAAACGAACAAACAAGAGGGCCAAGATGGCCCTATATTGCTCTCCATGCTACCATTGGCTATAATACAAGGTCATCAATAGCAGAAAGGGTCAATTTTGACGTAGGGGTCATGATTTGAACATTCTTGGTAGAGGTGATTTCAGAGATTTTCCTGTACAAGCCTATGAAAAATCAAGAGACTCCCGAGGAGTGGAGTCAATTTTGACCCAGGGGTCATGATTTGAACAATCTCAATCTTGGTAAACGTCCACTAGGCAATGCCACGTGCTAGATATCTAAGCTCTAGGTCTTGTGGTTTCAGAGTAGAAGGTTGAAATAAATCCCATATATAAGCCTCTGTAAAGGGCGGGGTCAATTTTGGCTCGGGGATCATAATTTGAACAATCTTAGTAGAGATCCACTAGGCAATGCCACGTGCTAACTGTCTAAGCTCATAGGCCTTGTGGTTTCAGAGAATATTTTTTAAGTTTTTCTTACATATTTCAAAATAATACCCGACACTTAAGTGTTTCGTTCTAGCTTCTACGCATATGAAAATGCTATACCGCGTTTATCTCTATCCTGTAGATTTTACGCACGTGTAACGTTGGCGTCAGGCGCACGGGAAACAGTACTGTGACTAATTAAACGACAGTACTATCCACCTTGTAAGTTGAGACATTCATCCTGTAAATAACAAATTTTCAAAGATGACGCACACATTCTGTATATCGTGATGTTTGTTTTATCACGGCGAACAGGAATATGAAATCAATGACATCGACTTTGTATATGCATAATGAAAACTTCGTTATTTCAATGTTTCACATTTAAATGATAGATATGTACATGTACTACATTTTAAGATAATTTATTGCTTTAAGGATATAAAAAAACATCAAAAGACTTTTAATCGCGCGAAAAAAAAAAAAAAAAGAAAAACGTGAAAGTGTGACTGTCATTGTTATCCAAATTGGTGGTACCGCGTATGATTTATGTTGTGAAACTTCATTTAAATACATAAAATACGGATGCTTTAATATATGATTCAATGTTATAAAATTAATTGAACAATTTATAGATTAATAGCTTATTATCTCGCGTAGTTTGTCGGCATGATCCTGTTGACAATTTATTACACGAATAGCACTGCATTGGGTGTATTTAACAAAAGTTAGTAAAATGCTAAGGTAAATTTATGAAATAAAAATACTCCCCCCCTTAAACTGATAAATCTATAATAGCTCCATAGCTCAAACAGGATTTATTATATTCCTGGCTCAAATAAGTGTTGCTTCATTTCACTGTTATCACGTTGTTTTTTAAACATAATAGCACAAAAGGATAGCTGGGATGAATGCAAAAAGTTAAAGATTTCTATTTTAGCATAATACGTGGTACATGTACATCATAATATCTCCGGGCTAATATTACGCAGGCAAATATCGATTTTTACTAGGGATGGCAACGGGTACCCGGTTAACCGGTTACTCGATCGAACGTCCGAGTACTCGGTTAGCAAAACGTTAATCGAGTACTCGAAAAAAAAGATAAATAAAAATTGCAAAAATCACCTCATACATAAAGTCATAAATCATCGCTATTTGATTCCTCCAGTTAACAGTCTTAACTTGTCATTATTCTAATTCCGGATCGTTATCCAAACATGCCAGGTAATGTGCGAAAATTATATTGTTTAATCCGCTACATGCAATATACGAGTTGACAGTTTGACATGCGGGTATTGCTATGATTCTATCTCGCTTATGATCTTAACCAAATAGTATAGACGTACGATATTTGGTTTCACAGTCTGTTTAAAATAAAGTGTATGATAGCAAAATTACACTGTCTTTTTCGGAGTCTGCTGGTCAAAATTTCAAGATAGGATACTCATATTTTCTCATTTAAAATAGCATGTTGTATAATTCAGTGCCCCATAAGGCTACCCCAAAGTCCACATTCTTATATCCCATTTTTTGTGTTTTAATAATAACTGAATTGTACAACATGTAGAAAGTTTGATGAAACATAATGATTTTGTACATAAGAAAGGGGTAAATCATTATGTGAATTCATTCAGTTAAAGGTTAAGGTAGGACTAGGAAACTAGGTCATTCACAAGTAGGATCTCATTGGTCAATGTGGTGACCTACATTTTAAGAACCAATCAAAATAAAAGCATGTAAATAAGATTGCAATCTGCCAATCTTCTGATAAGATCTCCTATTTTCGACAACATATAGTTAGGTATTTAGATAGGGGCATGAACAGGAGAACATGCCGGGTCGTACCGACTATACCTCGAACGAGGATGGTGGACCTAATAAGCACAATTACAAACAAACAAACAAAATTACACTGTGTCACCTTAAACTGTCTATGCGGGACTTGTAATTTGAAGTCTTAATAACTTAATGAGCTAATTATGCCGGTAGTTTAACACATGTGTGGAGAAAAGATAGTTATTACGAATCAGCAGAAAAATGTTACTCATTTTTCCTTAATCGTATATATAGAATTAAGTGGTCTTTCAAAGTCTCTTTTCAAAATATCTCAATAATCTGCATACTTGTCTGTATTATGAGTCAAATTTGAAATTTACCTCCGTCGTAATCGTCTGCCTGGAAGTATTTCAAACGGTTCAAAATAAAGTCAAAGATAGTCCATTTCTCTATCATATGTCGAGTGAATGATCGTTTTCCGAGTACTCGAGTACTTGATCGGAAGAAGGACCGAGTACTCGAATATCAAATTTGATACTCGTTGCCATCCCTAATTTTTACTGATTGATCAGCGGTTTTATTAGTTACTGACTTACTATTAACTTCAATCATTTAGTGACATTTATTTCATTTTGTAACCACTATGCTTGTTTAAATTCTGAGCCGCTGATACATTGATTATGCTATCCTCATTGTAGTATATGTTAATGAAATGAGAGGATAAACGGATTTTGACTTGACTTCGATTTGTAAAATTACAATCTGTCAATATTCAAATATGAACAAGCACGCGTGTTTTCACAATTGTATGATTACTATTGCATATTATTGTACATGGTAGATAATAAAACTGTGACAATCGCAATGAATGATTTTTATAATTCTTTTGTCTGCAGATTAAAATAACAGTCACTCATGCAAAAGCATGAACATAATTAAGAAATATGTTCACCAATAAAAAAAAATACTGTTTTACATACACACACAGATCTTTCAATTGCAATTTGTATTAATGCAACACAGGTCTTACTTGATATTGAAGAATTTAAAATCTATATGACTAACATAAATACGCTAGGTCAGTCATTTTAATCTCAAAGCCCGTACATTTAATTATCATTCAAATTGCACGAAACTGAACATTTCAAACGTTGCGCGTAACAACGTCAGACGATCATAATTCGCACGACGTTATAACTCAACGTTCATCTTTCTTGACGTCTTAACTTTACTTGATTGCAATTTTGTGAAAAAAAATCACCAAAGACCCCCCATTTTGAATTTGTTATGTTATTTGCTAGAATCTGCGTTAAATCACCGTGTGAGTCCTTAGTTGATTGAATCTCGTTCCGTTGACCAAAACTAACCTTAAAGTGAATCGGGAGTCACAATTTCGGGCGAAGAAATGGGCGGATTTTCAGTATTAAACGTTTCGCGCTGGAAAAATTGACAGATAAAGCATCTAAAACTTTATATTTACGTATTCCGCAGATAGAGAGCTAGCATATGGTGTTATCAAAATTTCACTAGGGTCATATTTGAACCAGGTATACTTGTTAAACGTCGATTTTATACCACCGACATCCGACGTCGCGTTGCTAGGAAACAAATGTAAAATGGAAAAATTAAACGATCACAATGCGTGCAATACGTTTTAGTACCATTAGGCAAAATTTCATAACAATCGGAGAAAACTCGCTTTTTGACGTCTGACGTCGGACAAAGGTCGCATACTACCTTAAATCAAAAGGCAATCAACGTGATAGTTGGAAATCCCAGAATAACCTTGACATGTTTTTATTTTCATTGCAATAAAACCTGTGTTATTGGTAAATTTGTCATTTGATAAAGTGAATCTAACATGTTCATGAGTTGTGGATAAGGAAATCCCACCCGAGGGTTGAGATACGTCCAAAAACGAGGCTCTGCACAACTCAATGGACATGGTAGATTTATTTTCTCACCGTTTTAACTAAGAAAATGAATACCAACAACCCTATGTTTATTTCAAAAATAACAATTTGCGATTTTTATGTCTGCTTACAAATAACGTGAAAATAGTCCGGCAGCGATGAAAGATAAGCGGTGATAGATATAGAGAATATAAGGTTACTGTCTTTTGATAACAGTTGATATCGGACGAGGATGATATCGGCCAGGGAAGCCGAGGCTTGATCCGAGTTCGACATCAACTGTTATCAAAAGACAGTAACCTTGTATTCTATTTATTATGCAGCTGACTTCAATTTTCCCTTTTCACAATTAAAATCAAAGAAGTAAATTAAGTGATTTACGTTGTGTTTATGACGTCATCAACGGTTTAAATCGGCATTTTAAATCCAGCACCGTTAATCATGTTAATGTTTTGCTCTATAGGAAATGCTGAACATCAAAACATACCTAAAAAGCATTTGTACAAGTTTTAGAGGCGGCTTATAACGTTTCAGCTCATATCATTCAAGTAATAAGACGTTATTGTGAAAAAAGGAAGGGGGTGAAAAAAATGAAAATCAACTTTTTCTCGATAATTGCTTCGAAATTGCTATAGATGGATAGATAATGATCTAACTAAGAAAATGAATACCCACAACACTATATTTAATTCAAAAATAAAAATTCTACAATCATTTTTCGATTTGACGTGAAGTGCGGTTTGCTTGTATTCCCAGAACTTTTAATGAAACGCACGTCGCTACCGAAAAGTTAATTTATTGTGTAACGTGTAAGAAATCCACAATAGCCTAGATATTATTTCATAAATCTCACTTAATGTTTGAAGTGGGCGGGGCCTAAAACGTGATATCAGGTGCATAATAAAAGGTTATATTACCGTAAATGCGCGGAAGGTGAGAAAATGATATCTAACATCATGTAATTCTGTCGATGATAGCCATTACTACAATGTATTTGGACAAAAATCATTTAAAATCGTGAATTACGGTCGAATTTAAAACCAATTGTTTGTTTTTTTTTATCAGTAAGAATATTCCTATATCTGATGAAAAATACTATATCTATCGTCTCTCGTACGTCCAGACCTTTTTTTCATTTCCTTTACAGTACTCCATGCATTTTCAACAAACATGTATTAGTGAAATTTTTATACAATGCCTGAATAAACGTTAAAATTGATTTTAAAAGCCTCTGTAACTTTTTTCATGTTTTATTATTCTAACGCCTTACCTGCTCTGCCAAAATGAGCAGACTGATGGACCAGAACAATCCAGAAACTTTCATATTTCCATGTACTTTCGAGAACCCACTAAAACACAGTGAAACTCGGTTTTGGTATTCAATGTAACAGTATCGGGTACTGCCTTTAATAAGGTTGGCGTTCCTGTTGAATTCACCCGTAATAAAATGACTGGCTGACAATAAGGAAGTTCGAAAATAGAATATCACATTAACCGTGAAAATTTTCCTCCCTGGTTTAGGACAGGATGTACGGGTTAAGTATCTAGACACTAAAACGAATATTGTAAAATAATTAATGGAATCATATGAAGAAATTGAACGGGCATACTATGATTGATGGTAACTACAGTGTAAGAAATGGTTCATAAACCAGGGTGAACAAGCATTACATCAAAACTGACTTTGCAAGCTATAAAATATAATACAGTCAAACCTGTGAACAAAGACAACTCTCGGGAAGAAGCTAACGTTTTCTTTGTTGACAGGTGATCTTTATTCTCAGGTATATTATTCTCAGGTATATACATACTACATTTTTTGTATTTGAATAGTGCATGTTTTTTTCAGGGTGATCTTTATTCGAAGACGGTCTTTAACACAGTTTTGACTGTATTATAAGTTTTTACTTGTCAAATACTTATGAGGTTGCATGCGCTTCTGCAGCTTCGAACACTTGCTTTTTTATGCCGTCTGCAATTGAATAAATATTTCGTTACGAAATTCAAATATAATATTTAGATGCTTTTGATAAAACAAAAGGGCTATAGAGTCATATAGCCTCAACAATTAATCATGCAGAGTGTTAATAATGTTTGCTACTATATTGATTTGTGCATGATATAGCCCGAATTATATACAAAGTGCCTTTTGTCACGCGGTTTCATGAACATTAGAGATCAAGTGTCATGGACATTCACATAACTAAGAAGTTTTTGCTTGATTTTGAGAAGGCTTGAATTCGCCTTATTTCTGGTATGATTGCACTCATAGTCAAACTTGATTGAGATCTTACTGTCACACACATTCTGGTCTATGCCAAATTTCAAATTTGACCCAGATTTTGTGGTAATTCATATTCTATCCAGGTTTTGTTATGATTGCTAAACTTGAATGAATGTAGAAACAATAAATATCCTTATGGCATGTATTCATCAGGTATGGGTCAATTTCTGGTCTGACAGAGCACATGCTCGAACTCGAGACCGAAATCATTCTGTTTTAGCAAGATTTGGAGGAGTGAGAATATGAAAAAGCTGTCGTATACTATATGTTCATTTTTTTTTACAAATCATTGTCAATAATATAACATTCACCTAATCCTATGACCGAGAGCATAAACGAATTTGATCGAAGCCTTGTGATTATGCATATTAACTGCAAGTTCAAGACATCTTGCATGTAGAGTTTACAATGTCAAATATGACACTTTTTCGGTAAATCAAGGTACCAAATCCGATTGAGCACATAATCGAACTTGTCATAGATCCTGTGACCACTGCGTCCAATTTTGATTAATATTGAGATAATCTGCAATGTAAATGCGAGAATGGAAAAAATAGACGATAGACTATGATCATTCACCGGTCCACATAAAGAGCAATTCGTGCTCAGCTACCAGCAAGGGGTTTGAAGTTGCTGCAGAACGTGAACACGGCACTATCTGTACCCAATTTAGTAACAAAATACCGCTATGATCTAACTCATCAATGACAGTAATTTTACGTCTTGTAAGATTTTAATTATGCAGTGAATATAAAACCTTATGTTGAAAATAAAATATTTTTCTTCACCATTTACATATAGATTTATTTTGCATTTGATAAATGCTTATACATGTTCTCCTAGAAACTCTCGCGAAAACTATATTTCGCGTTTTCACATTGCAGACATTTTCGCGACTACAAACTTTCGCAGAATGATATCAAACGCGAATAACACGAAAAATTAGTCGCTACGGCATGAACTATTGCCCGGTTACACGTTTTACTCTTACTTATATCCTGGGTTTGAATAATCCGATTGCACGAAAGACAATTATCCATACCACACGAACCTAATGAGAGTTTTAACTTTTACCGCTTTATTTTGTTGCAACGGGTTTGATAGAAAATTCTTATACAATCCGTTTGCACGAACATTTATTCGAGTTATGCCCGGGTTATCAGAGACCAGGTTTTTGAATCGAGTTGAACATTTAAAATTGCAAAATGAAATTTATCTACGCAAAAGAGCATGTACAAGACGTTGACAATACAGATAGTTCCTACGAAATATCCAAAGAGGCATATTAAACATGAACGATTAACGCTATTTATTATATACCTATAAATATTCTGTCAAAGCTACAGCCTTTATTCAACCATCAAATACGACCTGGCAGATAAAAAAATCTGTATTGTATGTACGTGTAATTCACACAGTGCCATCATTATGTGTAAGAGTGCGTTCAATTGGCCCTGAAATACACATGACGCTAATAACGTCGCTTTTGATTGGGTCATTACTACTTGTTTATACGATGACGTCAATAAAATAACGTCGCACACAACGCATATTTCTTAAATGGGAAAAACGTCTTCACGCCGGGGGAACCCGCATTATGAAGTGCAACATGTACTTCGGTAAAAATCATATACGGAGCTTCCAGAACTCGATATGCGGATGAATTTAAAGGAAGAACAAGGTAAGTGATGTTTCATTTGCCCTTTTCATAATTATAACCAAAGAAGAATTGGGGAAAAAACTCGAATGTTATTGGACCCTTTAAATTCCACGTCTCTCCATATATGTTGTTTACTTGTAGGTATAGAAATTACAATCAAAACTTTGAACAAAAAGTCTGACAATTGTGCGCGTAGTCAACAATTATGAATGATCATGTTTTTGCTGTAAATCACATTTCTGGCGAGGTATGAACGAAGAATATTAGAAAATATGTACAACTGTTACTGCTCTCGGAAGAAAAAAAGCATACACAAAATGATCTGGGAAAGAATTTCTCGGCTAAAATGTAGATGCACTACATATGCGCAGTGTGCACTCCATATGTGCTGAAAGATGTTATATGGGATTGTTCAAAACTCTTGTGATTCATAACGTGCTACTTCTTGAGTTATTTTCATCAAAGTTAGAATGATACACTAAAAATGTGTTTATTGTAGTAAATATCAGTTGTAATATTCTTAACAAGCAAAGAAAAATGTGTTTGATACTGATATTATCACGTAAATTTCTAACCACTCCAAAACTGATAACTTTATATGGCTTTACACACATTTATATACATCAGCACATTATGAAATAAAAGTTTATCACAATAGTTCACTTGATCCCTTCGTGGTGATGCGAGCTCAAATTTATAGGTGTATACTGTGTAGCACAAGTCTCTCACAGCGATTCTGGCGGACCGAGATCAAACATGGGCCCAGCAATTATATTTCAACTTTAAACCCACACGACCATCGCAGTTTGAACAAAATTCAAGATAGGAATTTCTCCCAAAAGAGTTTTAATTTTGTGCCTATAAATCATTGTACCAAATCTAAATAATTGATAAGTTTAATGTGAGGAGATAAAATATTAATTAAAATTTAAAATGCTTAAGTATGGTAAATTTTCACTGATTGGACCTCTTACTAATTTAATAAATTATCCATCTACTCTAACAATTTTCCAGAAAGATTAGAACAAGCACAAGTCTGGTTAAGAAGAATGATATATGGGACAGTAAACCAGACAAAATAAAACGAAATATCATAACAAACAATCACGGAAACGGAGGTTTAAAACTTACTGATATAGAAAGTTCCATATGCTCAGTTAAATCATCTTGGGATAAACGGTTAATCTCAAATCAAAACAAAGGTCAATGGAAATGTTATTATAGCAATATCTTACAAGAATATGGAAATGAGCTTTTATTTGAATGTAACTTGAAAGTTAAAGATGTTGAAAAATTAAGCAGAGGAAATGCATTTCTGAAAGA
This sequence comes from Saxidomus purpurata, assembly GCA_022818135.1. Taxonomy (NCBI): domain Eukaryota; kingdom Metazoa; phylum Mollusca; class Bivalvia; order Venerida; family Veneridae; genus Saxidomus; species Saxidomus purpurata. Next base: position 9,404,011 of record JAFMSR010000002.1, on the reverse strand, counting down.
CAACCTAATATTCTGGTTTAAGATAAATGCAGAGTATACTAAGGAAAAACAACTAATCATATAATCTGGAACAATTCGGGAATAAAAATACTAGGGAAATTGGTTTTCTAGAAAGAATGGTACGATAAAGGCATAAAATATATAGAACACCTCTTTGACTTCAGATCTAGAACTTACTATACGTTTAATGACCTTAAGAACACATTATACGATACAGGATAGAGACTTCCTTAAATACAATTCATTAATAAATTCAATACCAAAGGAATATAAGCAGAGATTAGATAAAAAAATCTATTGACAAGAGAAAGGCAACAACTATTAGCGGAAAAAATTCTTAGCATAACGAATATGAATCATTTTTTTATGAAACATCAATTAAAAACAGAAAGCATGAGCAAGTAACGGCAGAAATTAAATGGAACCAATCTTATAATAATACGGAATTAACCTGGAAAAGAATATATAACACGATCTACCTATTAACTAACGATGTCACCCTTAGAAATTTTCAATACAGGTTTTTATATACGCCTAATACCAACAAATTAATACCTCTATACTTGTAAATTGGCTTCATCGAACCTCTGCGATTTTTGTAATATGCACATAGAATCAATAGAACATATAAACTGTTCAAAGAATCTGGGGAGAGCTTAGTCAATTTCTGAATGCAAAACATATAAATCATACATTCACTTTAAACGAAATATTTTTTGGTTTCGTAGATAACTGTTTGTCAAATAAAATATCAGAACTTAACTTTGTAATTGTTCTTTGCAAATGTTTTATCTTTAAAATGAAGTTAAAAACATTAAACCAACCACTGAAATGTTCAAATGTCATTTAAAAATGAGAATTAGGACAGAAAGAGAAATAGCTATAACAAAAAACAAACTAGACCAACACACTTGAAAGTGGCATAGTTTTACAGAACAAAACTAAAACAAATTAAGAATTACTAACACGATTTGGAAACGATCTTTTCTTTCTTTTTTGGGGGATTTATTCTTTTTTCTATCCCTTTCTCTGTTTTCTTTTTTTCTATTCTCAACAATCCGTACTTTTTTGTCCTGACACATACGCTGTACTCTACTTTGGACACATGACCTTTTCTCTCTCATTTTTTTCGCTTTTTTTCATAAAAACATATATTTACACAAATATTCATCTTATATTTTCTTCGATAAATTTGTATTTCGTATGTTAGGTCACTACTTGTGAATGCATGTTGTGTATATATGTGATATATGCGAATAAACGGGGTTACCCATTTGGGGCCTCAAAACAAGAAAAAGAAGAATGACGCTTTACTTAAATCTAATTATAGACCTGTAACTATTCTATCCATACCAGTAGTATAGGCATCTCTTTGGCGCCACGACTGCGCATGCGCGGCGGCCATTTTGAATGACGTCTGTGGGTGTGGCGGGGTTAACTCTTTACAGAAAGTACAACACGTTGTGTCTGTTACGAATCTATATTCAAACTAAAAACGTTACAAAACAATACAACGGAAGTGACGCTGTGATGCAGACGTCACGTAACGTAAGGCGCGAAGTTAACGTTACTTAAAGATGCGCCGTAATTCCTAACATACTGCGGGCCGCGAAAAGTAAATAAATTCTTACTGAAAAGAAATATTACTGTCTTATTATATGAATAAGCAAAGCGGGAATAATACTATCATATTGAATTTAACACGTATGACTTTAAAAACAGTTAAATATGCACTTTCAAAAATAGTGTCTGTAAAACTATGCGTTACAAAAGTCATATATCATTAAATTCCGAAATGATAACTGTCTCTCTCTGTAATATGAGCACTAAATAAAACGCAGAATATTATATCCAGAATTTAAACAATTTCACTGTCAATAACACACTTGTTTTGGTATTCATACAACTTCTAATGGGTAAAGTTTTACCACTGGTCTGTTTGTAAGTCCATTACTAGTTCGAATCTTCGCTGCACGTGTTAATCTGTCGTTGCCAGTAATGAGTTCCTCTATCACTGCGAGTTTCCATTTGGATCGAGGGGTTTCGTCATGTACCTGTACGACGTCGCCGACCTTCATGTTCTGTTGAGTACTTCCGGTAGCTGTATGGCGTTCCCGTAATGCCGTCAAATACTCGCACCGCCAACGTTTCCAGAATTTATTCATGAGCCCTTGTATAATATTGAGCTGTTTTCTAGCCGAAGACTGGGTAAGTTGGGGAACATCTATGTCTTTGGGTGCGTCTGGATCCGGTAGTGAAGTTAATCTCCGACCATACATTAAATGAGATGGTGTAAGCGGTTCCGGGTCCGAAACACTGGATGACACGTTCCTAATCAAGTAGTTTGCAGCAGCCATGTAAGTTGATGCATTGTCGGATAGCATGACAACCGGAAGTGACTTCCTACTCGTAAATCGTCGAAATGCTTAAGAAATGTATCTTCTGTTACAGTGTGCATAACCCACGTGACTTGCGACGTCATTTTTAGCTACTGCGCCAAGTAAAAAAGCTCCCGACTCGGAGTTTCAAAAGGTTGTAAGTATTTCATTTTTAGGTCTGTTATTTTGAAATATAGCTTATTCTAAGCGGAAAACAGTCTTCTTTCCATAGATTATAATCTATCCTTCACCAGTTTAGTCGTTTGGTCCCCAAAATAAGACAAATGGTCAAATTTGAGAAATCTTGGGAGCTAATGTGACAAGTGTTCACACATTTTGTAACCTAGCCCATTACTATGTACATAAACAATGTTTCTATCAGTCAACGAGAGTTCACGAGGATAATTAGCATCTGAAAAATGATTTAAAAAATGACTTAAATGCAAATAAAGCTAAATATTTGTTCTTTTGAAAATGGGCTACGGTGCAAGCAAATTTAGTAAGTGCTAATGCGACAAGTCACTTTAGAAAGAGGAGAGACTACGTTAACTGCTATCAAAAAGTTTGTCTTTTATACGCATGCGTTTTTGTGTTTACTTTTCATGTTCATTTGCATGTATATTTACACTAAATTAAAAACAAATGAAAACAAAAATCTGAAATACTTTACACTATTTCACTGGTCTCAGATCATAGAAAACGTATGCACTTATTGCTTTCAAAATCAATTGTTACGGTCCGATGCAAACTGCAATTTTAATTTAGATCTTTACGGCCTGTGGCAGATACATGTACTTGTTTTGGCATATATCGTATGCTATTCTAGATATATGTTTTATGTAAGAGTGGATAAATGAAATAAACTAACACACGATAAGATGCGGAAGACTCTGAAACTTATTGTTGGTATCTATCCTTTTAAAACTATAACAATGTTATTCTTTTCAGATGACATTAACTTTGTCAAGTTTACATAACGTAAAAAGTAACATGAAAAATGAGATTTGAAATAAGGCAAGTACCCTTTTTGTGTCGTCCTTTCGGAGAAAAGGCGATACATAGGGATCGCTTTGCCCGTCCGTCGGTCCATCCGTCCGTCACTTAAACTTAACGTTGACTATAACTTTGCCATTTCGGAAATGACAAAAAAGAACTCACTCATAAGGATGATCCTTATGGTAGAGGTAAAATCGATATGAGTCCTATAAACTAGCTCAACAATTCCCAAATTCGATTACATTATTACACCCGATAAGGACCCTAAACTGATAGCTCTTAGGTTATAATCCGGTGTGATAGGTCCAGGGTTCGAGTCCCGACTCATGCCTTAGTCCACCAAGCTGAAATGGGTAGCAGTGACAGTAAACGTACTACAGCTCTCCACGAAGGTTACAAAATCTCGTATATCTCTGACTGTTTACGACATGCAATAAAGCGAAAGTAGGACAAAAAGACCACCCAGGTCAATCTAAGGAAATACAAAAACATTCACTCGTTTTTCTGCAGCAGTATTTCAAACAGGGAAATACTCCACGGCCATTGCAAAGTTTTAGAAGCCAGTTTCAAACTGTGTTTCCCTGTTACAATTCCAGATTTAAAAGAAAATTCGATTGGTCTTAGTAATGGACCTTAAAAGAAGTGCAGACTATGAATTTACTTGCGGAAAATAATTTGTTTTGTAACCTGTCAAATTTCTCACATAATTATATTTGGTAACAAGGCTTGAACCGTTTTGAACAGTCATGGATGTATAGACACTGCTTTTAAGGCTTGTTCAGAACTATTTGACTAAAATGATTTAATCTTCTTTTTGTGAAAACAGGTAAAATTCAAATTGGCGTACAAGGATATGTTACTGATACAATCACTTGTATTTGCATAAGGAAACATTTGCCACATTGAAGACGAAATGGTTATCAATATCATCCCGGATATGCATGGAAAAAAATGCACCAATCTGCACATTTACATCTCTGCCATCCATCCATAACTAATGCACCACATCTATCGATGTTATTTTGGTTTTAACGTAATATTGAATTTAAAATAAATTTCAAATTTAATTACTTCAAAAGCATAGATAAAACTGAATATTTGCAAGTATTATTACTTAACCTGAACGTTTAAGCTATACATTTCAGTCATCATCGGTAAAATCAAAATATACAGTAAAGTTGTTGTACAAGAGCACAACCTGATGCACATAATATAAATCTATAAAAAAAACTTTGACCTCGCGGATAACGCGCTATATGTCAAAATCCGTAAATTTTGACGAAACAAATTCACTACGTTTTTGGTTTCGGACTATTTGTTTTCGCAGAAATATTGGTTTTGTAATGCATGAGACACATTAAAATTGCTTCTACCAAATAAAGGTTGTTGTCAAAATAATGTACACTTGAAAAAAGTGAAATCGCCAAAATATTATTGCAATTATGATAGAAAAACGATCCGAATTTTCGTTAGAAAACGGGTGCCCCCAGATGGCGCTTTTTATGTGAAATGTTAAAGCTAAAAAGAAAAACAGAATTTAATTCTTGAAAATATAGATGTAGATCTTTACCTGGGCCGAATTTCGTACTTTTCCATCTACTTTTTGAATTCTGGTCCTAAGGTCCGCAGTTACCTTAAACAATTCTGATATATATATATATTTCTTTCAAAGTTCTGTCGTTTTTCAACAGAAATTGTTTATTTTTTTGCACCGTACACTAAAAGTAACTTGTCGCATTGTCGCAATTTGCTTGCACCGTAGCCCATTTTCAAAAGAACAAATATTTAGCTTTCTTTGCATTAAAGTCATTTTTAAAATCATTTTTCAGATGTTAATCATCCTCGTGAACTCTCGTTGACTGATAGAAACATTGTTTATGTACATATTTATGGGCTAGGTTACAAAAGGTGTGAACACAACTAAATTTGCTTGCACCGTAGCCCATTTTCAAAAGAACAAATATTTAGCTTTATTTGCATTAAAGTCATTTTTAAAATCATTTTTCAGATGTTAATCATCCTCGTGAACTCTCGTTGACTGATAGAAACATTGTTTATGTACATATTTATGGGCTAGGTTACAAAAGGTGTGAACACTTGTCACATTAGCTCCCAAAATTTCTCAAATTTGACCATTTGCCTCATTTTGGGGACCAAACGACTAAACTGGTGAAGAATAGATTATAATCTATGGAAAGAAGACTGTTTTCCGCTTAGAATAAGCTATATTTCAAAGTAATAGACCTAAAAATGAAATACTTACAACCTTTTGAAAATCCGAGTCGGGAGCTATTTTACTTGGCGCAGTAGCTAAAAATGACGTCGCAAGTCACGTGGGTTATGCACACTGTGTTAGGTCTGAAACGATCTCTAGATGTACAGCTCTGGTTGATGCGCATGTGAACAAACATACATACACTTTCTTCTCTTGTGCGACATCATTTTTCACATATAAGGCTCCGCTGAAATCTACACCTGTGACAGAAAAGGGTGGGGACTCGCTCAGTCGGCATTTTGGTAATGGTGGTAAATCCGGGGAATTGTATGGTCGTGAAGTGACTTTACGGCAGATCACATATTTGCGAATGATTGATTTTACCGTCTGCCCAGAACTTCTGACGCAGATGAGTGATTGTTGTTTTTACTCCTGCATGTAATTGGTCAACGTGGGCATCATAAATGATGAGACGAGTGATAGCGTGGTTCCTTGGTAACAGGTAAGGGAATTTGGCATCTTCACTTATCGGGGCGTTATGTATTCTCCCTCCACAGCGAATAACGTCTTCTTTATCCAGAAACAATCTGAGTTGACGCACTAATAGTAATTTAGATGACTTTGATTTTATGCTATCTTTTTCAGTTGTATAAGTGTTTGACTGGGTGTCAAATATCCACATCAAGTCAGCATGTCCTAACTCTTTCGCGGTCAAGGGTCCAAAGTCTCGCATCGTTCTATTTATTCTGCAGTTTGTCACAAATATGATGAGGTATGCCGTCACACGTAGAAGCTTATTATAAGTACTGTAGGCTGATGCATCTAAAATGGTATGTATACCTTGACGCTCGTTTCTCTCAGAACCGGAAGTAGTGGAATCGTCTGCTGTTGACACTGTGACCGATATGTCGTCTGCTGCTACGCTAGTCATCTGTATGTTGATATCACAGTGTGGCCATTTCAATCGTTCTGATAACCATGAAGGTCCATTCCACCAGAGTGTGTTGCTATAGAATTTTTCAACTGATGATCCTCTTGTAAGCAAATCTGCGGGGTTCTCGCCAGTCGGACAGTAGTTCCATTTGTTTGAATCTGTTAAGGCTCGAATTTCTTGCACTCTGTTCTCAACGAATCTTTTCAACGATTTCGTACTCTTTATCCAATGTAATACTATCTGACTGTCTGACCATAACTGCAATGTTGAAACGTCTAAGCTTTTCTGTATGTGTGTAGCAAGCCTAGCCCCTATTACAGCTGCCATTAGTTCCAGTCTTGGTAATGTGATTTTCTTCAAGGGGGCGATTCGATTCTTTGCCATGATTAATGTAGTCTGGTCACTGTGACATAGGTATGCAACTGCGCCATGCATCTACGAACACGTGAAGAATAATGTCGTCTGTATTTCTTTCCTTGTTGTTCATCAATGGGAAATAATGTCTGGGAAATGTTACATCAGTTGCTTTGTTCAAGTCTTTTGCAATAGATTCCCACTTCTGTCTTATTGAATCAGGCAGTGAACTGTCCCATGTGTATTTTTCTTTCCATAAATCTTGCATCAACAACTTGGCTCTCACTGTAACCGGGCTAAGTAGACCTAAGGGATCAAATATTTTTGATGATTCTTGTAGAATGAAGCGTTTTGTTGTGTCATGTGTAGTGTTGAAACTTCGTTTACAAAATCTCAGGGTGTCGCACTCTGGGTCCCATCTCATACCGAGAACTTTTACTGGAATATCAGAGTCATGCACTCCTTCACTTTTAGCTAGTTCTTGTAAACGCTGACTGTTTGATATCCATGATCTCAAATTGAATCCAGCTTTTGACATCAATATACGGGACTCACGAAAGTAGTCTATTGCATCTTCTTCAGTTTCTAAACTTGATAGTATGTTGTCAACATACAAATCTCTCTTTAAGATGTTGGAAACCGGAAGTTCATGGTTTTCACTGAGATGCTTCAAAATCGTGGCGTTCAGAATAAATGGTGAACATGTTGCTCCGAATAACACACTCCTGAATCTGTATGTAATCAGTTGACTGTCTGGATTACTTGTATCACTTAGCCAAAGAAAACGTGTTACGTCTCTGTCGTTTTCATCTAATCTGATTTGTAGGAAGGCCTTTTCGATGTCTGTTGACACGGCGTATTTATGGTAACGGAATCTCAGAATAATTGAGGTGAGGTCATTTAACTCGGGTGGGGTCGACTCTAAGCAGTCATTTAAACTTGGGCTTTCTTGATTCTCACGACAACTACAGTCAGATACAGTTCTAATTGGGGTCGTTGATGAATCTTTCTTCACTGGGTGGTGGGGTATGTAGTGCACGAGTCGATTGGGGTTAGCTTCATCTGGTACTTTTTCAATGAATCCTCGTTTTTCCTGTTCATTGATAATTTCTCCATATTTATTTAGAAGTTCCGGTCACGGCACCAAAAATGTGGGTGTGGCGGGGTTAACTCTTTACAGAAAGTACAACACGTTGTGTCTGTTACAAATCTATATTCAAACTAAAAACGTTACAAAACAATACAACGGAAGTGACGCTGTGATGCAGACGTCACGTAACGTAAGGCGCGAAGTTAACGTTACTTAAAGATGCGCCGTAATTCCTAACAACGTCACAGCGCGGCGGCCATTTTGAATGACGTCACGGCGTGGCGGCCATGTTGAATGACGTCACAGCGCGGTGGCCATTTTGAATGACGTCACAGCGCGGTGGCCATGTTGAATGACGTCACAGCGCGGCGGCCATGTTGAATGACATACCGCAGGTGCGCGACGGCCATTTTGAATTTATTTTTAGATTAACGTTTATTTTTAGAATAACGTCAGAAGCTTATTATTTACAATAACCTTATGTACTATGTTAGAAAATAGTTCCCGGAAGTATACAGAGCTGGGTCAGGTGCAGAACGTTTATCGCTGAAGTCATTTTGTCACTTGACGCCAAAAAGAAAACAGGTATTTATTACTTTTTTCATAGGATATCCAAAATTAGTTTTCGTACTTAAAATTTGATTATTTACCAAAGTATTTTTATCCGTAATAGAAAATCTATATCATTAGCTATATCAATATATTATTTACTTTGATTTTTACTGTATATTTTGTTTAATACATCAGTATTCTCCCCGTCTAGGGCTGAGCACCTGACCCTCAATTCATTGCTTTATAATTCAGCATCTTTGTTCAGAATAGAATTAATTGTCGTTAATGCAGAAATGTCTGTATGTTTACCATGGTGATTCGAGTTTGATCTGAAGGTGTCGGTAATTGGACAGATTTTTTAGCTGAATAAATTATTCCTCATTTTTCACCTCAGGTGAGTTTTCTTCTTTTTTTTCTCTTGAAAGAGCAACTATCATTTCTATTTGATATTTGGAAGAGCCGAAAGCAGTTTAATTATACAGGTTGGGGTAGTGAAAATAATCTAAAAGTATTTTGCTATGCATATACATGTACTTCCAGAATTGCGAATCACTCGTTGGTCACTACTTGCATAATCACAAACATACACTTAAAGCATTTCATTCCGGTATGTATTATAGTGTATCAACCTATGTAAGGACTAAAGGGATTGCTATAAAGGGCGCCTGGTCCCAGCACTTTGATTTCTCTGGCAAGATAATTCATTTTCAAGACAAGGTACAATAGAGGCTGTTGTATTTCTAAAATTTAATTTTAACTTTAATCCAACATTGATCTAACTCAACATACAAACAGACATAAAAGTATATAATCGTAAAGTAGCGTGAAAAAATACCAAACTTATTAACAATTTAGCTGTGCACCCTTAAATAATTATCAAAAAATTAATTTGGGAAGCTATTCCTTTTCGAACTCGCTAGTTTCCGGAAACGTAATATAATATATACAATGTACAAATCCAGTGAATCACTATAGATAACACACACTTAGATAATTTACATTGTCACGTTATAACGTTACCCGTGAAGTTTAACAACTAAACGAATAGCATCTCACCTGAGTGAATAGTTTAGTTAAGACACAAATCTGACGAACTTAGTCAAGGCGAAACATATTTAGGGAACCTAAATTTTTACATGATGAACTATACTCAGCAAAACTAGAAACGTCCCTGTTTTATAGCCGGTGAACTTTGTCTGTGCAGTTGCTACATGTTCAATGAACATGTATTTTAAACCCTGGCGATGTTCAGAATACAATCGTGTACAGTTTACCCGATACGCACGGTTTACATATCGGCCAGTAACCGGAACGGTCATTTGCACGTTTTGCACGTGCACGCTATACATGTCATCCATATGTTGATTCAGTTCATGTCGTACCATTCATGCGATAGGGGCTATTCTGAAAATTAAAGTTTTTCTTTAATTTTTCACAGTTTTCGATATGCCACGGCTTTCCGAAAACGAGCGAAATCAGGCAATTAGGATGCTTGCGGGTGGTATGTCCGCCAGGGTAGTCGCGCGTCGGTTCGGGTGCTGTCGGAAGACGATTGATCGTCTTGCAGCCCGGTACCAGCAGACTGGGGCTGTTCACGACCGGCAGCGACCTGGTAGGCCTCGTGTAACGACGGCTAGAGCCGATCGTTTCATTACGTTGACGCACTTACGTCAACGTCAATTGGCAGCCACAGTCACTGCTAGGCAATACGGTGTCTCAGGGCAGACCATTCGCAACCGGTTGCGTCGTAACGCCCAACCAATACACGCCGCCCGTACACTGGTCAGATAATGACCCAACGTCACCGTGCTGCCAGGCTGTTATGGGCGCGACGTCATCTGAACTGGAGAAGGGCTGACTGGAACCGAGTTTTGTTCACCGATGAATCTCGGTTCACAGTTAGTCATGCTGACGGAAGATTACGGGTATACAGGCGTAAAAATGAAAGATTCGCCGATTGTTGCATTGTTGAGAACAGGTTTGGGGGAGGGAGGTGTAATGGTCTGGGGTGGGATCATGGGAAACCGGAAGACAGATTTGGTTGTTGTACAGGGCAACATTAATGCACAGCGTTATGTTGCAGACGTGCTAAATGCATATGCCTTACCATTTATTCGTCAGCATGGTCCTGGTGTAACATTGATGCAGGACAATGCCCGCCCTCATGTAGCCAGGGTCACCACTCAATTCTTGCAGCAAAACAATGTAGTGACCAGTGGTTTCCCCGGATCTCAACCCCATTGAGCACATATGGGATCAGCTGGGCCGCAAAGCACGAGCTAACCATCAGATTGACAATGTTCGCGATCTTACACGGGCGTTACAACAGGAATGGAGGAATTTGCCCAACGCACTGGTATTGCGTTACGTTACGTCGATGCGGCGTAGGATCATTGCATGCATTCATGCAAATGGTGGCCACACTCGGTACTAACGAGATTTACTGGATGTGCCATATTTCTTTAAGATTGAAATTCCATCTCTAAACATTCAATAACACCTTTCTGAGTTTTTGTGATTTTTTATTTTGACCCCTATCTCTCTTGACCGGCTATCTCTCGAAAAGTTAACAAGATAGCCAGATGCAATTAATTGGTTTTGATACAGAAATGAATGAACTTGTTTTTCTATTTTGATTCATAAAAGTAACCCTTTTGGTTTTCGATACATCTTTCCTGAAATATGGAGGGACGTTTCTACTTTTGCCGAGTATAAATTATTTAGAATTCATCATGATTTATATCATTACTAACACCATCGCATAATTATATTACACATTATGAACTAAACACACAACACTAAGGTTATTATAACAAACACACGCCTTGGACACTTTATCTACTTTGTACAAAAATGAAGGAGATTTGGAGGTGTGTGTGTGGGGCGGGGGGGGGGAGTCCTAAACTTTTTTGTTAAAGCTGAAGACTTTTCTTACGCCCCTAGAAGAGGTTAGTTATTTTAGGTTTCGGAGGATAGTGCAAGATACAGAAAGCGTCCCAATTTCAGAGACACACGTGGTTCTTATTCATGTCAGGTGTATAGCGCCACACATTGGACCCCGGTTTTAGTCTCATCCGAGTTGGTCAGCCCCGGGAATCGAACCCGCTACCCCGAGATAAAAAGTCCCGTGCTCTACCAATTGAGCTATCCAGTCTGACGACTCAACTTATAATGGCAATACTGTGCTAAATATGTATGACTTTGAACCGGTCAACTTCTGTAGGGAACTTCTGGACCTATCAGATGGCTGTGGTCGTTGATTGGTCAAAAATGGTTGTAAGTGTCATTGGCCTCGAGTCAGTGAGACCGGATGGAACAGTTTGTCAATCCCATGATCCGGCTACATTCAAAGGTGGTTAATTAGATCCGTAACTAAAGCAGACACTCGATATTAACACACATTGCAGCTCAAACGCGGAAGTAAGATAATTTGAACAGTTGCAAGATGGATTTCGTCCACACAACGAATATTTATGGTGGAATTACAGTATCAATGACGAGATACAACCCTCTAGTATAAAATATATAATAGAAATTTTATAACAGTCCATGTTTGAATAATTAATAGAATTGAAAATGTAAGATTTCATTGGATGCACTGCTTATATACTTAAGGACAAAAGTTCTGTCCGGTTCAAAATTGTTTAGTGAAATTTTAGTTGTACGTTACTTTTATTTTTTTATTTGCAAATTTATATTTTGAGACTACTTGCTACATTACAAGGTGTTAAGAATTCTATTCAAAAACAATCAATCAACCGTGACGGCATAAACAATGAATTTCACATTTATCTAAATATTTTGTACATTAAGGTAACTTGTCCAAAACAAAATGGCCACCAGTGAAAAAATGATGCTATTACTAAAATGTAGTCTGGTGGTCTTTTGACACAATACACAAACAAATTACTGTTATATAAGCTGTTAGAACCCGTTTTAGTGTGTTTTGTTGCAAATATTGTTAAAACATGTCATTTCAGTTCTTGGGTTACTTACATGAAAAATATCCAATTTTTGTGCAAGTTTCCTGACAAAGTCAATTCCCATCTGTTGACAGATGAGCAGAAAAAGGCACGCGTGCAATGCGCGAACATGTTGCTTAAACAGTGTCCAAATTACAATGCACGGTCTTTCGCAAATGTCGAGACATGGGTCCACTTTTCTGAGCCCAAACGAAAGATTCAGAACAAAATATGGGCAAAACATGCATTGCAAAGCGGACCATGAGTTTCAAGAAGGTAATGTAGGCCATATTCTTCACAAATCAGGGTCCTGCCATTCAGGTTGCTGTACCTAAAGGCAAATCCGTAAATGCGAAGTTTTACAAGACTAAAGTTCTTCGAAAACTAAAGAAATATTTCAAAAATCGAAAACCTGCAACCGGTTTGGCCAATGTCAGATTGCTACATGACAATGCGTCATCGCACAAGGCGTCTATTGTACAAGACTTTCTGAAGCAGGAAAAGGTTGTTGTGCTCTCTCACCCTCCGTATTCGCCTGACCTTGCCCAGTGTGACTTCTTTTTGTTCCCAAGGTTCAAAAAATACCTTTCTGGTCGAAAATTTGTCCAGCGCAAACACCTCAGTTCTGCAATATTCCACTGTCTTCATAGTATACCTAGAAAAGACTATGAAAATGCCTTCAAGGATTGGATTAGAAGACTGAAACTTTACATATCTGTTTGAGGTGAATACTTCGAGGGGACAAAATAAAAGTTTCATTGAAATCTATCAAGGATACATTTTTATGTGCTTAGATGCATTCATATTTGAACATTCCTCGTAGTTATTTCTTTCCTGCATGTACTCTCTTAAGATTACTGCTATCAATACATGTCAGTAAAGTCTTTCTAATAGTTTGACAATCTATCTAATTTCGTATCTAAAATGCTTTAAAATGCGCACTTCCAGAATATGCGTGAATACTGACCGTACAAAGCAGCGTTCACGTCGAATACCGTATCGGCTGTGAAAAGCAGAAGTTTTGCACACAAACTATGATGTGCATGTCCCCAAGATAGTACACGTCAATGGTAAGAATGTGTGGTAACAATTGACGATACGTTTCGATTCCCGCAAAATAAGTATGTGGATGTTTGCAATTCTCCATCGGCGATTCAAGTAAGAAAAAAAAACGATTGATCAATATTTCAGAGTATTGAGTATTTGAATTTTTCCGAAATCGTTTGATAAAAATAATAGTCTGCATGATTTCTGCGCCGCTCCTTGATGTTCGGCACGGCGAGTCTTGCTTTGAAAATAGCGGATCGCTTCAATAAACAAACATAATATTTCACGGGGAACTACAACCTGATAATTCAATGATTTACAAAATTTCTTCCTAATACACGTCATGATCAAATATTATACGTAAATACATAAGATTGTAAGATATTACTTTTTTCTCGGGTATTCCGGTATTTCGATAGTATTCCGGTATTTCGGTTAATCGTGTGACCGCTGCTATTACTACTTGCGTAGTCACAAACCTCACATGTAAAGCATTTCTCCCCTGTATGTATTCTTCTATGAGTTTTTAGAGCACTGCTGGTATAACATGCATAGTCACAACCATCACATATAAAGCATTTCTCTCCTTTATGTATTTTCATATGTGTCTTCAGATTACTGCTATCACTACTTGCGTAGTCACAAAATTTACATTTAAAGCATTTCTCTCCCTGCATTAAATTTTATTCTTTTATGAGTTTTCAGAGCACTGCTGGTATGACTTGCATAATCACAAACATCACATTAAAGCGTTTGTTTCATGTATGTTCTCTCATATGAGTCTTCATAGCACTGCTGGTATTACATGCATAATCACAAACATCACATTTAAAGCATTTTTCTCATGTATGTTCTCTCATATGAGTCTTCATAGCACTGCTGGTATTACATGCATAATCACAAACATCACATTTAAAGCATTTTTCTCATGTATGTTCTCTCATATGAGTCTTCATAGCACTGCTGGTATTACATGCATAATCACAAACATCACATTTAAAGCAAATCCCCTGAATGAATTTTCAGATGTTTTTTCAGATTACTGCTGATATTATATGCAAAATCACAAACGTCACACTAAAAGCATTTTTCGCCACCTGTATGTTTTTTCATATGTGTCTTCAGAGCACTGCTGGTAATACTTGCATAATCACAAACATCACATTTAAAGCATTTCTCTCCTGTATGTATTCTTTTATGTTTCTTCAGATTACTGCTGGTATAACATGTATAATCACAAACATTACATTTAAAGCATTTCTCTCCTGTATGTATTTTCATATGAGTCTTCAAAGCACTGCATACACTTCATGCATAATCACAAACATCACATTTAAAGCATTTCTCCCCAGTATGTATTCTCATAAGTTTCTTCAGATCACTGCTCTGAGTACATGCATAATCACAAACTTCACACTTAAAGCATTTCTCTCCTGTATGTATTCTCATATGTATCTTCAGAGTACTGCTTTGATTACATGCATAATCACAAATATCACATTTAAAGCATTTCTCCCCTGTATGTTTTTTCACATGTCTCTTCAGATTACTACTGGTTTTACTTGCATAATCACAAACTTCACACTTAAAGCATTTCTCTCCTGTATGTAGTCTCATATGTGCCTTTAAAGCACTGCCCCGACTACATGCATAATCACAAATATCACATTTAAAGCATTTTTCTCCTGTATGTATTCTCATATGAGTCTTTAGAGTACTGTTGTGAGTACATGCATAACCACAAACATCACATTTAAAGCATTTCTCTCCTGTATGTATTCTCATATGTCTGTTGAGAGCACTGCTGTCATTATTTGAATAATCACAAATATCACATTTAAAGCAATTATCTTCTGTTTCCATTATTTTCATCTATGTCTTCAGAGCATAATCACAAACATCACATTTAAAGTAGAATCATCATTTTGTGTGCATTCACTGTACTTTTTCATTACATGCATGGCCATAAAAATCAGAATTGAAGAAGTACATGCAGTTCGCTGTATACTTTCTTATACATAACATTATATATTTATTTAGTAATCCCTTAATGAAGTTGCTTAAGTACATTTGTCACATTTGTACGGCTTTTCTCTTTCAGTATTTTGCTTCTTTACACAATGAATAGCAGCTTTCGGGAAAGTTTTCTTATACACTATGCTGTGCTTCTTTCCAAGGAATTTGAAACTAATCTATATGTATCCGCCTCTTCTCTCGTTTCCTTTGTGTGTACTTTTATCAGTTATTCATCAAGTATATGTTTTGTTCCATGTGTCCTCACACGTTGTCTGACATTGTACACAGCTGTAGTGAAGACAATTCTACAAAACACACATGGATAGCATTCTGAAAGACAAAGTATAGTATGGACTTAAAACATTTTAACGAAGTCTTCAAATACAGGTCATATTGTCAGCAGTCATCAGGTGTATAAACAATAACCTGTCTTACATGGTCACTTGTCTTTTATTTAGGAAATAGATTTCACTTTTGAGTGATATACCGGTTAGTATATCACTGTGGGCAGTGTAAATGCGTAGTAATCTAATCACGAAGGCCGAAGGCCTGAGTGATTAATTTCGAAGCATCTACACGACACACGGTGATATAATAACCGGTATATCACTCAAAAATAAAATCTATTTCCATTCTAACACGTTAATCTAAACAAAAAAATGTTCGATGGGGTACTATTTGCTGCGCTTTCATGAAGTCGCTGTCTTGAAACTTGTAGTTTTCCGTGCATTCCTTGCATTTCGTGAAATTTTGGCTGTTCTTTTTTACTCCTCAAATAAAACGCTATTCGTCTTATTTTTGTTGTTTCTGATATTGCTGGCGATACCGGAAGTGTTGGAAATTTTACTACGATTTGTTTAACTTCACGTGAATTCATTCACAACAATACCAATCCAAGCGTATTAGCGCATGCACATTCGTATATGTTGTGTGGAAATTACACGGGAGGGAATTTCAGCAGACAAAAATAGTTCCGGACGCCTAGCGTGATATACTTAATAGTTTTACACGCTCAAGTCCTTCCTTGCGTATATAGGAGAAATTTCCAATAGTGTTAGAATGTTCAATTTATTTCATATAGCTCATAAGTTCACCTCTATGATGCTAAATGCTGCTCCATTTTAAACATGTAGCCCCGCAGATATATGCTGAAGGCAGATGCATTTTTTTTCAATTGAACATTTATCACTAGCAATGTCTTTTAACAAAAACCCTGCAAATTTCTGAACTAGACTGAAATTTACTGGTACCAGGCAACATAATATATGTTATTAAATGAGTGATTTGATATTGGCACTGTTATTTGTCCGAGGGCATTCGCATTGGCCCGAGCCCGGAGGGCGAGGGCCAATACGAGTGCTAGAGGACAAATGATAGGGCCTATATCAAATCACTCATATAATGACAATTCTATTAAATAACTTATCAAACTATTAATTATTCATTGTTTATTGACCATCATCTTCACTGGCAGTTATTCGTCAGAAACAGACAGTATATATGCAGAGCTGTAAATAGAACTACCTCTAACATATTCATTTTTGCAATAAAAATATTGATATGGGTATTCATTTTCTTAGTTGGAGCATTTTCTACCCTTTTAAGTGGGTTTTCAGACAGAAATTTATTAAAAGTTGATTTTCATTTTTGCCATTCAATCTTCAATGCTGATTTAAACAGAATTCAAGAAACGAAACATCTGAAAGTATCAGCCAATCAGAAGCTTAGAGTTCTAAACAGCCAATCATTCGTCAGCAATCTTTTATTGGACCGGTCAAATAAGTGATATTGGCCCTGGGTTTTTTTGTTATTGGCCCTGTCTTTCAATTTTATGATAGCTCTTCCGTATTTTATTACGTTGGGTAGTTAAAGAATATTAAAGTCCATAAACAATAGTTATTTAATAAAACTAGTTACTGAAGAATTGCAAGCAATCCATATGCCCCTTACGGCGTGCAGCAAACTAGCGAAAAAAGAAACTGTGCATGGGTATAATATGCTATAACTTAGGAGATATACATGTATAAGAAATCGCAAACAAAAATTCAACAGGGTTTTATCTGACCTTTATTTAACACCAGCTCAATTGATATGGTTATTGCATCAGCAGCATCTTGGATAGATATCAGTTTTCAGAGACGTTCTCTAAACAAAGTTCATCTTATCAATACCGTGTATGTCCACCATTGGAATCAATGCATGCTTGGCAACGACGCCTCATTGATGCGACAAGTGTTCTGAAAAATGCCTGGGGAATACCATTCCAGATTCTCACAAACGCATGTGACAGGTCAGGTAACGTCAACGGCTGATTTTGGAGGCGATGTAAGCGACGCTGCATCTGATCCCACACGTGTTCTCTATGCGACATATCCGGTGACATTGCAGGCCAGGGCAGCACATCCACATTGTTCTGGATCAAGAAGTCGGTGAAGACCTGCTCGACATGCGGGCGAGCGTTATTCTGTTGCAGCATGACGTTACGTTGCTGCACAAATGGAAGGACGTGAAGCCGTATGATTTCGTCATGGTATCTGATTCCTGTAAGTGTTCCGTCCACAACCACAAGAGCTGTTCTGCCACGGGATGAGATGCCATCCCACACCATGACACTTCCTCCGCCTAATGGACGTCGTTGAATCACACAACTGCCAACACGACAGTACACTCTAGAACGACCGTCGCTGCTGTCGAGATGAAACCTGGACTAATCCGTGAAAAGAACACGTGCCCAGTCCTGTATATGTCGTCTACACCAGGCAAAACGTGCTACACGATGACGTTGCTGGAGAACAGGACGTATGGCTGGACGTCGTGGACATATGCCTCGTTCAAGCAATCGCTTACGTACCGTTCGGGGACTAATTCTTCTAAGGCCAGGAATACTTCTAGCCATCAAAGTAGCAGTTCTTAGTCGTTCACGAAGATGATTGACCCGGATGTACGTATCCTGGCAATTAGACGTTACGCTTGGACGTCCTGACCGAGGCCGGTCTCTGGTGGTCCCAAACTGTTGGTACCGTCTCCACAAGACGTCTACAGTATTCCGGTGTACACCAAATTGTCTGGCAACGTCGGTATGACGTACACCAGCTTGAATCATTCCTACGGTGCGGCATCTGTCAGTTTCATTCAACCTTGGTATGGCGTATCAAAGACGTTTTTCAAAATTATGCTGGTTTTGTGTCTAACAGGTATCAACACTATGCTTTTACACAGGTTTAGACGACAAACGTGTTTGAGATTGACTGCTGGCCAAAAAAAAACGTGAAAACGAAGACGTTGGCCAGACAGACAAACTACCCGTGCAACTCATGCACTGACCAGTGTAAATGACCGAGAGGGATACACAACTTACGTGTGTAAAGTTTCAAGCTTTAATTTATAAAATTGAGCGATACATGAACATTTTACACATGCACAGTTTCTTTTTCCACTAGTATATAAACACATTATGTAGCAAACGTTTTCCTGCAAGCTACTGAATGGTCGTACTTATTTCATCTATGATAACTTAACTTATAAGGAAAACTGTCACCACAGAAAGGGGCAAAGTATAAAGAAGAGAACTTAACTAAACAGAGACTAAACCAGCGTACATATGAGGAACTGTGAACCTATATATGTGTGCGTGCGGGTGTGCGCGTGCATGCGTGTGTGAACGAGTGTGTGAATGCGTTTGAAACTGTGAAGGATATCGCGAAGTATTATTCAATGAAAGCAGGAAACACGTGTATTCAGTATATAAAACAAAAAATAATAGGAAGAAATTTGAATAAATTCGATAGAAAATTAATGTATGCGTCAATTTGTGTAAATCCTGCATAAAATGATACATTTTTCTTTGTTTCCTTATATTACAACTTAATTGAAAAATGTTAAAAATATTTGAAATCTTACTTTGCACAATCAAGTATCTTGAAAATTAATGTTCTGTCTTGTAAATCTTTCTTTGTTGTTGTTCATCAGTGAATGATGCTCTTATTTGTCATACCAAGATCTTTATACTGATGAACATTCGACAAAATCTTTTCAAAGATGAGAAAACTTGCTAATGATTAGTTCCTTCCTCAATCTAAGATGACATCTTATTTATTGCTCTCAAGGCTTATTAATTACGGTCTAATTACTCGTAATTATCTATTTGGCAATTTCAATTTGATTGACTCTAATTCTAACGAGAATCTGTGACTGGTCAATTATAGAACAACTTTTCTATAGTATTGTATTATTTGACAGTTTTATTAGTATACTGGTCAACTCAAGTATATCTTCTACATAGTATTGTGTTTATGGTGTATCTTTGGCACAGTATGATATTCAGTCTAAAAGAACGTGAAGTGAACATATGTAGAGTAAGCTAAAGATCAACAGTAAATAACCTATATTTTTTAAATGTTTTATTTCATGAATACATGAATTATTCAATTATCATGTATTCATAAAGTAAAACATTTAAAAAATATAGGTTATAGTTTAACTGTATATTTGGTATACAATGTAGATTCATAACAGAAGTATGAAAGTCCGTTTCAGGTAGATATATAACTTTATGTATCAAAAACTTCATTCTACATAATGCAATTTTTTTCAAACGCTACAACTGTCACTAAAATGACTATATAACATCACTCCTTCAGCACTAAATTGAATAAGAAAGCAATTTAGTCAGCAAAGAGACAATCTAATGCTACTGTATCGGTACCGGATTTGACTGTTGTATTATAGTTGTGTGTCGAAATGTTGGACGTTACGTCATTATATTTTACTTTCTGTTTTGAATAGTCTTTGGAAACTATCATTTTTATCTTTTAATAAACATCAAACTCCTGCATACGGAAACCGGTTGTGTCCACGGTCCATAGCTCTTAGGCCGTTGGTAAAATGATGTAAGAATCGAACCTGCGTCCAAATAGTAAATGGCACAAATTCTAGTGCTTTTTTATCCCGTAATTAAACTATTCATGTTGCTAATTAAGGTGTGTTATGAATGGACCGAACGAATTATAAGTGATAATGACTTCGTAAGAATTAAAGTTTTTCGAACACATATTGAACGTCGTGTTCAGTGGGAATGTAGGGAAAGATTAAAAAAAATACGAAATCTTATTTCGTTTTTACGGGATGTAATTCGTTTTTTCGAAATCTTATTTCGTTTTTACGAAATCCTATTTCGTTTTTACGAACTCACGTTTTTTTGTAATTACGAAATAAAATTTTAAAATAACATGTCACTTTACGGTCACCGTTAGTCTCACTATTTCCACTTCGAAGGCAGACCGATTTTACAGGTTGACATTTTAGAGTTGTCCGCCTTCTACGTCTCACTTTGATGTGCAAATAGCTGGGAACACATCCCCAACAAAATTCTGTTGGGCACTTATTAACGCAATAAAATCCAATATTTAAATGCATTTATGATTTAACATGATAGGATTAAGTTTAAAAATGATACTAATGATACTAATATAAAAAGTTATGTTTACCTATTTACACACCTGCATCAATCGGTGAAATATAAAAATAAACGGCATATCATGCCGTATGTGTAAACATGCATGTTTAGGTTTAAACATTCAGATTTTTATAAAGTGGTGAGATTTTTCATAAAATCTTAGGTTTTCATTTCAAGACATATTTAAATCTTCATTTTAGAGCGAAATATTGTTATTTGAACTAGGTAAATTGTGTATTATGCGCCGATTGTACCTAATATTGAAACTACACTTTCCGCCTGTTATGGAGCACATTAAAATTAGGCGTAGAGGTGTGACAGTTATAAAATATCAGATCTGTGAAAGGGGTCACACTGAAACGCCATATTAATTAGGCTAGGTCACCGTAGGAATGAACAGACAACGCAAACCCTATATATCATGTATCAAGCATACAATAAAAGTAAACTTCGAATAAATAAGCCATATTGTAGCCAGAATGTACATTATCTTTGTCACCACTGAGACTACAAGCTGTCTTCACAATCAAGCTAAAATAAATTAGTATAAACTAAGTAGGAGAAACTACTTTCGTTTTTTGAAAAGACAAAAAAAGAAGTGCAAAGTACCCGTCTATATGAGTTCTTTTCCCGGTATTATCCGACTTTCGGAAAACCTTGTAGTTTTTACAAACATTCGAAAAACAATTTTTTTTTAGTTGCTAAGTAAATTTTATTTAATTTTTGAAGGAGATCTCGGCTGTGAGAACCTTCTACATATTTTTTACTGGTAGCGCCGTTTGAACTTTAGAGCTAGTTCCGGCACATTTTTACTCTTTTTCCGTTCTATCATAAGTTGCCTGCATTTATTTTACTGTTTGTAGCGCTGTTTGAACAGCCTTAGAGCTAGTTCCGGCAAATTTTTTCTCTTTTTCTACTCTATTGTAGGTTAAGTGCATACATTTATTTTTACTGTTTGTATAGAGCCGTTTGAACTCTAGTTCTAGTTCCGGCACATTTTTTCTCTTTTTCCTTTCTATTAAAAGTTGCATGTTTTATTTTTATTATATGTAACGCTGTTTGAACAGTCTTAGAACTAGTTCCGGCACATTTTTTCTCTGCTTCCATTCTATTGCAAGGTGCATGCATACATTGAAGGAGATCTCTGCTGCTGAGAACCTTCAATTTAGTTACTAAGTAAATTTTAGATTAGTGAAATTTTCTTTCAATTTCTGAAGGAGATCTCTGCTGTTGAGAACCTTCAATTTAGCTGCTAAGTTAATATTTGAAGGAGATCTCTGCTGGTGAGAACCTTCTATTTACTAACACTTTTCGAAGGAGATCTCTGCTGTTGAGAACCTTCTTTTTACTAACACTTTTCGAAGGATATCTCGGATGTGAGAACCTTCTTATTGCTAACCTTGAAGGGGGTAGTTCTTGTGCCAAAGTGTTAAGTTATATGGATTGAAAGAAAAGTGATATTATTTTAAGAATATGAAAGTTGAGGAGTTTCTGACCTATTCTAGTAATAGTGAGAGTGAATAATTTATTCACTAAAATGGATCTTGGTTCGGGAGCTCTATCTACTCTCTAGCAATTTAGGGACTCTGAAAGTCCACCATCCTCAGATAATATAGTACCAGATAGTCAGAATTAATATAGAAATGAATGAACACATGGGATCTTGTTATAATTATGGACCTACCACTATTCCATTTTTAAATGACAGGAATCATTCAAAAGACTTCAAACCCAGAACACCGTCATTTGATGGCAAACCCGACACTTGGGAGCCATTTCTTCCGCAGCTAAGACTTATGTCACGCAGCTTTGGCTGGAATGATGACACATTTCGGGAACAGTTACTATTTGTGATAAAGGGAGAGGCACTACTGTTTGTGTCAAATCTCCCACCTACAGTACTAGAGGACACGTATGGCTTAATTTGCAGTATGGGACAGCAGTTTGGGCAGTGTCTACTAGCAGAGACTCATAGGGCTAACCTATACAACTTGAAGAAGCAATCCAAAGAAACCCTTCAGCAATATGGTGCTTGTGTTAGCCAATTAATGTCAAGGTCATACCCATGTATGCAGGGTACACCTATATTTGAAACTCTGGCCATTGAACATTTACTGAAGGGCCACCATAACCAAAAGATTGTATATGAAATTCTCACTAAAAGACCCAGGGATATGACAGAGGCTATGAACATGATTAACTGGCATGAAGCCTGTCGTCAACACACAGTGAAGTCCTCTGGGCTACGACAACTTTATAAAAGAAGGACAAGTGAAACTAAGCGGGAATATGAAAATGAAACATCTGTTTCTAAAATGAGGCATATTTACAGCAGAAAAACTGTAACTGAAGAGAGAATCAACCAATTATGGCGTGAAATGCAGAATTACGCCACACAACCGTTTGAAAAAATAGTCACGGTTGGATCAGATGAAGTACCAGAGAATAGAGCGAGATCACAAAGTGACTGGAAGCACAAGCAGGACCCAGGATGTTTTCGCTGTAATGAAAGGACTCATATAGCACCACGTTGCCCCATGAACTTTCGTTCAAAGAAAAACAGCTCTGGAAAGCAATAGTCACAGGAAAACAAGGAAGGGCTGTGTTAGATGTTTACAGTGTAGCCCATGACAATTTGAATACATTTAAAAGCATAAAGGGGAATAACTTCTGAACTGTTCTGTTAAGAATGATATAAAGGATGAAGTGTTATATTCCCCAAAGAAGATATTACAAACAGTGTAAATAATAATACATGTACTTTCTATGTAGGAACTTACTAGATTTTATATTTATGTGTTCCAGGTGACATTGACATTTATAGTGAGGAAATGTTTATAGACTCACTTGGATACAATTTTAGTTTAAATAATAATACATGTACTTTCTATATATATATAGGAACTTACTAGATTTTATATTTATGTGTTCCAGGTGACACTGACATTCATAGTGTGGAAATGTTTATATACTCACTTGGGAACAATTTTAAGATTTATTTAAATATCTTTAAATAATGGTGGATTATTACTATATGCGTTGTGCCTTTACTGTTGATATCAGTAGAACTGAGCCATTTTGTTTTTTCTGTTTTTTTCTTGTAAGCGGTGGGTACGCCACCTTTTCGAAGGTTGGGGTATGTCCAGTCTGTCATTAGGGTGAAGTGATTTGTGATAACACTTCACTGCTTCGGCAACTAATGGGGCTTACTTATTGTTTCCTGGTTTGCGCAGCCAGAGGTTGTTAGGTGATACCTTAAATTTATAGATTGAACACGTATCTGTATCTGGTATCACCTGAGGTTTGTTTTGTCATATTAGGATTTTATGAGGCTTCACGGCCTTGGTGCTGTTTGAGTACTTATATGTTACATTCTTAGTGTATTCAACAGTTATATACTGTGTAAGGCATAAGTACTTTAAGCATTTATTTTTGACTGGTTTGAGTATTGAAAGAAGCCACTACTTTTGATTTTTGGTGACACTTAATTTAATGCTTTCAAAAGTTAGGCATTTCTGTGTTTACCAAGGTTGTCTGTTGGTACAGTCAGTAATTAAATTGCCAGATTGAACACTTATCTGTCTCTTTACTGTCTGGGGGTGACTGCAAGTGTATGGTAGTACTTCTTTGGTAGGCATGTAGGAGTAAGGTTGCACATATGGTAAGAGTACATTATTATGATTGGACTGATAATGCCTTGCGTCTAAATTTTGGATGGAACTTGATGATAAAAGTATACATTCATGATAAGATTTTTGTATTTTTCATTCAGAAGTTACTGCTCCAATTTGAATGTGATAAAGGTGATGTATTTTGAGCCCACTAGCCGGCATGAGAGCAGAAAGTTTAGAGGTCTGAGTTGTATATATGTCTGTATTTTTGGGAATACTATGAATCATGCTATTTGTTAGTGTGTTTGGATATATTTGAGATTATTGTTTTTGTAATAATAAAACAGAACATTGCTATTTGATGCATAATTTCAGTTACCTGAAATGGTATTTTTGTTGCATTCCGGGGTCGAAATGGAATGCATTTTGGGTAAAATGCATTTTTTCCAAAGGGGGAGCTGTTGTCGAGAACTTGACATATTGTGTTTTGTATATATGATGACGTAACAATGTTTTTGGTGCATAAAGTACCATTTGTAGATGCGTAATTTTGTTATCTCATTTTTCTGAAAGTTTCATGCTAAGAAAGGGAATAGTTTTGAGGCAATTCTGTAGATTGAGATTGCAAGTCGGAACTCAATATTGCCAAAATTGAAAATCCTTTCTTAATCACTATTTTGGTTCATTATTCAGCAAATCATGACTGTAGTTTATGTATATATTGATCTCATTCACTCATAAAGAGTCTTAGTGTTTAATTATGTTGATTTATTGAGAGTTTTGTGAAACTGCATTCTAAGTGATGCTGGTCGGATGCTAAAAATAGACCAAATATAAGAATGCTTCAAAGCTATCATGTTGAGTCAGTCAGCATAATTTTAAGGCTACCATATTATTATATATATTAAAACCTTTGTTTGTGAGGAATTTCACAACATGACATGCAGGAGTTTGTCTGCAAACTAAGTTTATCTTCTTTCTTTTCATTCTGCTAGGCTGTATCTTTATGTAACAGGTGCTTGGAGAATGAATATCAGCTAGTTTAATATGTTAACAAGAAGTTAGTGGCAAATGGTTGAAGAGCTAGGTTTTTGAATAGTAAGGCTTTGTTTTAAGTATATTTTTGTATTTTTTGAGACCTTTAATTTGTTGTAATTGGCAAAATCAGCTCTTAGAAGTGACCACTCATTTTGGTCAGCCATTTTGATTTTTCCCCATTTTTGGAGGGAGAGAAATAGCTGCTATTTTAATTGCTTTAAAGAATTATCTGGTTGTTAAGACTTATGTGTTAGGGTGCATAATTTCATATAGATTACATTGAATTATTTTGTTTTTGATGACAATTTTTGGTTTTGTTGCTTTTGTTGGAAAATGTAATTTATGGGAGGAGTTAGAGTTTAAATGCCAATCATGTGAAAAATTAGATTGGTCTTTTAGCCAATCAGAAGACAGCATTTCTTCTCCTCTATATAAGGCCTGGATCCCTAGGCTTAGGAGCTTTTTACTTTTGGACTTTTTGGCACTATGGACTAAAACTAGTAAATTCTATTCAAAATTAATACAGAAATTATTTACATTAGAGTGACAACAATTAGTTAATATTTTTGATGAGTAAACTCTGAGAATAAAAACAATGAAAATTTGGAATTTTATCATGGAACTTTATTGGACATGAAGATTTCTCTGGGAATAATTTTAACTAAATATCTTATGTTGTGCTTGAATATTCTCAACATCCTAAACAGGCACTTTTGGGATACAGTTTAAGATTGGTGTGTAAACTATGAAAACAAGACATAACATTTGAAGCACACTGAATAACTCTTAGACTTTTTGTAAATATATGTAGAACTTGTTGCTGAGGTAAAATAAATGTATGAAAACAAATGGTGTTGGCTTTTTCAACAGAATAGTTAAGGAATGAAAGGGAGATAACAAATAAGAAAACTTGATTCCAGAACTTAAGCCATTTACCCTGGCAACACAGAACAATTTGAACAATGGAACATTTGATGCACTCGGCTCTTGAACCCCGAGTGTAAAAGACTTCTGACCGGTCTTATAAATGGTCAGTGGTGTCGGTCATCCTGAATAATAAATTGAAAGCCCACGAACTAAGTCTATTTCGAGGATCATTTGAAACCGAGCTTGCCCCCGAAGGGCAGGTTTACCACAATCAGAATAGGTATGATATTTTTCTATTTGACTAAAAGTAGGCAAGGTAGAGTTATTGTTCTTACACACTGCACTTCCTACCAATGTGCTATGTCAGTGTATTAAGTTTGAAGAAAATCCCTCAAGTACTTTTGGAGTTATGCTCCGGAATTTTTTTTTCAAGTAAATCTGATAAAGGGGAATAACTCTAAAAGTAGGCAAGGTAGAGTTATTGTTCTTACACACTGCACTTCCTACCAATGTGCTATGTCAGTGTTTTAAGTTTGAAGAGAATCCCTCTAGTACTTTTGGAGTTATGCTCCGGAATTTTTTTCAAGTAAATCTGATAAAGGGGAATAACTCTAAAAGTAGGCAAGGTAGAGTTATTGTTCTTGTACACTGCACTTCCTCCCAATGTGCTATGTTAGTGTCTGAAGTTTGAAGAAAATCGCTTAAGTACTTTTGGAGTTATGCTCCGGACAAAATTTGGACGGACGCACGGACGGACGGAGACCATTTCTAATATCCCCTTCGCCTTTGGCGGGGGGATAAATAATCACTCCTGACCAAGGGCAAAATGGAGGATAAGAATTTTCAGCTTATTTCCATGAAATATGTTAAAGTGGAGTAGTTTTTTTTAATACTTTTGAAGTTAAAGGTATAATTCTTCAAATACCTGCTTGATTCGCATGATTTTTCTCGTAAACGTGTAAAATCGCTCGATACCAAATTTGCATAGAATCCGGAAACACATCAAAAAGTATGTTTCATTTGACCACAGTCGTACTGTAAATCTGAACCTGTAGATGAAAGTAGCATACATTTGGACCAACAAATAGCCTTAACAAAGGCAGCTTATGACTATTTGTCCATTTTTTCTGTACAAATTGCAGACTGCTGACATAAATGGAACATTGCAGACTGCTGGCATAAATGGAACACTGTTGGCATGGTTCAAAGACTATCTCTCTGATCGGACGCAAAAAGTTATTCTACCTGGTACTATCTCTGATCCTGTAACCATTTCTGCTGGTGTTCCACAAGGTTCCATTTTAGGCCATCTTCTCTTCATTATATTCATCAACGATATTGTCCTTCAAATTAACTCAAACATCAGACTCTTTTCGGATGACACTAGCCTGTACATTATTGTTGACAATCCAAATACAGCTGCTGCCACTCTGAACCAAGACCTGGCTCAGATCACAAGATGGGCTGACACTTGGCTGGTCTCCTTCAATCCAAACAAGACGGAATCACTTCTCATTTCTCGTAAGGTTAACAAACCAGTGCATCCACCGCTTGTCATGAACAGCATCACTGTATCTGAAGTAGAATCGCATAAACATCTTTGGTTTAACCTTTTCAAACGATGGCTCTTGGCATCAACATATATACAATATTAAACAAAAGGCATGGCAAAGAATTAACATCATGAGGCCACTAAAATTTATCCTTGACAGGCGCTCTTTAGAAACTATTTACATCTCTTTTGTAAGGCCAATCCTTGAATACTCATATGTAGTCTGGGATAACATTACAAGACAAGAAGAGCTGGAACTTGAAGCAATCCAAACAGAGGCTGCAAGGATTATTACTGGAGCAACTAAACTAGTGTCACTTACAAAACTCAGTGATGAGACAAATACCAAACTCTTAAATACAGGCGTCTAAATCACAAACTTATACTGTTCTATATAATGCTTAACGGACTAGCGCCATCATATCTTACAGATCTCGTTCCTGAGAACGTCGGGGAGACATCACTGTACAACTTGCGAAACGCAAACAACTCCCGTACTCTTCCCTGTAACTCCCAGCTCTATTTCAATTCTTTCCTCCCGTCAACTATAAGAGAATGGAACAATCTACCTCTTGACGTCTGAAATGCTAGAACACTACATATTTTCAAGTCACGCATAAATACATCCCGTCAACAAGTCCCTTGGTTCTACTATATTGGTGACCGACAACTCCAGGTCCTGCATGCTAGACTGAGAATGAACTGTAGCTCACTCAATGCAGAACTATACAGAAAAAACATTATCCAGAGTCCACTATGTGAATGTGGTGATGCCGAGGAAAACAGCCATTACTTCTTCCAGTGTCCAAAACACACAATGGAAAGGCAAGAACTGCGCTCATACTTGCAATCAATTACCCAAATTGTCACTATAAACACGCTTCTCTATGGCGACCAAAGTGTAGACCAAGCAGAAAACAGAAACATATTTCTTGCAGTCCAAAAATACATTCACAAATCAAAACGATTCACTAATACTTAATGAAACACAGCAAACAGCTCTCTGCCAGTTATCTAAAATGCCGCCTGAAAATATTTACATGTACTCACAACAATATGCGCTGTAAATAATAACACGAAAAGCTTTAATTAATAGTACTTTCTAAAAAAAATAATCACACGCCCTAAATATTCACAACAATACTTACACGCCCATCTTTCATACGTATATCCCTATATTCCGACACGTACTTTCTATAAAACAATCATGCCATAATAATCTATCAGTATCCTAAGCAAACTCAAACCCAAAAAACACACTAACGACAGAAAAATAACGATACCTACCCATTTTTCTCTCACATCGTGACCATAACAGCTTCGTCTCTCTATTTCCTTCCTCTACTCCCTCATAGTCCTTCTACCTTTTCAACTATTTCTTGAACAGTTAATCAAAAACACCCACTTTTCACGTCATTAACACAGCATTTCACAGATACGACTTTGTTTGACCATATGAAAACACAACCGCAAACAACCTATTGTTATGCATGTATTGTTAATTCTGAATGTTGTTACTCCTTAAGTTACTAATCCATGTTTAGTAGTAATTAAATACTCCTTAGGAAAGAGTTTACATAAGCTTTTAGCTTCCTTCTCAATCCTAATAATTATGTTTGTTGTATTATTATGAACTATATGCATAATAAATATTGTTTAAACTAAACTAAACTATATCCTGAAAATTCAAATTGATATTTTTTTTCTTAATCCATTCCACAAGACTTGAACTATATCACATTTCCAAAAAAAATGCTCTAATGTGTCGGTTACAAAAATCACAGAGATTTGAATTTACTAATATGCATTTACATACAAGAAAACTATTGATGCAAAGCATCAAAGGTCGCCGCAAACAATTGAACAAGAGCAAAGGAAATATAGATTTTTTTTATTTATATCAGAAATACCAAAATAATAATACTGTTTAATTGTGTTTGAGCATTAACATGTTACATAGATTGTAATTAATAATATATAATAAATAAGTTCACCCATCAAAATATGACCACTTCAAGACGTGATTCATTTCAATTTTCGTAAAAGACAGTTGCGTAATATTTAAAATAAATATATATCCATAAGTATTACACAGACAACTAAATAGTTTAGTGTGTATTTTCTGTTTCTGTTTTCTTGAAAGTGACCCAGCTGAATCAAAGTTTTGTGAAAACATCGCGAGTATAACATACACAGATCGGACCGTTGTAAGAAGACTTTTCGAATAGCAGTTTCAGAAGAGTGCTCCAAGTTAATACTTTGAGACTGTACAGCCTAGATATCCGAAGCGTATCGAGTGAAGTTTAGAGTTATCTCCCTTGAATTTCAGGTAAAAACTGACTGTATTACGCTTAAAATCAATGAAAATAAGCTATTTGTAATCTGTCTGTTTGACATGGTTTCTTGTGATATTGTCACAATATATGCATCACTAAAAAACTTACGATCTTAGCTTTCTTATTATATGCAATTTGATACATTTTATTTAACCACAAACATTTAATCAGTTGTTAAACCTGACCATATTTTACATAGAAGTTACAGTCGGTAACATTTACTCGATAAATAGCCCCGTTTGAAACTGTAAAGTCGTGCGACCTTGCGTTACAACAGAGCGGATAGCTTTATTGTTTGCAAGTCCTAAAAATAACTTATGATTCACTTTCCGTAGACTGGTTTCAAATAATTTATCAGTCAAAATATACCTCGTGCACCATATGAGGGAATAAATTAAAAGATTTATAAAAAATAAAATAAAACAACAAAAAAATATTACAAATACTTTTTCTGTAAAACTTTGTCAGTGGGTAAATTTATCTTGCATCAAATTATCTTGGAAAAAAAATTTAGTCACGTGTCCCTCCACGTACAAAAAAAATTCCTATTCCAGACAGTCCCCGCACTTAAGTGCGGCGACAATAAAAAAGTGTTTATTGGGATGATACGCATTATAAATTTGTACTGAAAGTTTCTTATTTTTGTATCAATAGTATTTTTGAATACTTGGGTATAAGTCTTTTTCCATTCAATTTGGTTATTCTCAACTCAACTCAACATCCATTTTATTCTGTCAGGTTACATTATATAACAACATGACAATAACAGCTATAAATGTACATAAAATGTGGGTATTGACATAATGGGGACAGTTGTTACTTAATTATACAAATTCTACAGTACGTCTTAGAATAAAAAGAAAAATAGTACAGTACAGTAAAGATACATTACCTGTTTTAATACAATATTTTTAATTTTTAAGTTCTCTTTGCTAAAAACTCCAAAGAGTGTGGCCTTTCTTTCAGACCATTCTCGTACGTCCAGAGCATTCGTTACAAAATTTCATGTTTGTCTGAAAGGTTGGCAAACCACTGATGCATGAGGATGTTCCAGACAGGAAGGTCGCAAAGCTGGAGTGATTTAAGAAAAATACAAGATTGTAGAATAGTAAGGAACAAAAAACAAAAATGAGAATTAATTTTACTATCTAGAACTTAAGTATTAAAGTTAAAAATTATGATGATCTCTTCCGAAACGAAATTAAAGGGGTAACTGGACTATATAAACCACTAGATGGCGCTGGGGCAGGTTTTTCAATAATTTCAAACATGTTTCACATCAGAGACCCTTTTTTTTAAATTTTGACAAAATTACAGAACTGTTTCCTTTGAAATTTGTTACAAAGGTAAACTGTGCCATTTCATAACAGTTCATCCAAAAATCTTAATGATATATCAGTTCTAAAAGTGACTTTGAGAACAAAAATCAACCTGTCAAGCAGACGATCTCAGATTTGAATTTCCCGGGAGGCGTGGCTAATTGCTGATAAACTCTGTGTTTGTAAACAAAGGCCACGTGGTGATGTTTATACACTTGAGAGTAGTGGCATGCTTACAGAACAAAAACAGTTTACTAACCTTGATGAAAGTTTATTTCCATAAAATGAGAATATCCTTCATTAAAATGAATCATTAAGGTAATCAAGACCTAAATAAGTAAGTTAAAAGTTAGCAGATACATGTAACGTAAACATATGTTTTTGTGCGAAATCTATTCAAGTTGCCATAAGTTTTTCAAGAAGTCAGTATTGAACTTTTTGAATTTTTGGTATAAATGTCTAACTTGCAAAAGTACACAGCAGGACACAACTTCACTTGCGGTTCAATATGTTTTGTTCTTCCCCATTCATCTATACTTTACTCCAAAAGCCCATTCTGACTATAGTATAGTTCAGTATTTTCTATAATAATGTTTTTGTTGTATGATACTATTTCCTGGTTCAGGTAGTCTTCCATTTCTTGGTCAAGCCCGTGGGTATGCAGATATATAACATAAGGCAAACCATAAACAGTGTCGGTATAAATTAAAAATGTTTATGTGACTTAGACGAAGAATCCTCCTACTAAACCACTGCAAGGATCGCAACTGCAGGTTCAGTAAATATTATCCTGGCTCGTTATATATTATGATCCATTATTATCCAAGAATGAGGCTTTAGATTGATTTTTACTATTGACTTTAATAATTTCTCCATTTTATTTTTTCCTTGATGGTCTACAATTTACATAATCCCATGTTATCATCACTATGAACTTTTAAATCCCTGTCAGGAACATTAAACCTAACACAAATAGCTCCATTTACTCTCTTGATATAAACAATACTGTCTTTTTTCTTATGCACTTTTTCTGCAATGCTTTTATTAAAATATAAACTTTACTCTTCATCAACTACATGCATATACATTGTGTTTTGAACTGCTGTGATAATTTCCCTCCTTTTTTCTGACATATGTATCAGTTTCATGTCTAGAATTTTTGTCCTTCAAAAATACACAAAACGACCTGCATGCCGATGGCATATAATTACCAATTAATTGTGTGACTCTATCTTAATTGGGTGCTGACATATTCATTTTACCACAATGTATTTATATTGTAGGAAATTACACAAAATCAGGCCTTGTGCAAAATTTGACTCTATGAGTTAGGTGTGAAACATAGTATTTATCTTTAAATTTTCTAAAAATGGAGAATATGAATGAATATCATGGGATAAAAAGAAAGGAGAAGAAATGATTCAGGAAGTGGATAAATTTTCATCTGATTCCGAAATGCTCATAGATACAAAATATAAGAAACGTAAAGAAGCCCCTAGTCAGCTCAAGAGCTAAAATCGTCTGCTTGCTAGTGTGATTCATTCACTCTAGTAACCTCCTCCAGTTTAATTGACAGGTAGTTTTAGAGGTATCAAGTTACAGCTGCATACAACAAAATACTCGCTAGTATACCAGCGAGAGTTGCCCCTTTAAGATGATCATCTTATATTTAGTTTAACTTTTTAGTACTCAAAACTTGGTAGTGGGAAATTGATGACTCACATCTGGTCATGCGTTGATGCTTTACCTGTGTATTTATTTGCATGGAATTTAATAATTTATTTGTTGTTTTTTTCACATGTTTTTATGTTTGTTAATAAGTTTATATTTCCTTCGTCTTGTCTCGTTTATTTTTTGACATTTTCGTTTTTAGATTTTTGGAATACTTTAAGTCTTCAAACGTGTGGAATTCATTATTTCTATAAACAAAACAGTGTTCTAAATATTTAATACCTTTCTCAAACCATTCTTTATAAAAAAAATGTACCATTTGCGTTTATTATGTTTATTTTATTCCAAATTATTTTTTTCCTTATTTGTTTGGTTTTCATTAGATTTAGAAATATTTTTCCATGAATTCAAAATATCTTTGAAGAATTTGTTCCCTTTGCTAATTTTTTTGATTTCTTGTTCGCCTATATTACTATCAAATATTAAGGCTTCTCCATAGTTTTTCATTATGTTAACATAAAAGACTTTCCATACGCCATGATTATTTTCATCTGTTATTCTTTTAACCCAACTAACTGGCTTTTAATGAGTTGAGAAATTTATTTAAATCAATCATTTTTAACCCCCTAGTTCATAATCTAATGAGATACTTTATTTTTTATTTTTCTGGTTTGTTCTCCCAAAGAAATTCAAACATAGTCTTATCATTGTTTTTCATAACATGGTCAGGTGGATTTTGTAATACTGCAAGAAGATAGATTAGTTTCGGCAGTGTAAACAATTTTATAACCGTGATTTTGCCTAGCAGCGTCAGTTTTCGATGTTGTTGCCATTTGAAACTTACTAGTTTTGGTTCTAGGTTTAAATGAACATTTTCTTAAGGGTCATGAGTAAAAGTCGTTCCCAGTATGTTAGCTGAATTTGAAGTCCAAATGAAGTTTCTATTTTGGCAATATTTACCGTTGGTGTTACGTAAAGATCCGACTCTAAGAATTGTAGATTTATTTGTATTAAGTTTTAGTTCAGAGGCATGTTCAAAACACACTAATATTTCTATCAATTTCTCAAACGATTCCCGTGTTCCATTGTTGACATAAGTTGCATCGTCTGCAAACAGTGTTTGCTCTATTTCAACATCAATTACTTTGATACCTTTATTTCTTTCTCATTTTTTTATACAATTTGAAAGGATTACAATGCATATTACAAATAGAGAGGACAAAAGTGGACATCTTTGTCTTACTCCACGCTTGATCGGTATAGGTTCAGAAAGGTGTCCATTATTCGATATAACACTTACTATGTCGTGATAAAACAGTTTAACCCATTTTATAAATTAATCATCAAAGTTAAAATATTTCAAACATTTACAAATAAAGTAATGATCTACACTGTCAAACGTTTTTTCAAAAGTCTGTAAAAAGTAAAAGGCCTGGTTTGTTATTTATTCTAAAATATTCAATTACTTCAAACAAGAGTCTAATATTTTCTCCCATAAATCTCCCTTTAATGAAACCTGTCTGTGCATTATCTATGATTGAGCCAATCACTTTTTTTAGTCTATTTAAATTTGTTTTTGAAGCAATTTTGTAGTCTGTATTTTATAAACTTATAGGCCTCCAATTTGCTAGTAAGGATGTATCTTCATTCGATTTTAGAAGTAAAGTGATACATGATTCCCTGTTTTGGGAGTTGTGTTAGATTTTTATTGCTGTATGAATAATTCAGTGATTCAATTGGAGATGTTTTTAATTCATTCCAAAATGTTTTATAAAATTCTACAGACAGACCATCAGATCCTGGACTTTTCTGGTTTTTCCTTTTATTTAATGCTTCCAAACATTCTTCTTCATTTAGGAGACCTTTGCATAATGATTTCTCTTCGTCATTGAGAATGTCGTGCTCTATATTAAATAGGTCGTAACTGCTATTTATGAAAGATTGTTTCTTTGAGTAGAGTATTTTATAAAATTTTACCTCTTCCTTGATTATTTCTTTTGTGTTAGTTATTTCTGTGTTATTGACAATAAGTTTATGAATGGCCTTTTTCTGCGTTTCTTTTTTCTAAGTGAGCGAAGTATTTACCATTTTTCTCATTTCCTTCCACATTTTGTCTTTGACACGTAACATTTATTTAGAAATTATGCACGTGAACTTTGCATAACTTAATAGAGGGGTATTTCATTGAATTCAGTACTATACTATTGATTGTGTACTGATGTATGAACTATTTTTTTTATGCATTTACAGATGAATATTGCAACACAAAAACCGTTGAATACTATTCATGATATATGTAGTTGAATATTATTAGCTTCGGTGGATTTTTTTAAATTCCATTCTGCCGAATACTGCTTTGCCTAGTGTATTGCTCTAGTGAGTTGAGAAATTCATCTGTTTTGGTTTCACTTCTTTTTATTTCCATTTTAACATGGTGATGGTCACGGTTCTGATCATCTAGGTTTTTAGTTAATATTTTTATTTTTTATTTTAATTTGTCGGTTTCTTGATCTTTTTCGAATAGGGTAGCTTCTAAATTTTCAATTCTGTTTGCTAGAGATTTAAGAAGATCATATTTCATCTGATTAATTGTTTCCTTGATCATATTTCGAAGATTACCATCATCCTGCTACATAACATTTGAAAACTTTTCATTGATCTGTGCATCTCAAGTTTTGGACCTATCATCGTCTTTGTCTTTTACTGGAAATTGTCACTTCCAACAAATACAAATTTAAATCATGATAAGTCACATCTCATGCGTTCAGTTGTCTTAATATGATCGTATAATATATCATATATTGCATGTTAAATTTTATTAAATGAGAATCACTCTTTTATGAATTGGAACTTGGTAATAACTCATCAAGTTAAGACACTGCAATTAAACCCGCTGTGATACTTTTGCATCACAATTTTCTTGTTCCTATTTATCTTTGGCGCATTACTTTCAAGTCTGACACAGAACAATCTACAGAGGAGTGTCAGAAAACTATCTAAAGTTTCGCAGGCAGGTTCTTTTTATTATAAAAATCGACCAGCCTTTCTGCCTGCTGTAGTCCGGAGTCTCTTGCTCCATGTGTGCAAGCGTTGGCTAATGCTTCCCCTGCAAACATTATCACCGGTGTCCCTGACGATGTACTGAGCGGCTCCGAGAGCACTGCCTGTTCGCCTGGAACAAGGCTTTTCGTTTGGTAGTAGTAGGCCCCAAGTACGTAAGGATTATTACACCACCTTGAAACTAAAACGGCCTTCGGATGGGGAACATTTTCATTTCCCAAAAACTTCCGCAAAAGTCGTACACATGTTTTGGCAATTTCGTCATTTGATAATGTTTCCATGTATTCTGCGCTGTCACCTGAGATCCAACCAAGCACGGTATTTTTCTTTGTGAAAATTTGGTCAAAACCAAAGATCCGTTTATACCATTTACTGCAGTCTTCCCCGACTGATGTATCATCCCAAGCAAAGGCAATACTGCTGTAACTTGGCGCAAGTATGGCGTTATCGAATTCCATGAAAATTTTATTCACTCGCCCTAGAGTCAGAGAATGCAGCGAGTCGATTTTTACTTTAGGTAACATAGGAGCAAAAAGCGTTGCATGATGCTTTTTCAAATAACCAACAGAGCATGTTATAATCACGTGGTCGGCGATGAATGTCTTTCCATCCTTTGTTTCAATCTTGATCCTTTCATCTCCTTTACGCCCCCAGTGGATTTTCACGACTTCGTATCCCAACATCAGTGATTGCTTTGGGATAGTCTTCATTAGATGGTTTAAAACCTGTACATAGCCTCTTGGGATAAAAACATCGCCTCCTGGTGGTATATTATAGTCTTCTATATTCTTTTCCCATGTGACATTTTCTAATTCATCTCCTTCGTGGAACCTGCTATGATTTAACATGGCGTTGAATGCTCTTCTCGTGTCTTTCTTGGTGTCTTCATCTATGCCAAGTTTTTCCAGCTCTGTCTCCAGACATTCATATATCAGTGGTGCGACAGTAACAATTCTCTCATTATTGATTCGTTCCTGAGGAATTCTGCGATACATGTCATCCATCACCGTATTGTACATATGGATTGCTTCTTTAACAATTTTCTGGTCTATTTCACTTCCGTCCTCACGCATGAATTTTGAACTCATTCTAGAAGGTAACAAAAATTTGAATTTAACATATTGTGCCGTAAAGTCATCATACTTTGCTACATCATATGATAAAGAAATCTCGATCATTCTATGGCATAATTCTATTATGTATTAATTATTTCGTTTGAAAAAAAACCTTTGAATTCAAGGTTCCCGAGTTTAGGTATGCACTTGCTCTTCATATAACGGTGAATAAAAAAACTTTGCGAGAGTGGCAAAAGTCATGCAACAAGTTTTTGTCACATTTTATTATCTGTTGGCATCTTAATATGATGTACAAAAGCTAGAATCTCGAGTCTTAAAGTCAAAGCTCCCATATAATTGGAGGAATTTGAAGCAAGAAATAAGTCTTTCTAAGATCAAAAGGAACCAAGACAAAATGTTGCGAGTACGAGGGGTATTCCATATATAATGTCACTTACATCTGTATTCCAATACTGCAAATGTTTCTGATCATCTTATTTTGCGATTTCCTTCAAAATACTCTTCGTCAGCCCAAACACACCTTTTAAGTAGGTTATTCCACTTTTGAAAGTAGTTTCCATACTCATCAACGGCGATACCCATCATACACTGATAAATAGCTGATCTTCAAGTTTCGGAAAGAGTCACAAGGAGCCAGGTCTGGCGAATACGAAGGATATGGAAGGACGGTGACCTTCTCTGACACCAAAAAGTCGGGCACAATGTGTGTTTTGAGAGCGTGTACATTATCATGCAACAGACGGACGTACTCAAATCCTGTTTTTGGGCGTCGACTTTTATAGCAGTTCCTCAATATTCGGAGAACATCGTTTTTATAGAGCTTGCATATGACCGTTCTGCCCATTAGCACCGTAGTTTGTATAGCTGGACCCTTATTAGTGAAAAAGATAGCATGCAGCACCTTTACAGTTCCTGTTCGTTTGGCAATACTTCGCAGATTCGCATTTCTAGTTGCCCACATTCGGCTACAAACCTTCCGCATTGGTTCAAAATAATACATCCAGGTCTCATCACCAGTTGCAGTCTCAAAAGCCTTGTCACTGTATTTTGGATACATTTTCAGTAGTTCTTTTGCCATTGTTACATGGGTGTTCTTTTACTCAGTCGTTAACAAATGGGGTATCCATCTTGCGTTTATCTTTCTGACTTTAAGTTGTTTGTTCAAACTTCCATGATCTATCCAAGGACATGATTGTTATTTGGGCCAATTGCCTTACTGTGAATCGAGCATCATTTTTGAGGATATTGCCCCTCCCCATAAATGTCACACATCTCACGGAGTATGTCAAAGACCTTGATGCCGAGTAGCGACCTACCTTTCATGTAAACCCTTATTTCAAGCACGTTTTCAGCCCTTTTTCAAGTCGTTTTATACATAGTGTAATGAATACGCTAGAAAGCAATGTACACTGTACCAAAGTCAGTGAACGTGTGAGCGAGTTAATTTATCCTGTGTGACGAATGAATGATCACTCTTGCGACAAACGCGGTTTGTACACACATTGCAGGATTTCAACGAAATTGTGAACTGATGACATTATTTATGGTACAACCCTCGTACAAGGTCAGCTCTGTTTTCAAATGGTCCCTTTGATATTTCAGGAGAAAAATTGGCTTAATCTATTAACGTAACTAAAGCGCAACAACGAAACTGACGACGCTCGTGAATGTGTCAATAGCTCATCGTGTTTGCATTAGCATCGGATCTCGAATGCCAACGGATCTCGAATGCAAAAGGTGCCAAAATCTGGACAATTAAACACGAAGAGCTAAAACATGGTAGCTAATTCATGTACAGTACATAATCGTAATATTATTGTTCATACCTGTTATTTAGCCAATAAGGCTTCAGTGCCCCAATGGTTTCAGCAACTCTGAAAGTCGAATTGTCAAAAGTAGGACCATGTATCCAATTAGCGCCGAGTTCTACAGGGAAGTCACCGTCACCAAATGAAACCGTGTGAATCCGACCACCAATTCTGCAAATATCAGTGAACTATCAAATCTTACTTATGAATAAGCTTTTTAACTCATCTGGCACAAAGTGCCAGCGTGAGCTATTAGGTTCACTCACCGTCCGGGGTCCGTCGTACCTCATCCGTCCGTCCGTCGGTCCACAATTTCCTTCAAACATCAGACATCTCCTCTGAAAACACTGGGTCAATGATGATGGAACTTTACAGGGATGTTCCATGCATGAAGCTCTATCAAAGTTGTGAGAAGAATTTCATTCCATGTAGAACCCTGGTTGCTATGGCAACAAATAGGAAAAACTTTAAAAAATCTTCAACTCTGAAACCACAAGGCCTAGAGCTTAAACATTTAGCATGTGTCATTGTCTAGCGGACATCCACCAATATTGTTCAAATTATGACCCCCGGGTCAAATTTGACCCCGCCCGGGAGTCACTTGGTTATACATAGGCTTATATAGGTGAAAATGTATTTCTGACAACCCAGTCTAGTAAAGGAGATATTACTGTACTGTATTATCTGACGTCATCTAATCGTTTGGACTTAGGTTTGGAGGCATAATGGGAATATTTACTTTTCTTTTAGGCATTCGCAGAAAAAGAAAAAAGCTTGGTCCCTGTTTTGAAGACCATTAAACTGTACTACGGAAAACACGAGAGACACCATTTTGACCAACGCATTCAGGATAATAACAAAAAGCGTATCACGTCAAAAAGTATTTGGCAGAGTAACTTTGTCAGTTCAATCCCTTTTGTTGCAACTATAGCAGAATAGCTTCCTGTTGCGTGAGTATGGGTCTTCGGATGCCTTTTCAGGGTCCGACTATCTGTTAGTTTATCTAGTATCCAATAAAGTGCAAAATTGATGTGTTTCTGAGGACTCGGTGACTTTCAAGACTTACACTGTGATAGTTGTAGTCCATTTGTATTTATTCTATTGTGAAATGATTCTGGGTATCTCTTCTGAATTTAGAAACTGGGTTAAGAAAATATGATGTATGACGCAATCAATTTCGTTTTTGCAAGAATTTTAAAGTCACAGAACCACCTTGACAAGTAGCTGTTATTTTTAAGAAGAAAGATGTCTTTCCGGCGGAAATGACCTCTATTTGTACTAAAACATTCATAACTTTACTTTTTAAATCAATTTACATGTAAGAAATATCGAACAGTATTATGTTATTATGTTTCTATCATATTTATTTTACAATATCAGTACATTAAAAAAGATCCTGGGACTTTAAAGGGTCTTCAGGTGCCTAAAGTTTTTAAAATTTTGAGTGGGTTTGATCGTCGCTTGCCCTACTTACCTTACCAACACTTCTCGTACACAGTATTCTTTGAATCAGTAGGTGTCTTTTAGCCCACCAAAATCTGTTCTTTTATGGATTTACTTTATATGCCAGTATGCGACTGTTGACTTTGCGTTAAACATTTTATCAATTTGTACATGTAATTTCACCTTTAATTACATCTGTGATATGATGCACCATAATCTATTTAGTTTTGCGGTATTGTACTGACTGAAACAAGAGCCAATCTTCACATTTCCAAAATAAATCTGCCAATCTGACAAAAGCACATGCTGCCCTAAGCATAGCATTTTTAATAAAACAGGACGTTCCATTTAAGTTGATATTTGCAGTCAGATTCTTTATGAAAACCATAGATAGTTGATATTGTGTGTTTAAAGGGAGAACTAGTAATTGCTAAAAAGTAATAGTAAATATAATATAACTGAAAATAATATATAACAGATGTGAAAGTATCGAACCTATCAGCAGCTTCAAGAATAAGTACATCTTCAAACCCAGCGTCTACCAATCGTCTAGCTGCAGAAATACCCGCCATTCCTGCACCAACTATGACAATCTTCGCCTGCTTCTTATTTACTGACATCTTTATTCCTAAACAAAAAACACATTTGATCGTTGTGAAAAAGGGACGTGTCAACACGTATTTGATCATAGAAAGGTCACATGATTGATAATCTGTTGAGTTTCAATACGAAAGTGGGCCTTAGCAGACAATTATTCTACCATATTATGTTTTATGATGATTTATATATCTGTGCATATATAATGCGCTCTTTTGTATCACGTTGTATATGGCGTCTATGACGTCATTTTAGTCAAACAACAGTAAAAAAGTAAATGCAAACTGTAAATTATCTATCTCGTTTATTTAATGCGACGAGACGTTTTGTATATGACAAAAAAGCATTGCGACGGCAACAAACCCAAATTTATTTTACTGCTGCAATGCGGATCTAGTTTTCAACTTTAAGCGTAGGAATAGTATATGAATAGGCATATACAAAAGGGTTATTAGTATAGTAACGTGATCCAGCATGCCGGATTTGCTCGAGTCGTGCGTCGGATCATACGAGTGCGTAGCACGAGTTTGATCCGACCTCGACGAGAGCCAATCCGGCTTATGGATCACATTACTATACTAATAACCCTTTTATTATATACCTTCTGACACTTTTTTGCGCGAAAAGACTTAATTAAAATGACATAAAATTGAAGGAAAAACTCTTTTTAGCGCGAAATATACGTAGTGTGCGACGTCATTTTATTGACGTCATCGTATAAACAAGTAGTAAAAATCCAGTCAAAAGCGACGTCATGTGTTTTTAGGGCCAATTAAATGCACTTTCTAACGCAATACCGATGTGACGTCGTTTCTGATTGGTGACGTCGTTTAAATTTGCGACTATTAAATAACGTATATATAGTCGCAAACTTCAAACGGCCCCGCCTTTTAATTATCGCATTTAGACACATTGTGCGTTAGAAAAGGGATAACTATTTAGTGATTTTGATATTTGCGACCGTATATACGGTTTTAATGGTCGCAAACCGCTTTTAACAGCTCCGCCTCCCCCCCCAACGCCGTCTTCGCCGTTAAAATATTTGCGACCATTAAAACCGACCGCCTATATACAGTCGCAAATATTACAAAACAGTTATTCCTATACTTACAAATAATGCCGCACTGTCCGTATTGCACGTACATACAATACGGATTTTTTTTCTGTCAGGCCGTATTTGATGGTTGAAAAAAAGGCTGTATTTTGACAGAATATTTATAGGTATATAATAAATGTATGTACAACCTACACGTTGGGCTTATTTCATCTTAGGGATGTTGTATTTTA
This sequence comes from Saxidomus purpurata, assembly GCA_022818135.1. Taxonomy (NCBI): domain Eukaryota; kingdom Metazoa; phylum Mollusca; class Bivalvia; order Venerida; family Veneridae; genus Saxidomus; species Saxidomus purpurata. The sequence continues at coordinate 9,361,347 of JAFMSR010000002.1, read as the reverse complement.
CTGCACAAAATACTTAAATATTTTCAAAGCCAGGTTCAAACTGTAATTCCCTGTTTGAAATACTGTTGCAGAAAAACGAATGTATGTTGTTGTTTTTTTCTTAGGTAGACCCGGGTGGTCTTTCGCTTAATTGCATGTTGTAAACAGTCAAGAGATATACGTTGTACATCATTGGAAGTTATGTTCTTTCAATGCACGCTTATCCATATGCAACTTATTTACAGCCTCTTTCCGGGAGACTTATTGCAAATTACAAAGATATTTGATTACTTCAAAAGCTACTTTCGTTTTTGAAAAGGTGATAGATGATTCATTAATTCTTTTGTTAAACTCAAATTTTCAACACAATATGGTCACATTCGATGCATTCTGTCATATTTCATATCTAAGAAGACGCCCGCTATAATTCCAGATTTAAAAGGAAATTCGATTTGGTCTTAGTAGTGGACCTTTAACATATGTAAAATAACTTTTATTTGTGCAGACTTTTCTACCTTCCCATCCACTTTGGTACTTCGGTATTTTGATACTATGGAAGTCCCTTTCCTTTTCACTCCCTAAAATTTGATCTATAACCAGCATGACAACGAGCATATTAGCATGTCGGCAGTCACAATTGCATACAATAGTAAGGAAAATACGTGGCTACGCCAATGAAGTTCACTGGTTCAATAACATGATGTGAATAACTTACTAAATTTATGTATAATACCAGTAAAAACAGAGTTAAACGCACAACCTGCCAATGTCTAAATCACCTGAAACTATTTATATAAAAGAAAATAATACATGCGTTGTTATGTAAGTATGTACTCACGGTAAAATTCAAATCCTCTTATCGGTCTATGTACTTTAAGTTGTCCTAAATTTGATATGCTAAGGCGTACTTTGTAGGACAGAAAATGGGGCTTATATGCGTATGCTGAGGCGTACAATGGGGCATATTATTAGTTTCTTCCATGAGATGGGTTCAGATCGAAATATCCGTCACCGAGGGTAACTGTTTTGGCGGGAACGAGGCCGCCGAGTCCCCGAACAGTTTCCCGAGGTGACGGATATTTCCTCTGAACCAAATATCTCATGGTGAAACTTTTCTTGCAACCATCTTGCCTTAAATTGATATTTAAATGCAAACTTATCGAAATGTGCATTTTAATTAAAACAACTTTTTTCAGTGCTGTGTTCGGAAAGTGCGTCGTTGTTTATACGTTACGTCAGATCCGAAGTCTTCGGGGGATGAGGGTTTTCCGGCATGGTGAAAACGGGCCCCGACCGTATGAAAACCGTATCCTAAATTTGATATGCTAAGGCGTACTTTGTAGGACAGAAATTGGGGCTTATATGCGTATGCTGAGGCGTACAATGGGGCATATAACCGTATCCTAAATTTGATATGCTAAGGCGAACTTTGTAGGACAGAAAATTGGGCATATAAGTGTAGTCGAAACTAATAATTTTTAATGAGGGGTTGAGAATTCTGGCCGAGTATGAAACTCAGTGCCACTTGGTCAGCCCCTCCCCCGACCCCCGCCCTCCGCCCACCTTGTAGCAGGTGATTGTGTTGTATTGTGTAATTTCATTTTTTATTTAATTCATATCATGTAAGACAGATAAGAAAAGTACTATAAATATATCTATGCAGCAGGTACACGAAAATGTCAGACGCAGCTTAATTACAAACATAATTTCTCGGGTTAGTTATATTTGGCACAGTTAGCTAGATCAATTAACAGAGGATAAAGAACTGAATCAACTGATACAGTAGTTGTAGCTATAACTAATGATATTCAGTCTAAATTTATTTATCATCAGTTTGTGCAACTTATTTCAATACTTCTTATACATGATGAATACAGCATATACAGTGTTTAAATACCAAATTGAAACAAGAGAAGTATAAACTCAACTTTATAGATGATTTAATTGGTTATGTAGATAATCATCACATAATTGATTATTTGATTTACTTTGTGTAATATTCTATAAGTACATACACACGGGTGGTTAACTCTCCCCACCACCTCAAAATGAGATGCAAAGAAATTGTGGGGAGCACACTTCCGAGGTGGTGGGGTTGTAGCAAATAAACAAGAAATGTGAGAATGATTTTTGTAAATTTTGTTTTAAATTATTTTGTTGAAGAACTTTCAAAAATCGGGCAATGTAGTTACCAGTAGAAATGTTGAGACTACCGTTTGCACGAATTGTCGGAACAAAATTCCATAAATTGTAGTCTCTAGAACGTTTATAAGTTGGCGAAAATCTCGATTTTCAGTCACCAAAGTTAAACTATCCTTATTTTGGGGTCCAAAATCCCGTTTTTCCGAATCTATTTTACATGCAACGTACGAGTACATGTACAAAATAGCCATTTATTGTGTCTACACCATCCGGCGAGTAAACAAATTGAAATTACAGTCAATTTCTCAAATGAGGTGGTGGGGTGGAGTAAGAGGCGGTGGGGAGTTGGTGGTGGTTGGGTGGTGCTATACATACTGCAAGTCTCCTGACATGTAAATTCCTATTTAAAGTGTCAGTGCGACGGAGAAGAAATATTATTTTATTCTCTCACGTATCTGTTCACTATGTGTAGAAGTAGTGATATCATGCACTTACTATTTAAACCGGTTTTGAGTGATTTTAGGTCGGTGAGCACAGTGACCGAGATAATTACCTGACCGATTTTCATACTTCTACACAAAGCCGTTTTGATATTATCACATATTTTGTTACCCTGCGTTTCTTTTTCGCTTTAGTATATGTTACATCAAGATAGTGAGTGTGACCAAGTTTCATGAACATCCACTGAACATTCAAATCCATATAGGATACACAAGGTTTTTCTATGATTTTACCCCGTGACCTAGTTTTTGACGAAAGATGACCCATATCGAACTCGACCTAGATTTTATCATGACAATCGTACTGACCAAGTTTCATGAATATCCAATGGAAATGCAACCTGAATTGCATACACAAGGTTTGTCTAGGATTTGACGTCGTGACCTAGATTTTGACATCGTATTCCAACTCGACCTACATTTTCTCGAGGTAGTCATTCTTACCAAGTTTCGTGAAGATCCAGTGACAAATATAGTGTCTATTACACACAAATGGTTAAGGGTTGAAAGACAGATGACAGACAGACGCAAGCAGACAGACTCGGTTATCATGAATCCTCTCACCTGTAAAACAATTGGTTGCGCATTTATGCTTCAGTAATGGATATCTGTTAATATTATAAAACATTTAATACCGGTCATTATTTAATAATCATTTCCGACCAGAAACTACGAAAGAAAACAAAAACAGCCTTCATCTTTAAAATAAATTATCAGCGTGGAGCACTGTCAATTTGCAGTGAACAGATACGTGAGAGAATAAAATAATATTTCTTCTCCGTCGCACTGACAACTTATAAACGTTCTAGAGACTACAATTTATGGAATTTTGTTCCGACAATTCGTGCAAACGGTAGTCTCAACATTTCTACTGGTAACTGCATTGCCCGATTTTTGAAAGTTCTTCAACAAAATAATTTAAAACAAAATTTACAAAAATCATACTCACATTTCTTGTTTATTTGCTACAACCCCACCACCTCGGAAGTGTGCTCCCCACAATTTCTTTGCATCTCATTTTGAGGTGGTGGGGAGAGTTAACCACCCGTGATACATACCCAATCTTGTAGTATGATTTTGGATTATTTACTTTAAACATGAACTAATTTAAGAAAAGTCAAGTTCAAATTAATGGTTTCAGCTTTTATTAGTGGCACTCGCTTATTTACATAACACATGAAGACTATATATACCATGCATATCATACATAGACATATCTATTAAACATGAACAAGTCAACATGAAAATGATGTTTTGTCTCTGGCTGTAGTATTGTTTGCATTTAATCATCCTCTGTTGTCTAATCTGTTGAGTATCTTATTTGGTATATTTCTATCAGGTTTTTTTAAATTACAAACAGTCAACAGAATTATATTCTGCTCGCCAAACAAATGTATTCAATATGAACAGCGTTTAATGAAGTGTTTCTTATATCTCTTAAAACAAATGATAGAAACCCAAGAAATTACAGTGATGAACTTACAGCTTGTATACACATCAAGACAAGTCTGATATAATGACATAGCTGGCTGCAAATGAGTAGGAGTAGGAGCATTTAAATGTTTGATGTGAGTATTTAATGTCTCTCTTGGGTTTGTGACTTGAAACTACTCTCAGAAAAACAGTTGCCACAGAAAACATTGACATTAGGTATATATTACTGCTTTAATACATAGAGGACATCAAGAAAAGTTGTTTTCAGAAGTTATGGGGTGGAATTGATATCTTTATTAGTCGTGATACATGTATAAACACTTCATAGACTACAATCACTGTCACTGACGTTTTGAACGATTGCCTCCGTTGTTTTGCAATGCAATCCAGTTTATAGAAAGGAACCTAAAGTACATCTCGTATTCTACTGTTGCACAGTCCTTAGAAATAATTTAGATGATTCAATTATCTCCACCTTCTTATTTGGTACTGGGTCAGAGACAACAACTATTTAGGGACAAACCTCTAAAACGGTTATTGCAAATGTCAGGCCACGTCAGTAAACTATAGGGTTTTTTCCTGATATAACCATAGGGGTAGCAAAATTGGCAATATTGGCTATCATAGTTTGCGGGGTAAGAAACTCAGAACGGACCACTAAATGATTCTGGTTAATGCAATCTGATCTTCAGTATTGAAAGCTACATGGATGTAAACAGTATGTCTATATAATGTGTGTAGGACCCCAAAATGTGAATGTGGACACAAACGTAAAACAATTCTACCACATATATAATGAGAAACCCTTACCATAACTCAAATGTGAAAACATTTCACCCCACATGTAAAAACTATCGACAATTGTGAGAAACAGGCTGAAAACTAAAACGGCTTTCGGATGGGGAACATTTTCATTCAGTCCCAAAAACTTCCGCAAAAGTTCTAATTCCATATTTGTAACGGTTTATCTGTAATCAAATACAGTGCAAAGTTGATTTGTTTTAAGGACTATATCTGTCTATCAGAACTAAAATTGTGATAGTTCTAGTCCGTTTTTACTTATTCGATTGTGAAATGTGTTTGGAAATCTCTTCTGAATTTAGAAACAAGGTTAAGAAATGATGACGCCACTCGTGAAAATATCACTTTTGGTGCCCACTCGGTGAAATTATAACGTGATCTTACACCGAAACCAACAATTATTCTCAGTCTCTATTTATTCACCTTTAGTAATATAAGATTATGTTAGAATCGAAATAACATCCTTTTCAGCGTTGTTATCGTCTAATAAACAACTCTTTTTCGACCTGATGCGCAGTTATAAACCACTCCGGCCTGCGACTTTCAAGGTTAATTACTGCCTTCAGGGTTCATTACTGCGCATCAAAACTCCAGATCATTGTTTATTAGAAGGTGAACAACGCTGTGGTAGTTATTTCATAAGTAAACCATTTAACCAGTGTATAAGCACTAAACTTTGATGTAGTTTGACGTTCCACATGCAGAAGAGAATTAATGACATATCCAAGACTTATGTGACTGTCTATTGAAGGTTTTACCCTTTTTCAATCACGGGCATATAAGCATGGCATTTATGATCTGTAACATGTTTTTTCAGAGAGTTATTTTATGGGTTTAAGATCCATCACCCTCATTTCAGGGATAAGAATGATGAGACCTTTCGAGGGTTAAGCGACCAAGGCAGAAATGTTCACAAAATGTTAAAGTAGGGCAACATTTCTACATGTAAATAGACTTACCGCTGTGCATGTTTTCAAACCTTTGACAGCGAAGAAATGAGAGCTACTTGTAAATGTGATCCTGGGACTTTAATGAATTCATGCAAATTATGTATTATGTCATACAATCAGATTCGATCACTGAAATGCCAAAAACAACGCTATGTTGCAAAATTCTTTACAAATATTTGTGCATTATTGATATTCTTTGAGTCAATCTTTGAATTCATTTAAAAATCATTTAAAGGCATTTATCAATAAAATAAACAAAACTACAGAATATAATGAAATACGGTTTGAATACTTTATGTTGACAAATTCTATACACTGAGAATGCACAGTCAAACTTTGAAACCAAGGTCACTCAAAGCGGGTTTTCTTTGTATTTCTCAATTCTCCTTTTGATGCTCTTTGTCCGAAGAGTGATTGTTTTTCGCATGGCGATCTTTGACACAGGTTTGACTATAATGTCGGGATTGCTTGCTATATACATGTACATGTCAATGAGCGATTGCGTAAATGAGATGCATCTGTTTTGTTCATATCATTGATTTATACGTATAAGTGTGTGTTATACTTTAATTTATTATTATGAAATTGTTAGAGAAGGTAATGTGTAAACTTAAAGGTATATCAATGTTCCTTTAAGTTTAAATCCTAATGTTGCTAACACGAATATTTTATTGTATCAGCACGTGTCAGAAACTTACCGTTTGTGCTAATAGTTTAACTATACTATCGCGAATGACTGAAAAAAAATGTAAAAATTTGAAATTACAATGTAAAATCCATTGGGATTATGACTGCTATTATATGCCATTTTTGGACCAAGGGGATTTCGACCGAGGGGATTTTGAGTGTCTCCCAACTGAACATATGCCGATATGCCAACAATATAAAAATTTGACACTTGGTCAAAATGTAACAAACGTCATAACTCGAGACAACAATCTGGAAGAATTTGTGCATTCAGTTTGTGCCTAACAAAATGTCATATGGTATATTTCAGCGTGTAAGCATGTGCGGTGTGATCTGGTTTATAAAATCCTACGTTCAATTCCAAAGGGATAACGTTTTGAAGATAGATATTATTGATAAGCCAGATCATATGTAGTTCATTTCTTCACATGTGTTACACTTTCTAGTCACACTTTCTAGTCAAAAAAAGAAAGAATGTTCCTGAAACAAAGACTTACCAAATACGCTGCTGAAAATACGAAAAACAATATCGGCGTGATTAAAGCTTCAAACCTTCGGGACAACTCTTGCGGGCTTATATTGATCGACAATACCTGATTATTTTTGTCTATTTGAAGACAAGCGTAATCGATTTGCTGTCCTGTACAAATTGCAGTATACTTGTCCAACAGGTAGTAGACACACCTCGGTTGACACAGCGAAAGTCTGCGCTACTTTAGCCAGCCAAGCATTCAACCATAGTTTTAATGTGTTTTTACACTTAGGGTTTTAAAAATAGAGCAGTCGTTCTCGTGTAGCAATTTAAACACTGATTTAAACACTTCAGATCGAGATTCCTGCAATTGGTGTTTGACCCTGGGGTACCGTGGTGTGTTTCGGAACAACTGTAGTGTTTTAGTTCAGTTAGTAACTTTCTGTGGCATTTGGATATTTCGTTATAGAATTTTAACTTGAGTCTATAAACTTGTTGTATTCTCAAACGGTGAAGGACCACGCCTCTCGCCGAAGAAGCGCGTCGCGTCAGCTGTGGTCATTTCTGGACATATCGTTTCAGTGATACTCAATGGAAAACTAACTATTAAAAGGACTTTCACATAAAAGTAAAAACCATGAAGTGCGGTGTGCCGTTGGCAGCAGTGATTAGTTTTCTACTGATTGCGACGTGTTCTGCAGATAGCCATGAGGTAAGTGTCATGTAATAACACTGTTAAAGGCAAAATATTAGTGTATAATCGTCAACATGTATAGTAAATAATAGATATCTATATCTATATATATATATATATATATGCGATTATTCAGTCATATGCTATACGGGTATTACATAATAAATTATCTAGCACATTCAGTTGATATGGGTAGGGCGTTTGGGTTAGAGAAGAGTGTAAAACAGATGGACTTCTTTCAGCAACAGTTAGAGAATGTGGAGATGGACAGGCTAATAAAAAATGGATAAGATGATTAAAATCCGGATAACAGCCGGTATTTTAGTAACAAAGCTGTACCACTGCTTATTTGTGTACGAACTTGGTGAAGCCGAAAGGGATGAATTTATGTA